>JAODTK010001888.1:0-397709 GCA_026419785.1 Sclerodactyla briareus | reverse complement strand
CGAATATCTTAGTTTGACCCATTGGTGACTGTAGACTAAGTGCTAAAAAATTCAAATTATCAGCGTGTCTAAATACTGTTCATGGGTTCAGTGCGGCATAAGCTATGTGCCTATATCCTGTTAAATATGAATGACCGTTGTAGCCCATGCAAGTCGTCGTATTCTATGGACCCATTGAAGCTCAGATCATCAAGCCATAATGTGCTACACAATTTCACTTTGCATATTCCTCTAGATAGACTGCCAATAGATTTTTCAGTCCAATCACTCTTGGTTTCCTCAAATCTCCACTTTTCGCTTTCCGATTATAGTCTGCACAAGTGCACACGCCTGAATGGTCACAAAACAATATTCCCTCTCAAAATTAGGTGAAAACTCTCAACTTTTTGTCTTTACCTATTTTCCAACTATTTTCCTAAATATTTGCCGAGTGCATGATGAACGATTCTAAATTTTTCGATCAGTGAAAAATTACTAGAATTGGATTTATGGTAGGGCGGACTTGATTTGTGGCCAATGTTGGATTTTTTTTTCAGATATGTTTTTTTTTTGTATAGTATAATTAGAGATTGGAAGTGTTTCAAATCCAAACAGGAATCAAACAAAGGTTCAACGGCAATTTCGGAGGAAAAAGGTTGTTTTTCGGACACGAGAAGCGACTGAAAATAGTTCCACTTTGCCGATAAGACCCTGCAACTCTGGATTGCCCTCCTTGTTCATTTTAGGGAGGGTCATTGATGTTGTTATAGTTCAGTATCGTTTGTTATAGTGTATTTTTGCATGAAAACCCTGAAGTCACAGCATCTGCAACCAAATGAGAAGAATTACCCAGATACCTGAAGGATTCCCCACATTTCTTGAAAACTTTTCTGAACGCAATTCTCACTCTTGGACAACAACCCTCTTCGGGAAGGCTATTCACTCATTGATCATTCTCTGCAGAGAAGAAATATTGACGAATTCCAATCTACAGCCTTTGCCCGAAGCTTAAGGTATTAACCTATGTAGTAACTTTGAAAACTACAAAAGTAGTGAGAGGCCCTTTATATCCCCCAGTAACAATTTTGAAACCGAATCACTAACTTCGAATTCGTTAGAGCTGCATCGAACTTAATCCGAGACGCCTTAATCTTTCGTCGTAAGGTGTAAATCCCGTAAGACAGTGATTAATCTAGTAGCCCTCCTCTGAAATTTTTCCTATTACATGCTTATCTTTCGGGAAGAAAGGACCCAATACTTGGACGAATGAGGTCTCACTATTCGACACATGAATCTTCATCATGACCTGAAGGACTTCTAATCGGTGCCCAAGATCCAATTACTTTCTCCTCTCAGCTTCCCCATTAGGAGTTTCTAAGAAGACTACCAATGAATTCCGAGATATCTTTTTCTGAATTCACCTGATGGATTTTTTATCCATTTAACTTGGAGGAAGCGTTGCGATTGTCGAATGCATGCTTGCACTTATCAGCATTCAAACATATACCAATCGCAAGACCATTTGGAGATTATATCAAGATCCCTTTGAATATTAAATCCTGTGGGGGAAATAGTCCTACCCTCTCGGTCCCCTGATCAGAAGAGCGGGACAGGGCTCTTCTCTCTCTCTCTACGAGAGAGAGAGAGGAAGGCTAACTGTCGTTCTGGCGTACTGCCTCAAGTCACAACACATGTACAACGAAGCGCTTTCGGTTAGGTCCCTGAGTTATTCACTACCAAGTCAATCCCCACCGAAATTAAAGACAGTCCCGTTTCACATGATAGTAGCAATGCAGTTTATAGGCAGTTAAGCTCACCCACAAAATCACGTGTCGTGTTAGCGGTAATCCAACTACACGAGTTTTACAGTCAAATGCGTACGGAAACGCCAAGAACAACATTAGCATGACGGTTCTCCAAAAGTGGCAATTTCCCCAGTAATATTTTTCTCAGAAGTTAAGCCGGATGTGTTAATCACGTAGTCACAATAAACTGTTTACAGTGTTCGGGGATGACTGCAGTCTTCGTTACATCCGACCCGGGTGAACCAAACTATTCTCGTTGAGCAGGTACAATCCCTCCCAGTTTCGAGCTTTAACATATGTAAATGGAGATTTACAAATCAGATGCACATAATCATGTTCCCAATGTCGAGGATGGGGGACTCGTTTATGTTTCGGAAGACGGGCGTCCAACCATATACCATAGATTTGAAGAATCGAAAGAGTCAGGCCCGGAGGGCAAAGATCCGCGCCCATGATAGAACCGCTAGTATATTAATTTGCTTTAATATATCATAGAAAATATTCGAGTGGCTGAAGCATGCTTGTCAAACCACATCCTAAGGCCAGGTAAGATGCCAGGAATAAACAATAGAAATTATTCTGTCTCTGTCTCTGAAGTGTCTCTGAAGTGGAATGTGAGGTATTGGCTGCTTTATTTTGAACCCTTTCTGACCGGACGGGCACACCACTCCTTCCGAATGCCAAATCATAACTTTTTATTTGTTAGGTTGATTCTGCGAAGTGAAATTAACCTGGGCCTAAGTACCAACTTGACTTAGAATTCAATATCCTGTAACTCCTTCAAATCTGGCAAATGACGTGTCATACTTGCACAATGGGAACACGGTGCGAGTACTTGATTTACAACGTCAATCCATATGCTTAACGTATCAATTCAAGTATTTCAATTGGTACCTTGAGCCAATGAAATAATCTGTGAAGCGCTTGGTGTTTGTCGAGAAAGCGCAATGTACAAACTTAGAATTTCTTAGCATTATCAATAATGTTAGCCGTTTATCAAATGGCCAGGAACCTTCTCATTTTCATAATTCCTTCGCTCATTCAAGTATGTGGTGAGCTTTTTTAATCGATCTAGCCGATGTCGAATAAAGTGCGATGAACCTGGAAATTGACCAACTATTGTCTGTTAATTGGCGGCTACCCCTTGTATTTTAAGTCAAAATTAAATCGTATCACTGCAACTGATCGAACATATGTACTCCTCACTCGACTTTTCCAAGCTTTGAAAATCGTATATTGAGGATCTATGATGTTCCGATAGCATGGCTAAATTTCGGATGGCCGACAGCAGTCCATTTTTTGACTATAGGAATCCACAATTTCCGCCCTCACATTTACGAGGAACACCCTCCCTAATTGGCTATAAGTTTAAAATTGAACTCTAAAATCGACCAATCGGAAGCTGGGAATCCTAGATTTGGGATATCGAATGATTTCGAATCATTAAATTGACATTAAAAATGAATTTCTCGCCCCCCCCCAACCCCAGGAATAATGTTTTAACCACGTTGTACCTCACTATTTGAAACCAATTTTCAAGATGCCCGACGGCGGCCATTTTGATTGGGATATAAAGAACTTGAATCATGAAACTGATATGAAAAATGCAATCCTCGACCCACAAACCCCAGATTGATGTTTTGAAGCTAGAGATTTTCCGTCAAATCTTCGAAAACCAATTTCACGATGGCCGACGGCGGCCATTTGGATTTGAGATATTAGGAGACTTGTAATCATGAAGCTGATATGAACAATGAAATCTCGACCCCAAACCCCAGGAATGATGTTCCAAGCTACGATGTACCCAACTATTTGGAAACCAATTTTCAAATGGCCGCCTGCGGCCATTTTAGATTTTGGGCCACTCACGACTTGCCGCCCACACTTGGCGCGATCACCCTCGCTTATTTTCCTTATTTGACTTCGAGGATTCAAAACAATCGAAGAACCAACCTCCGCTCTTCCACGGTCACGGAGTGCCGCCAGATGAACCCAACTAAGAAAAGAAGAAGAACTCGAAACAAAGAAAACGGAGCAACGTAGATTGTTTAACATTGCCATAGTTTTCAGTGATTAACAATATCAGTTCTACCAAGGAGTGTCCGCCATTTTGTCCTGGCCGAATATGCTAACTGATTGATCATCCTCTCCTAATTGTAGGGGAAGAACCACGTTATCCGAGAGCAGATCTATTATCGGAGGCTCCGATATATAACGGCATCTCGATGGAACAAAAAAAACTGCAAGTGGGGTGTCCTATCTACTTTATACAGTGGGAATAGATTGAAACTGTTGTGCATTACCCACTACGTCTAGCATATCACAGACTGGAATATTGGAAGAAAAAAACCTCGTCGAGAATGCTACAAATTATATGATACATGTTCAAGAAGATGTTTGACACGTACTCACAGCCAATCTATGGCATATGCATGCCTACTTGGCTCCCTACTCCGACTAAATGTGTTTGGAGAAAACTACTTTAGGTCACCCAGCCAGAAAGAATGTGTGTATAATGTTAAGAAATCGTCATTAGGAGCTTGAGACATGCATCGATGAAGCTTACATTGATGTTCAGCAGAATCATCACATACTGAGTTTTGAGTGCTGAGTGGCTTTCTCCTTTGGAAACGAGGCACACATGTGCCTTTATATATCTTATATTATCTGGTTCACTGCAACGCATAACTGAGTCGAATACACTCATTTTTTGGGAGAATTCTCTTAACGAAAAATAGACTACATCTGCTGGCGGCTAGCTCAGTTTACTCGTAGTGCTGTTAAGAGATCCCAGCAAACCGATATTTTATCCGCAATTAAAATATTAAACGCCATCGTGCATCGCGCAGTAGTCATCGTTGTCTTATAGTCATTAGGAATTCGTCAGCAGATTTTAGTATGTTATTCAGTACTTCTGCCTGCTATAACGAAACGTAAACGACCACCGATCAAAAGCTAGTGCACTCCTTAAATATTTTATGAAGATTCTCAGAAGAGACAATGCACTTCACCGCGCTGGTGATCTATCAGCATCAATCACTCCCGTTTTCTGTTGAAGAAAAGCTCTACAGACAACATACAATAAGTAGGGCTACTCCTAGTACAGCGTCCTACATTACATATGGGTTGACTATTTTTCAGCTCGATTAGAGGTAAAACTGACTCATCTTCGATAGACTAATTTTCAGATACAAACTTTCCAGGTTCTTTGCCTCTTGTCCTGTTTTTAGAGAGGGCGTTTTTGAAAGATGCTCATTTCGTTCCATCGTAGATCGTATCCTCTCTCTGTCCTCCCCTACCGTCACTTTCATGACAATGCTCCTCCGGATATGGAGCTTTTCTCTTTGAAGGTACTCGCCCCATTTCTTCCTATTGTCTTGGCCTCTTTCCACGGCTTGCTTTCTCGTCTTCGCACTGAATCCTACGTACGTTCTCTTTTTTCCCTGCGTATTTCGCGTGTCTTGAACATGCTTCCTAGGAGGTATTCCTTCTATTGTTAATTCACAGCTGTAAAAATATTCACAAGCTTGCTCTTTCTTTCTTCCTCGGTTTCCGTTGCTGAGGATTGTCTTCTTCGTGGGGCAATTTGTAGACATGCCCTTCTCATGTCACTATATGGAGAGCGGTTCGAAACTGGGTATTCACTCGCCATAGATTAACTCCTGCCCGTGGGTACGATAAAACTTACAGGCAGAGCAGTGTACACGTTAGGCACGCGTCACGGTTCAAGTCCCGTCCGTCCCAAGTTTTTGCTCCGATGTAACCCCCCTCCGATGACCAAAGTGCCCGGGTTATTAGGATTTGAACCTCCATCGCCATTGAAAATCTCTGCATAGAGTGAGTGAGAGGGCTCCACCATTAGGTCAGTTTACTTCGCCCGATATCGCCAACAACATATACTGATATATATCCGTGAGTGAATGTCGCCGAAGAGAGCCAATTATCGTGGTGTTGATATATGCTGACCGCCTCCCTGCTGGAAAGTGAATGTCCTATCTACGACTCTACATACTGGGAATATATTGAAACTATGAGGCATTACCCACTATGTCTAGGATATCACATACTGGAATATTCAAAAACCTAGTCGAGGAGTTGCTACAAATTGTATGATCCATGTCCAAGAGAGCATGTTAGACAAACCCTTGTTTGACCCACAAGGTGCTGTGGAGAAGCAACAGACTCTTGACAATGCTCGGAGATTACTTACCACTTGTGGGTCACCCAACCTCAAGAGAATGTGTGTGTAATGTAGGAAATTTTCATTAGTTGGCGACTCAGCCTGCAGATCGAGAGGGACATTTATTTCAGCAGAATCCATCACATACTTTGTTGTAAGGTTTTGTTGTATGTTTGACAAAACTCCAGAATCCCGGAAACGAGGCCAACATGTGCCTGTGATATATCTTAATTTATCCAGTTCACTCAACACTCTATAAAAGTGTCGAGTACACACACTTCTCGAGAATGATCCTTACCGAAAAAAGGATAGTCATGCATGAGGCTAGCCTACTTTACTCTAATTAAGCTGTTATGGAGATCCCAGGCAACGATATTCATCCGCAGTTGAAATTGGAACTGTAAGCTTGTATTGCGTGGTAGTTATTGTTGTCTCATTGTCGTTAGTATAAGTCAGAGGATTTTTTTTAGAATGTATTCAGTTACCCATCTGCCTATAACAGGAACGTAAACAGACCACCGCATAAAGCTGTTGCGCTCCCTTAAATATTTATGAGATTCTCGGAATAAGAACATGCGCTTTGCCGGCGCTGGTGATACCATTCAGCAATCAATAATTTCCCGCTACTGTTGAAGAAGAGTAATACAAGACAAAATCCAACAGTAGGGCCACAACACCTATGTACAGCGTCTACATTTCATAATATGGGGGATAACCATTTCATCGACTCTTGTCATGTTTTTTGAGTGGGCGTTCTCGAGAGATACTCACTTCGTTCCATTGTAGATCTGTATCCTCTCTCTGTCTCTTCTATCATCACTTTCATGGGCAATGTTCCTCCGAATGTGAGGGAGTTGTTCCTCCTCTGAAGGTTCTCGCCTCATTTGGTCGTATTCTCTTGCCACTTTTCTCGGCTACGCCACTTTCGTCATCGCACTGATGCCTACGTCTCCCCTTTTCCTTTCTTCCCCATAATGTGGTCCAATTTTCAATTTACAGCTGTAAAATCAACAAGCTCATCTTCCTGCTTTCTTCAGTTTTTCTAGCATGGGGGTTGTCCTTATTCGTGGGGCATTTGTCGGGCTTGCCCTTTCTCATATCACTTTATGAAAAGCGGCTCGAAATTGGATCAGTTCGTGATTCACGGGAGCTCTGCACGTGATACAGAGAACTTAGCAGGCAGAGCGGTGTACACGTTAGGCACGAGTTCCCGGTTCGAGGCCCGTCCATACCGTAAGTTTTCCTCAATGTACCTTCCTTTCAAAGAGGCAATGTACCAGTACTTGACTTCCATTGCCAAGGAAAATGGAGTGAGTGTAAGGGTCCGATCATACCGTATAGCCTATCGCCCTCAAATCTATCTGTAAGTGTATGTCACAGAAGAGAGCTGGTTCGAGCTGGTATCCGTTTACCATTGAGTTGCCTTGCCTGTGGCGCACGACAGCTCAGCGAGCAGAGCGGTGTTACAATGGTACAACAAGGTCTCGAGTCCGGATCCTGTTCGTACCCAGTTTCCTTCAACTTTGAGTGAAAGGGGAGGTCTGACTGCTACTGTGGCTACTGACTACTCATGGGAGGGTCTAAGGAGCGGGGTGTGCATTTCGAGGTCGCCATCAGACGCGGTTGGTGCAATTCAGCACATCAACTCCGTCCTAATAAAATATATGCGTATTTTTAACCAGTGTTAGTTCTTTGGAGAATGTAACGTTTCCAGGTGGTGCTGATGCAATTTGGTGGAATCTAGCACAAATCTGACACCCACTCTCTTTTTGAATGTCTTTTTGCGTTTTCATCTGTCCTCAGTATATTGGAGAAAATAACACCTCAGACGGTGGGCTGTTGTACAATGGGAATGCACGAAAATCAAACCGTTCTCCAGGTTACCGTTTGTTGCAATTTAATGCAATTATCGCAGCCCCAAACCACACACCCCGTTGTAGAATATTCTTGCATTTTACATCAGTATTACTTGGACATAGCATATAACCTGAAAACAACCCGACATGATTTCATATGAGCGGATTTTTTTTCAGAAGGGCACATTTATCTTTTGAACTGAACCACTTCGATAGGGTTCCGTGTCATATAACACGTCATTGTATTATGCCTCTTACCATCGGTCGTAGAGCATGCATGTCCGGGCACACTATTGTGGGATGATAGTTCCGCTCTCCACATTTGTCATAGATACATCTAGGAACAATCATGAACCATCACCCTCTTGTGAAATCAGTTAGCACTTAGACCTTTGGTTTAGATAAAAAGAAAACAAAAGTCCGGGAGGCTGTTAAGGTAATTTGGTGCAATAAAGCTCAACTGGAGACCCACACCGTTCTGGAAATACTTCTTGCATTTTCCCTAAACTTGGGAATGTTTTCTGTCAAGGCTCGATTTTCTGGAGGGCTAGTGGGTTGCAGCATCCTCAAATTCAATGTATCCCCAAATTGTGTCCATTGACTACGAAGAATATCTACAATCTCAAATTAGGCTCTATGATTCAATGCCATTTTCGGGCAGCTATAAGAACGCTTTTTCCGGTATAATTGTCCTGGAACTGTGCCTGATGCCTTTGATTCATATAGTGCAATATTGTCACCCCAACCGTCTACTGAGTAAAATAGGGGTTTCCTGACTCGAGAGGAGGAAGGGGATGGATGATATTTCCGCTCCCGGCCTCCGATTTACGCACTCGGATTCCCTTTAAAAGGGCAAAAAAACGCTGACATGGCCTCTTGATCTGACTTCTCCTGATATGGCGACTAAGAGCAGAGAGCGGTCTTTGACAAAAGGTCCCTGGTTTCGGCAGACAGCGCGCTATATCTTCAGTAGCTACTGATTTAGTACATCTTCCTCATTGTGCTACAGATAAAGCTGCATGACACTTTCCGAAAACGAATCCATTGAAATCACTTTCCTCGTTATCGATCCGTCGTGTATTTGACAGTCCCCAGAACCAACGGAAGGAGAATAGTCCCGGCAATGTGTTCGGTTGTTAATTTCGAAGGTATACACCGAAATAAATCAATACGGAATCCGACTAATTATGGGGTGGGGTAACTGCTTGAAATTTTGTTGTTTGTTGATATAAGCCAAAACTACAATGAATGTGTATAACCGAATTCCGAGTTTTCACAAAATATAGTGCACGGATAGGAGTTACCGAAAAAAGCGATTCTACCAGCTTTAACAATGTTTCCTTTAATTTTCAAATGTATAGGTACGCATCGTAAGGAACGAGATCCCAATTAATCAACTACAAACCATCTTTGGTGGGGTCGAATCGTCATGTTCTCACGTCAGGCACCGAATTCACACACATGCACATCAAGACACACACAGATGGACATGACTGCATAGAGTTCCTTGAATAGAAAAAAAACAAACAACAACAACAACGCAAAATCACCACATTCTCCCTTTTTATAATTCTTGTAAGCATATCGCCATGGCAACCTACTAACTGAACCGGAAACGCGCCTGGTGTCTCTTGTTGATTTTTGGCGAGTGCGGCTACCATAAACCCGCACTCGAATGATTGTCGCCTCTCGGGCCTTGCGGAGTACTTCAAATTGGACATTGGAGCGGGAGGAAATTATTCATTTTATTGGACAGTTGGGACACATGTATGCATTTCATGATCCGAAAAAACTGCACGCATTGTTGAGAACTGACCAAAACAATAACAAATTCCCCAAGAGTAACTATGTATGATATTGGAGCTGTTCTAACTTCAGTGACACAGTATTGTCCTGCGTTAGCTTAAGCCTCTTTTTTCTTTTTCAAAATTAGACAATTTATGTTAAACACATATCGGTCAATGAACTTGTCCCGCGGCAGTAAACGTGTTCTAGTGTGTCGACATTCTTTCGAAGAGTTTAATTTAGAGATCTTGTGTTGGTATATATTTATACCTTTTAGATGACAAAGATACAGCTGTTTTGGATTAGGTGACAGACCAGCCTTCAATCATCGCAGAGTTCATTACACTGATGATAGCCCATGGCAAGCTATATTCATTTATTGAGGAAATTAATTAATAGTTTACGGCAACTGACACGATTTTTTCTACGGAATTTGTTGCCTGTTTCTCTCTACAGGAAACGGTGATGAAAGAACACAGTAGAACATGCCCAGGTATATTGCTTCCTCCGGGGCCGGCGTTTTAATTGTGAAAAATCAGTATTGGTGACTATCGAGGACGACATTTATTAGCATGCTGATATCCTGCTGTCCGACGTAGTGAACCATATGGAAACGTTCACCTGTATAACCCCTTCATAGAAACCGGTTCAAGAGAGCAATGTAGCTGCCATTCTATGCGCCAGCCATCCTATAATTATCGCCCGCGTGCGGTACGCAATCTATACAATGCCCTTTCCCAAGAGCACAGCGGAAAAACTGATCGGAAGATGTGATCCGAAGTCTCAACCTTACGATCATCAGTCTGAAGATCTACCAACTGAGCCAATACGAATAGGAGAGATTACTAATGAAACTCCAAACCAACCATATAGTCTATTGCATGTATATGTTGAACATGGTTTGTATTACCAAACTTCACATGCACGTTTGGATTACCCAATCGCAAGCGATTTATTTTGGGCTAATCCTGTTCTGCAATGCACCGTTTCTCCATATGAGTTTCATTGCAAATGACCTGATATACTCTGATTGTCACAATCCACGTGATGTTTCCTGTATCAAGTACGCCCTTGAATCTTAATTACCTATGCTCGAAATTACCTTATTCAGTGAGATTTATTCGAAATGCTAAGCACAGCCCTGCATCGGGAGGGGGTGGGCATAATCCTAATCTACGTACGAAAACCATAACTTTTGTTGTATCTGCATTGACTATCTTTACTGATATGAACTGACAATTCTGTGACAGATATGGGCGTGACGCTATTATATGACATGATAACTCCCTCCATTTGTTAGAACAGATATTATAGTGACTTCTAAGACCAACTTGAACGAATACTCCCTGTAACATACTGAACCCAACATTTGAGAAATACTCAGTAATAGAAATCTATATACATATCTATCTATCTATCTATCTATCTATCATCTATCTATCTATCTATCTTCTATCTATCTATCTATCTATCTATCTAGCTATCTATCTATCTATCTATCTATCTATCTATATATATATATATATATATATATATATATATAATATATATATATATATATATATAATATATATATATATATATATATATATATATAATATATATATATATATAATATATATATATATACTATATATACTACTATAAGTGATATGAATAACTAACAAGATAATGCTGACCCTATGCGAGTGTTATTAACACAACAACGACAGCGACAGGCTCAGTTATTCCTCACGTCTTTTCAACTGTGAAAGGAGAAATCCCTACAATATTTTTAGCGCACAAATTGCATAGGTTTGTACTTCGTCATGAGTATACTCGGTAAGACGCTGATGGAAAAGGTACGTTCCAGATGATTATTAGTAGTAGCATCCGACAGATATCGAGTGAACACTTCTTCTCTGGAATTTGAATTGTTTGACTGCGGGAAAAGAATCCTCAAGAATGTCCAAGTCTGGTTGGATATTTTTCGATGCACTTTGGGAATTGTACGGGATTAGCAACCTTGTCATGCGTACGATTTGGAGGAATTTGGTGGGAATAATTCCCAAAATATCGTGTTGACATATCGTTCAGTCAACCATGTTTTTTTTTTTTCTATTTCAAACGTGATAGTTGTTTGTACACTCCAGATATACTGCTGAGAAAAGTAACGTTTCGACCCTCAACTGGCTCCCAAAGCGATGGGGGCTGTTCTCTTTATACTTGGAACATACAAGCCTAATCAAGCTTTTTCGCAAGCTGGTGAAAGAAATATTAGGGTTCCACCTCTTCATACAAGCAACCTATGTGCCTAGCGTGTAGTTGATTAGTGTTTGTATTCTCCTGATACCTTACATTTTGGATGTTGGCCTCTTCTGACGTTGAGTGACTTGAGCCAGTATTAAAATCTTAAGAATCTCTCTTTTGCTAAATGAGACGTACATGTTAACTTTAATGTAGAATGACGCTCGCATTCTCTTGATGTCATGCTCATAAATTATTTAGGTCTCAGCCTTTCTTGACCTCGCGTGACCTGGAATTGATTAAAGAATAATAGGGTTCTCCTCTTCATATTCACCAGCTACACTCATACTTTGAAGTTGACGATTGCTCCCAACTCTGAAGGCCCTTGAACTGATACTAAAATCACGGGATTCCTTCTCCGTGGCTTAAGTGGCTACCAACAGGCCCGCTATAAAGTCTCCCTGTACATAAGTGGCAGAGAGTGTCAGAGCGGAATAACTGAACTTTCGCATGAAAACTTTTCGAGTTCGAAGTCCAACGCAACTGCGGCATTTCCTAGGTGGCTGTACTGCAGTCGCGACGGCATTGTCTCCACTGCATAGTTCCGATAATTACAGTCTGATGGGGTTTGGGGGGATTGTTTCGATTTTTTGCACTAGTTCGCGCTCGTTCTGCCACGCTAGGCATGTTTGCTTCTCCTGATCCACCAAAAAGGTCACAGCCAAATCATATTGGACTGCTAACTCTTCATCATCATATTATAAAGTAGCGACTAAAATATAGTGCCAATTACGGTAACGGTGGTCTGCCATACTGATTTTCTAGAAATAATGTGTAACAAGGGAACACTGGAACCAGTGACATATCGATTGCTCTGATAAAACTGTCTTTCGCTGATAAATGTCAAATATGTTATTACAGACTGTACTATTAGTCCAATAGTGTTATTGCAGCCTTTCTGGGGGTTGTCAAAATTTGGACAAAGGGCGAGGTTATACCAATGATTCTCCTGCAAAGTGGCATTGGCATAGCGATGGTTTATTTCATTCTTTTATGGGAATGGTGCCTAACTATCGGGTTTGTCGTTAGCGAAAGGGTGTGCGAGATATGGACAACTGGAAAACAGTGACATATCCCTTGCTTCGATAAAACTGTCTACACTGATGACTTTGGAGCATTTTTCTGGGGACTGTCAAAATTTGACAAAGGGCGAGGTTATGTCAATGATTCTTTTGCAAAGTGGCATGGCATAGGGTGTTTTTTTCATTATATGGAAATGATGCCTGTTTTTCGGATTCGTCGTTAGCGAAAGAATGTGTGAGATCTGCTTAAAAGCATGAAAAATGAAACCTGAAAATGTTCGAAACCCTTCGTGAGGTAGGCTCGATGCTGAAGATAAATCATGATAACCACTCATTGAAATGCCGGGTATACGGTGCAGACATATTGATCTTTCCACAATCACATAACAATGTGACTGAAGCGAAAAAATTTAGTTTATCCGATAGGTACATAACTCCAACTCCAACTTGATAACCCGACTAGGCCTGTATCTCGAGCTGTGACGAAATTTAAGAAAGTCATTCAAGCACGAGTAGTTCCGATGCGTGATCACATTACAATACAGTGGGTAGTCCCTTTCACGGAGTCGAATTAGCCTTTCGTTTGTGTGGACTAACGGGCATCTTTGTATCGAGGAAATTGTTTCGTCAAGTTTACTTGTAAACATGATAATTTGATCAGAAATTATCATGACGCTCACACGTGGCATGTATATACAATAAGTAAGTGTAATTTATTGTTTCGAGTCAGGTCGAACATAATCTGAGGTCATCCGGGTATTTTCATAAGTCATTCGATACCGTAATTTATTCATAGCGGCAAGAACAAAGAACACGCTGAGATGATGCCTGGGTTCTGGCAAGTCATCGGTATCAATATCATAATTAACTCGCCTGAATGTGAGACCTGTCAAGAGAACGTGTATTCAAAGGGGTCATTAATCTCGGAATCACTGTTAAGGGAACAGATGAGATCACTCTACCAGCATGATAGTACTATTGGCGTGGTACATTGGTCCTAATACGATATTCGTAAATCGAGGGATCGCCTCATTGCCTATTTATATGGGGTATACATTTCCGACGTACTGCCCTGAGACTACTAGTAACGGGGCTAAAATGTTTAGGTTGCATCCACTGTGTTGTGATATTTTATTATATGTTATTTTATTATTATATAGTTGATGTCCAGTTCGATGGTGATTGACGCTCCTACACCTTAATTATATTTCATGGACTAACAACATCAACAACACCCGTGTATGGCGCGAGAGAAAAGGAATTATTATCAGGAAGAAATATTATATCATAGCTAAAATATATGCGATGGGAGAAATTTCATCCCTTTTCAAGAATTATTCATTTGCCAAATCAACCAATATTTTCTGATTGTTCAAATATTGGTCACAATGGAAAATACTGTTCCCCTCAAAAAATATTCAGAGCACATAGATTGATTTAATGAGAAATTATTCATTAAAGAAATCAGTTTCCCAATGATAAAATATACGTAGATATACTTCATTTGCAACAAATAATTGTTTGCAACACCAATATGTTTGCAACAAAATTTATTTTTCTGCAATGAAATTTATTTGCTCTTCACAATTATATTATCAACGTAAAAAAATATTTATCAACGTAGTCTTGCAACCCTGATAGGTTTGCAACAAAATATATGTGGCAACGACATTGGTGTCTGCCATAATATAAATTATCAACGAACAAAATATATTTATTCACGTAGTCTTAGTCAGTCGTCGGTCAGTGTGATTCATCGTTTCCAACGTGGCATGATCACGCCATGCTGTCTCCACCACGAGATACGCGAAACTACCACAGGAACCTTCAACTTGAACTTGGAGTGATGTGTGTAACATCTACTACTACTAGGCTTTGTAGTAGCGGGCTGAATGGGACCAGATCCATGGAGCGACAAATAGTCGTTCATATTCCCCCGCTCTCTCGACGGCCGGAACAGGGAAGCCAGCTCCTGCTGAATCACACTCGGCCTAGTACTAGTAACAGTAACAGTTGAGTTGGGGGACACTGGTACTGGGAGTGTTAGGGGAGATTCGGCCTAGGTGCCGGTTGCAGACAAGGTTTGCAACCCTCCTGTCCCAATGGCCGACTCAATCAAGATGGACAGCCTCTCCCACTGATTGCGTACTGCGTCCATTATTATCTGAGAACTTAATTAATCGACCGACGTAAAATTAGTAGTAGTTAGAGTCCTTGTAGCTGTATTTGTAACCACTGAGCATGCACACAACTGTACCCGAAAAACTAAACTCGCCGCGATGCCGGGCCAGCAGGGTATTTTCTTTCTGAGGAAGGTTGAATGCAAACGGATGTACATGGAATTGCACATGTGCTCGAAAATCGAGGCAAAGTTCTTGCGCCGTTGCCGCAGTTCTAGTTGCCGTTGAGCGCATGGCTATGGTGGAAATAGTACATAATGTCGGAAATATCAGTTTCAATCATATCGCTTAAACATGACATTCTATAGCCCCTGGCCCTCAATTATCCTGAGAAAAAAAATACGCGAGCATGCCTCCGTTCATCGGTGTTCCAACTTCCACCATTTACGACGACAACTCCAAGGAATGGAATCACTTGCGATGCATTTCATTCGTCTATTCTGGACCCCTCGACTTCTACCAAGCATGCATCATCATATGATAAACCAAATGAAAAAAATAGTCCGTTGGAGTATTCTATCCTCATAATCAGTATCTTCCTATATCAGCCGTTGAAATCGGTATCCATATAGTACGAAAATGGAAAGCCGCGGTTGCAGGTTGACGGAATCACTCAGGTACCCTCGGTACAGTACCCGTAGCCCATGGGCGTCAACAGGTGGGGGACGGGGGGACTTGTCTCAAGTCCACTAATTCCAGGTGCGGATCCCAGTGAAGATCTGGACCCGACTAGGGCCGAAGTGGAAGGATTATCCATGTTCCATACCGAGTTCTCGACTTTTAAATCGAATAGCCAAAGTTCATAATTCGTCAAGTGGTTCGCGCGCAAAGGCGTTTTTCTTCCAAGCATTGTAAGCTAAATATGCGAGGTAATGCTCCGAATCATTATCGTTCATCGTCGATCCATCTTCATAAGCCTTGGAGCGACTAGCCCCCTCCCCCCCCCATTTTTCTGAGATGAAAATTCGTGGAAATTTGGAGGAAAACAGCAAAGTGAAAAAATGCCTGATTTTTTTCGCAGACTTTTTCGATAAAATGCCTGGGAAACATGCATTTTTTACGCGCGCCTCTTCGCCCCGAGCACCGGTAGTTTCCAATATGACTGTTGTAAAATTCGGGTACAAATTATCTACTCCCAACTTGGAGTGGTCCCGTACCGATGGTGACGCTCCGCTTAGTTGGTCATTCGCGTTCGATGTGTCCCCCCCCCCCACTTTTCGAAACGCTCCGACGCCCCTGCAGTAGCCTCCAGTAAGTCCGTGCATTTCACGGCTCACTGTACTCTGACGATTTCGCAACGGCCTGTCATGAGGCTACGTTATATAACATATTTTTGAACAGCCAAATTATTTTTCTGTTCTGTTGCCAACAAATAATTGTAACCAAATATTTGGTTTTTAAACATTTTTTCTAGTATCTACAATATGGTGTTCGTTAAGTTTCTTGTCATGGACAATATCTGCAATGGAAATATATTGTTTGGTTCAAACACATTTTGTAGAAAATATAATATTTTCTTCCCGCTTGCACATATATTTCACTGAACATCGGATAACCTCTTGCCCACATTTTTTTCTAGGATACGTATATTTTTAGCGAACAAATTTTCATTGCCAGCGTATATTTTGTTGCAAACAATTAGTTTTTGTGCAGAAGGAAATATTTCCTTCTACATATATTTTTTCATCGGGAAACTCATTCCTTTTATGAACAATTTTTCCACCGAAACATATTTTGTGCTTCCGAAATATTTTGGAGGGGAACAATATTTTCCATGTGAATGAAAATTTCCACAATCAGAAAATATTTCTTGATTCGGCAGATATTTAAGCAATAGATACTAATGTATTTTTTTTTTTTCTTCCTGATAAATATTCGTTTTTCTCGCGCCAACCCCGTATAAAGACTTGTTGTTGACGGTTACGCGACACCCAGTACGTCGTGTACTATACAGTAAACTCCTAGAACTATAGCATTTAAACATAATACCCCTTCAGACAGTCCTAGTGCGTCTAATATTCGATAATCTAATTTGATTATCTCGCAGAGAAGAGCGTTTAGCTGAGAAACCCGCCTAATAGGTCACACCATCGTTCGTCTGCAAAATACATCCGCTTATCACTGTAGATCGCCCGAGATTATTGAGTTAAGGCTGCAAATTCGTGGTTTCATCAGCATCAGTCTTGTGCGCTGGAAAGAGAACAATGATGCAATCCACAACTGAGTGAATACTTTACAAAGTCGACAGGTTAAATTCAACAATTCCTAGTGTTTCTACTTGTTCTTTTATCTCTCAACAATGTAACGACGCACTAGCAAGTATTAATATTGAATCATTTACACTGTTATAACACGGAAACCGGATAATCCGACAGCAGACAAGCTTTATTGAATTCGAGTACTGGTTATAGATGAAACCGAGTATTATGAACACTAACACGAGGATTGTATTGTTGTTGGTCAATGCACGATCCCATTGTGAGAATTCTGGTTCGAGATGAATATGGGTTCTGTAATCCTATATATACTACATCGAAGCCCGCTAACTAAAATGAAACTCCTTAAATGGAAAGTTTCGTAATTGGGGTACATGCACCCTCACAGACTAAGCAAATTTGGCTTCAGACATCGCTAATATAACAAGCAAATAATGCTATTAAGAGCCAGTGGATTGATCTTATATGCTCCCTCAAGGTACCTTCAGAATCAGCCACTTTTATTACGCGACTGGTCTGGCACATAGGCGAAAACTCTAAAATATGGCCACGGACTCATCGCCATGGAGACGTTGGCTTATCTTATCTGTGTTTGTCGTAACGAATGAATGCATCAATGGATTCAAAGATGTTGAATACCCGAAAATAAACTGATAACCCAGTTTTCCGCCACAGGTCAATTTCTCAGGAACAGTGGAGAAGGATCGCCATACCTTGCATTTCAATGTAAAGAATATATTTGCAAGATGCAGTTGTCTAGATTTTGATTTATTCTTACTACATACTAACAGAAATATTGATCATTATATACCTGTTCGAAAGAGAGAGAGTGCGTTCATCAATAAAAAAAAAAAACTGAGATTTTCCATAACTCCTGAGTGTGACTGGCATGTTAAAGTCACCCATTGGTCTCAATCCGCTCGGAAGTAGCCAGGAAAATACGACGACCTGTTTTTTTTTCAAGCTGGTATATCCTGATCCCCACTCCATACTGTTGTAAATCGTCTTCCGCCTGTCCACGCGATCAAGATTATTAAGAACCTTATTGAGGTAAATTTATTCAGGACAGTTATAAGTATACCTTTTTCTTGATGACTGTCCGGGACTAGACCGCCATACTAAATACGTTGCATCGGTCCTGAGATCGAGCATCTCAAGCTGCTGTTACTGGGCACTTCTCCCTGACTGCAAGATCATTCGTGGATGTTTTTCTTCCCACTGGAGTATTGGATAGTATTCGTTCACGGTTCATAGATGCCCTTAATGTCCATAGTGAGGGTGAACGTTTTAATGGAATTCACCAATGGTGATAAGCGACTGCATCAACAATAACCAACAACCAATACATATTCGTGGGATATGAAAATGTACAAACAACAGATACAAGATGTACATTGTAAAACAACAGCAACGCTGCTTCTGTTAGTGTTCGGTTTCATTCTAGCATATTTAAATACGGTCAATAAAAAGAGGCAGGGACATTTTCCAAGCCTCTATACTCTTTAGGTTCACCTGACCTATATAGTCGCATACATGTGTAGCTGTGGGGGAGACGACATATTTCCCCTACCACCGTGCTTTCGTGGAGCAGTTGTGGAGCTTTGACCTGTTTGCCCTACTCTGGTGCTTGCGCGCAGCATTCGTGAAACCCTGGTCTGTTTCCCTATCCCGCAGTAGTGGAAGCAGTACTGCAGTAGGTGTCTATTCAGATGTGGGTCATGGCACTGGCGTATTAACGTAACAAACTATTTTTCTTGCAACATTCGTTCAATCGTTCGATTCATCAAATTGTGAGATGCCCTGTTAGTGCCTATCATTCAGGTTCGATGATAGAGACTACTTTTTCGCCATTGCGTCCGTCTCATTAACTCAATATTTGCCCCATGTTGACACACACCACTGTTTGCATAGCATTCAGTGGAGTGACTAACTCGCGTGCGAGAACACACGACCTTCAAACTCGACCTACTGTAGTTTCTGCAAGCTGCAACCTCTCCACCCCATCTCTATAGAGATTGACTGAGATATATTCCAGGAGCAGAGATTATTTACCCATGCCTTGGTAAATTCTGGAAAACTAGGGACAGCTTATCGGTATCCAGTGCGGTAAAACTCAGTGCCCCAAACAGTAACGTGTAACAGAAATAATGGATGTCTATTCTATCTCTGTATTCCTAAGGGTCTATAGTAACAAAGAATACGTTGGCGTAACCACGATGAATATTGATAATATTCAGACAATGTTGTACACTTATGAAAAATGTTGGGTCAAATACACCTGGACAATGTTATACCCAAACAAATGCCCAGGTGGTATTGCACCCAACCAGGACCAGGGGGTGGTCAGTGCGTCAATATTTTAATTCACCGCATAGCTATCTCACAGTCTAACACTGTCATAGTTGACAAGGTCTATACGCTCTGTATAACGACAGTCGTCTTTGAGAGGGCGATTCGGGTTCCGACAAACTTTCTGGGAGTTCACACTTCGCAATGGGGATTTCCCTCCGACCTATAATTACGGACCCATTCCGTCAGATATTGTGGAATTCGTTCCGAGGGGATTCGTTGGGATTCTAATCGACCGAGACGGGATCTCTTCAAATTTCTTAAGTACCGTATTTTATGACATTAAACCCAAGACACAATTCGGAGAAAAAAAGTCATCCGGGATTTTCATTGCCCTCGCGATATTCAAGGGGGCCAGAGTTCTGTAAAATAAAATCATTCCAGAATCCAGAATCGTTGGACGTCAGTAATGCTGTGATTCCTGTCCGGTCGTAAAATATATTTTATTATTTTCTCAACACGTTGAGGAAAAGGAACACCCCGGGTGAAGATTT
The DNA here is from genome assembly GCA_026419785.1 of Sclerodactyla briareus. Lineage (NCBI taxonomy): Eukaryota > Metazoa > Echinodermata > Holothuroidea > Dendrochirotida > Sclerodactylidae > Sclerodactyla > Sclerodactyla briareus. Next base: position 377,557 of record JAODTK010001888.1, on the reverse strand, counting down.
GTTGGTCTGGAGGAAAGCGGGCGCGGATGTAAATAACTTGCTCGTTATAATTCATTCGTGTGATTAAATTGGATGTTTGTTTGCCATGTAAGCAAGCATTCTCATCCGACGAGTCATCACCAACGACACAGCTACACTTGCGAGCTGACAGTTGTATATATTTAGTAGACCTGAGAGAATCCAGGTTAAGTAATTATGATCAGACCAGAATGAAACACGGAATCGTAGCGTCATACGTCTTTCCCGCTTAATGTTCGGCCATTCACTTTTATACAGTGGGGATTTGCCGTATAGATTAGGGCGTCCGAAGTCAAATCTGAAGAATTATGGTTCCTGACTACACTTTTTAGGAGTAGATGGACTGGATGAAGTCAGGAACGCAAGCCTTCACTTAAAATACATGGATGAAAAGTCATATTCGAGGAAAAGCAGAGGGTTAGTGAATTATTGACTGCTATGGGTACTTCTGGTACCATCATTTTAAATTATTTTACACTGAGCCTTTTACACTTGATTAAAATGTGACTGTTAGAAATACGCCACATCTGGACCGTATTTCCACTATAATGATGAATCACATGTGTTGTCTTCAGCAGAGATCTGCTGAAGAATTGTCTCGGCATTCCTAGGTCTTGGGGCAGATCCTACCCACTCTCCCGATTACAACATGACCAAAAACTTAGGCAATCATTTTCGTCAAATGCATCACAAGGCCAATGTCACGAGGCAAAAGAAGCAAATGGCAAATCTCGCCTCATTGAATATCGTCCTACTTAATCGACAGGCTTGCACGAAAATTATGTTTCGAGAAGGTCTTTGAAGAAATCATTTATATCCATCAGTGTAGACAGTTCCAAGGGCGGAATTGATATTTCACTGAAACCTATTAGTTTTAGGGTTTGGAAAAGAACAACATTACAGTTAAGACATAATCATATGTGGCAGGCCACGTTACAGTAATTGGCACTATATATCAGTCGCCATTTGAAATTAGAAACAGAGAGTTGCAAGTCCACTTTGATTTGGCTGTGAGCGATGATATTACTGCTTTTACAAAAGTAAGTAATTACGACAAGTATTTACGACATGTGTCACCGCGTTCTCTATTCTTCAGCGTAAGATACATAAACGTGCAGGTTTCTTTCCTATGGTTCAATAATTTATTTCGAGTTCGGAAACCTTGCTACTACGAACTAGCAACAACTGATCGGAGTGATGAGACAGTATTTATTGGTAGTTCTTCTCTGACTGCATCTGAATGATCAGTAACGTCTAGGAATATCACCACGAAACTAATTTGTCTTTGGGTCACACAAGGGAAGTAGTAGTGGGAATATTTAGGTTCAGTAATATAAACTAAGCTTTTCTCTTCCCAGTTTAATAGATTTGAATACTATAGTAAATTGGGGCTCGTCCATAATTACGAACACGAAATATATCAGAATACTTGTAATAATGGTTTGATATATATTACTGTCCAAGAAAAAAAAAAGAATGAATGAATGAAAGCATGGGATTTTCACAATCGAATAGTGTGTTAACCTTACTAGAATTCATCCCTCTATGCAAAGTTGCATTAAAAAAAAGAAAAAAATGCTGCATTCGCTATCCGTACGTACCTGTGGAATCCTTGAAAATTGAGCGTGATGCAGCAGACTTAGATGGTTCCTGATCGGAGATACAAGATATAGAGTTCATTGGACCTGATGTAGAAAATTTCGATTAGTATTCTTGACCAATCAATTACCTTGCAGCACCGACCGATCAACCGGTCCTTCTTGGTTACCCGCTAGGAACATATTATCAGGAAGCAATCGCTAGCGGAGTCGGTGGTGTTGTGGGTTACCCTTCCGCCTGCGTAGCTTCGCGGATACAGAAGGAACATTTTTTTTTTTTTTTTTTTTTTTTTTAGGGAACACAGGAATATGCCATACAGAGTTAGTCACTTGCCAGATTGGGGCAATTCGAGTGGTAGGTAGCAACATTACATGTGGCTATGCGTTCCCCCATGCGTAGTGGGTGGAAGGGAGAGTTACTAAATTGCAGTCCCCATCGATGGTTTGTGTTAATTTGACCACCGTTAGGCGTAGTTCCAATAAAAAATATATTATCAAGGCAAATTACTATGACCATGTAGTTTATGCCGATGGTTTATGTCATCATAGAATCACAAATGCCCCCCCCCATATGTCATCTCGATCACAAATCCCCCCCCCCCCTCCCCCCCCCCCCCTCAAAGTTCGTAGCTGTCTCTTTAAAATTACTACATGGCCCCTGAGTGATTCCCACACAATTTTTCGTTCCTCACTGTTACTTTTTACGTGATGAGAAACGGACACAGGCAAACTCAAATCGGCAAACAAACAGAGAGCTATAACCAGTGAAAAGTTATGAGCCTCTCATGTGTCGAGACTCTGACACAGGTCGGGACGGCCAGTCGGATGAAAAAACAAATCTGGCAAAGAAAATTGAACGAAAATAATCAAGGGAACGAAGGAACGCTGAATACGCACCGAACATGTAACAGCCCCAACCCGGGGAGCGATCGACTAGAATTTCAGGCGAGGGACCACCATCGTTCATAGGCAACTGGATCACGAAAGGGCTCCAGGGAAAGAAGCAAAAAGAGATCCAAGAGGAGTTGGGCGCCACTCGTAAACGTGATGTCACTCGCTAATATTGGCACGGTGATTCGTGTTCATAGGGCACTCTCCTTTCAATCGAGATAATTTTCTCGTTTCAAACCGGGGACCCATTATTAGTTCGTCACGATGGCATAGAAGACAGGCTAATGAATTGGAAACCGTCTACAATACATACATCAGCGCCTTTCAGAAATGGGTCGTGTCAATATGCAGGATTTCTTCATGCCCGAGTGTTTCCTAATCCATTAACGCTGTAAAACATGGAAAAAACGTAAGTCGCCCCTAAGGTTTGTATACTTGAGCTACCAGCTAGTAATAACATAGAGTATGGTATAGTTGTTCGCTCCCACTGTGTGTAACTGCTCTCTGGGATCTTATTTTAGATCTCTGATAGTTGTTGGAACACACATGGGTTTCGAAACAAAGGGGTTAGGTCTATGTGTAGTACAGAGTATGCCAATGAATACAGGTGATCTTTGTTAGAAAACGTGGCCTCTACTTTTGAATAGTTGAATAGAATGAACGAAATGAACTGTTGGCTGTGTTTATCATTAAACAGCGCTGTGGACGCCTGGATATGGAGGCTCGCTTGATTGGCAATGATCAGGTTAATTCAGAAGCCATTCTGGAAAGTTCTCCATCGTGCATAATAAATAATGTTATATCATCATGTAAGTCAAAATTTGCATTCCAATGCAAAACATGTCTGTTCCTGGCGATTCATGATCACATGATCGAATGGAGGCCTCCCCTCAAAGTTCATTCTAGTAAGCAGGTTTTTCTCATCATCACTGAATATCTTTCTAGCGTCTTCATCTTCATAAAATGTACCAGCAATATATATCGCAGTGATCATCAGGCGTGTGGTACCTGTTTTGTGTTTTGGGACCCACTACATGTCGCACGCTAAACAGGTCATGATGAAGTGAATTACAATGGTTCTCTCAAGATTCAATGCTGTTGAAGGTGGGACACCTGATTTGGATTCGAAAAAAAAGAATAAGGCTTAAGCAGCCGCTAGAGACTCAGTTCGAGAATAGAGGTTCAAATATTAGCTGCAATTTTGAGTGGAATTACTAGAGTAGGTCTTGAAGAGGATTTTCAGTTCAGTGCAAACTGTAACCTCCATGATGTACATACGCTCCGACATTGCGGTACTATAGACACTTATTCACCGACACATTGCCTTTTTAGTCTGTTATCAGTGTTCTAGAGACAAAACCAAGAATACTGCCCAGACAAGAAAGTGTTCATTTCCACTGTGATCATCATTGCCTAAATTTATCCTGAAGTCCCCATCGTCCTAGCATGACGATCTAGTTCTTGCCGAAGGTAGGAATAACGGGCTAATTGAGCCCAGCATCAGTGAAGTCCAAGCCAACACCGAACTGCTAGGGCGTGGCTTCCACTATACACGCTGGCCCATACTTCCACAATGCGTCGGCGAATACTACGTTGATGATTCAATGTGTAATGTGAAAGACTGGTTGGTCTATGGTGGAAAAGTAAGAAATAAAAAATGAAAAGGCTTGATAATCCATTCAAGACGGTACGGCGTCACGGCTACAGGGGTATAATATTTCTATATGCGGTCAATGACCAGAGATTATCATAATAACATTAAAAGTCAAATCATTCTTTCTGCTTCATATATATTGCGGAAGATTGTCTTTCGAAAAGCATTATTATCAATGCATGTCGGTAGAATCCATCATTGGTTCACTTGTGTGAAAACGTGGCTGAGCATCAATAAATGAGCAGTGCAGGAAGTGTTGCCCAAACGGAAGCGACTACCTGGAACGATGAAACGTGAAGTTAGAATTGAGATGAATTCATCAATACCACGTGACCCTAGGTATGAAAGGTTAGGTGTAAAAAAGTGAATTATAATCGTTTTAATTCCCAGTACTAAACACCGGCAGCGACGACACAAGTATGTCTTGGGAGAACTTGAGAATTGGAGATGATCAACGGAAGTGTTGGACGTTTATCACTGTGTGCGAGTTGCATACAATTACAGAATGAGGGCCTATATCGCGTCAGTGTGAAGCATCCTCTTGCCCAACCATCCCCCCCTATACCTAATTAAGGCATATTACTTAGGCCTTGCTCATAGTTCACGAAAATAGATTCAAATATGGATACATCAGATTTGATCACCTCTCACCCAAGCACATCAGGAGACCTGCCTCCTTACAAGGTTGAAATTAATTACCATTGAATTCTTCGTCTCCGTTTTTACGACATCTAGATGCATATCGCAAATGCAGTCTAAAAGTCAAAATCATGAGTCCAGAGTCGAAGGACATTGCAACTTTTGAATTGATGATGAATTGGTGGGAAGCTAAGAGTTATTTGATATAGGCGCTTCCATCCGTGATGATCACAGACTCAAACTTTTAAATATGAAGGAGAGGGTTTGAAATCTCCGTCACAAACAGTCCTGCTTGAGGAAGCATAAAAAAACCCGCATTTAGAGTTATCACTTCCAATGGGATGAATTGTAATGCGTATGAACAGGAAAATATATAACTAGCAATTGGAATTATAGAATAGTATACGCCCACTCAAGCACACATCATCATTCAACAACATCACAAATCACGACCATTTGTCGTCGAATACCGGAGTTTTACTATTCATCATCAAGTATTTTTTTCACAATTTCCTGAAGTCATCCATGTATAAGCATAATGATGGAGTCGTATTAGCGCTCTTGTTTCGTTTTCTATATACAATGTAATTGTTTGGCATTTAGGAGTGGGTGTTTACATTCTGAGTGCTTCGTTCGTTGAGTGAACAGTTTTGGGAGGAATAACTATGATCGGAATAAAGGTATATTAGGTGATTATTTTCGCCGAGAAAAAATGAATATTTATGGATGGGAAAATAACAGCTGAATAGACAGTACTCGAGCCCGTTTGTCATTCGAATTAAAACTGGTTTGACGTCATAATGGGAGGCAAAATTCCTCGGCTAGGCCTCCGGATTTTCTAACCGCTTATTATGACGTCCATCCCGATTTTATTCTGTAACAGACCCCCGTATTTGCTCATCATTCTCTGAATAAATTATCAATGTAGGCTCTAATTGAAGAAAATATGCTCTATTTATTACTTTATCGCAGTCAAACCTTCTTACCGAAGTTCCAGCCGATCCGAGCGAGTCGATAAGGCCCAATCAGCTATTGCAAAATTCACATTGTGACATCACGAGGCGGGGGTGGTGGTGGGGGGGGGGGGCAGAATCCTTGAAATAGAAGGAGAAGCCGTCAAACGAGCAGCTCTATTTCTGTAGAGTATAATGACGTGCCGTAAAACTGACGGCGCGTAAGCTCTCTTGCATCTAAGCACTACAAATATATGGTCATGGGTATACTGATATCAAATAGACAATTCTTCTCCTATTGGTGTATTGTTGTCATCGGCATTGCCACGATTGCCATCAGTTTTGCAACTTATTTCGCTACTCATCTGCGTCATGTAGGCCTCTCAGGCTTTCCAGCTTCTCGTAAAAAAGCCTCAGGCTTTCCTTTGGTACTCACGCGCATTTGAGTTAATTGGCGCGAGTCATATCGCTTGAGTAGGTCACTTCTTAGTGTAGACTCTCAGGGTCGATTTTATGATTGTTTTTTGAACGTAATAGAATTGTTTTTCAGGAAGATTTTATTAGTTGCGGCTATACATCGCTATTTACATATATGTTCCCAGTGTCGACTCTCAATTAGTCAAAACTAATAATTAAATATCACCACATGGTAACATAATAATAATAATATAATAATAATAATAATAATAATAATAATATAATAATAATAATAAAATAATAATAATAATAATTAATAATAATAATAATAATAATTAATAATAATAATAATAATAATAATAATAAATAATAATAATAATAATAATGGTTTTGCAGGAGTTTATACCATTGGGTAGTTTGTCCCACACTTGGGATGACCAATGTCTGAGGCTGCTTTCATAATGGGAATAATGTAGCCTCGGAATACATATATCTGCAGCATGTCTGGTATTGTAGTAGTGTACAGATTTATTATGCGAATAAAATGTGATAGTAAGTTGACACCTGTAGATGAAAACAGCAATATTCAGGGATACCAAGTCCTGTATCTTGAGGATATTAGGTTTAGCATACATTGGCGACATGGTTGGTTAGATGGTCTGCCATCATCGTCCAATATTTAGTGAAAGTTTGTTAGCTAAAAACCAGTCACCAAACTTACTAAGCCCCTGAGAGGCAAGGTTTACCGATTCCTCTGAGTTTTTGCCTGTAAAGAATATGGCAGTGTCATCAGCAAAGAGCACAGAGTGAACAGTATTTCGAAACCCTGGAGATATCATTGATGTATATAATGATTAGAAATTGACCAAGTGTTGAACCCTGGGGTACACGACATTCAATAGTGAGGTTATCAGAAATGCTATCAATGACTGAAGAAAAATGCTTTCTATGTGAACTTGTGAACAAACAGGACACTGCAACTCCACAGATACCATATCTATACAGTTTACTGAGTAATATATTTGGTCAACAAGTATCAAGGCCTTTGATAAGTCGAGAAAAAACACCTATGGAATAACAAATTATTAGTGATGTCATTATGAAAGTTGTTCCGGCACATCATAGCCGTTCTGTGGAGTGCCCTTGGAACAAAAACGTGTGCAGTCACTAAGGATGGTGTGAGTCTCAAGGAAAGCATTCAGCTGACAGAAGAGATTGAACAAACGTCTTCCAGTAGTTTTGACAACATGGGGGGGATAAAAATTGGTTGATAAATACTAATTGCATCTGTATTAACCTTCCTTGTAAACTGGTATTAGTTTGCCAATTTTCATTTCATTGGAAAAAGCCCAGACTGTAAAGAATTGTTAGAAGTATTGGTTACAGGTTTTAGGATCAATAAACTGTGATAAGACAATGAGAGACTTCGCCGTTCAACCGGTGATGTCATCAGTAAGGTGTGAATTTCACTAAAGTGAAACCAAATACTCAGGCAAAAGACATCTAGAATCGCCAAATTTCAGTTCTTATGGGGATTTGACATGTCCTCTTTCCATCTGGGCCAGTTTGAAGATGATCTGTTGAATGATCAATGACTTTAAAGAGGAATTATGAAGGTTCCCGTGACAGCAATTGCCCCAGTACTCCAGTCTTGAGTGGGGTCTGCTTCCCGTGAGAAGAGATCACCCTACACTACCTATTGTAACCCATCCATGGGTTGTTAACCTGTGATCACTCGTTTCCGTAATGTGTACCTCCTTCGCTTCTCCCATTGACTCATTCACACAGCATATAGTGATACATATCGCACCTTATCAGGTATCGCGGAAAGGGTTACGCAAGTGGGGACTGTGAACTACGCGAGTGTTGAATTAAGTTAATGTCGAAAACTGAACTTATGGATTAATCGGCAGAAGAGAAGTGGATTAGAAGTGGATTTTTTTCGACTGACCGCGCTATTTTGTTTTTAAATATTTTTTTGGGATATTTCTATAGTGAAGGTATCTCTTCTAGATTCTGCCGGGTGACGTCGCGTCACTCTTGAGCATTTCGAGAAAATCCAAGGATGGGGAAGTTCAAAATTGCCCGCCTCTATAAACATATTTTCCTCTATAAGTGAGCGCGTTATTCAGCCATGGGTGATTAAGAGGTTGTCTATGTATTTGTAGTGGGTCGAGCAATTTATTCAAGCCAGTGCGGACGTTTTAGGGAATCCACGAGACAATAAATCCAAGATTTTAGCTGCGATTATAATCATGAAGCTATTCAGATTCAGACTATAATAGTAGCGTGGGTGACAAGCAGGTGGTATCAAGCAGTTATTTAGGCTATTGCAGAGTGTCGGGAAATCACAGATGATACCTGTAATCAAGATGGCCGCTCCAAAATGGCCGACGTTATAACCATGAAATCTGAAGTGTACTGGACAGGACAATGTTCATGCCATCAGGGTTGTGTTGACACCGGTGTCGATACCAACGAATGCCGGTTAGCTCCGACACCAGTGTCGACACCTCCCACTTGTGTGCAAAGTTGTTGGAGGGCCGGCTGTTGGGTCGGGACCCTTGGTGTCGTGCACAACCTGCACGGAAAAGGGAGTGAAGTTTGGAGAATAATGCGGTGAATTGAAACACCCTTCTACCCCAATAGGGAATGTCACTAAACCCCTCCACCACCATTAAAAAAGCCCCCCTCATGTCCCCTTCCCATGAAACACGCTTCAAGAGGCATGGCCATGCAAAGGTGGAATCAATAAAGCATAGCTTGAAAGCCTGAAAACGACTGCGATGTGGGCTTCGACCTCATGCCTGTCGTTCGGATGGAGGCTGATCTCGATTCCATGATCGATGCCGTTCCAGTCTGTTGCATTACCAAGCATGGAGGAGAGGGGAAGACAAGAATAATAGCCCTCCCCAAATGGAAAAAAACGAGAAGCCATCAGACATAAAGATGGAGGAAGAATGCTGGATCCTCTCGCCCGGAAAACATCCAGAATCGTCCACATTGTTACAGGACACCAATTGGGACCTCTCTGTTAAGTCCAAGATGATGTGGTATAGGAAAGGCGGACGTTGGGCTGACATGTGTGCCGACATCTTTGTTTGAGGTTACGGGGGTTACATGCGAGCGCAACGTCGATCGTCATTGAAGCGACAATCATGGTGAGGTATCTTCCAGGGAAAGTCCCCAGAGACAACAACCTCCATCATAGATGGTTCAGTTCTACTCTGGGTAATACCATGGCCGGCAGATGGATTACTGTTGAGGACTACGCCAAACCAACATAAGCATAGGCCCGCAAAAGATTGAGGGAGGAGAGATGTGTACCTTGTGTTTGATTCGCTATTATAAATGTAGCACAAAGAGTGTGACAGGATTGCCAGGGCAACTGACCAAGCCGCATCACAGGTGAAGATGAAGAGTAATACCACTTCAAAAAAATGTACTGACCGTGATGAAAAAAGAAACAACTTATTGACTTCGTTGTTCGTAGACTTACCAATGAAAAGGCTCAGTGCACATAACCAACAGCCAAGGGTTAGTCACACCGCGTCAAGAAAACGCTCCGTGACAAGTAAGCCAAGGAGTGGTATCACATAGGGAGAGGACCCAGCCACGTCACATGAAGATGCAGATAACACCATCGTTTGATAAGATTGGTGTTGTGGTCAGGAATGGTTGGCTGGGGTCAATAACTATAGTATCCGGTGCTCGTGCTCCTTCTGTATTACACCATACCAGCACAAAAACTGATAGAAATTGTATTACTATGCATATGGGATTCCTGATCAAAGGCAGAATCAGAATATTGGTGTATTGGGAATGGTGTGTGTGCGTGTATGTATGTGACGCCTGTTGTAAACACGATAAAACCCCACCCAGCTGGACGGATGACGCGTCATACTTAGTATGGTTGTTCCCCATGGTGAGTACAGAACCCTATTGTTTTCTGTGACCTCAGAGGTATCTGAGGTAACCAGAGGTCAAGTATGGACACTTTGTAAACCACGATAAGTCAGCAACGGTTGGTCAGATCGAGTTGAAATTCGGTTTATAGATTTTATGGGGGTACAGAAACTCTTGTTATTGGTTCAGGTCGGGAGTGAATTTTGGTCAAAATAGAAAATTCTGAGAAGAGTCATAGTTTGGCCAATTTTGGCTTGTAAATATGATAACTCAACCCCATCGGTGGATGAACACTCATACTTGGTAGTGTGTTCCCTATGGTGAGTAAATGAATCTATTGTTTGGTGTCAGGTCAAAGATAATCTGAGGTCACCAGAGGTCAAAGTCTGAAAACCTTGAAGTTCAGTGTGTAGCTTTCAGTATAGGAACCCTTCTGGTTGGTTGGGAAAATGGGACATTTGTCAGACTTTATGTTGCCCATAATGAAGTGGTACAATCTCCCATTCGTTTTGTTCTGGCTATAGGTTGTCAGAAAGTCAAGGAATCACTAAGTCTTTTGGCTTTTTGGTTAATATGTATTACTTCGAGAGAACCCACAACTCTACAATATGGATATATGGTCGGAGAATGAGATAATGAGTTGAAAACACAGATGTAAGGACTGATGTGATGGATAGTGGTTGTAGTGCAGTAGCTGCTAGGTCTTGGAATGCTCTTGCACAGCACATCCTCTCCGCTAGCGACCTAAGCTCATTTAGAAGTAGAGTTAAAACGTATTTATATAATATTGCCTATTCATTTTTGTTTCTCTGTTTGTGAAGCGCCCTAGAACAGTCCTTGACTGATTAGGGCGCTATATAAACTGTGTATGTTATTATTGTTGTATAATTATACGGCTAATAGAACGGGGAAACTGAGAAAAATGCAACATGTTGAGCACCCATCGATGTTATTCAGATAACGAGCCTGTTGAAGTGTTATCAGATGGACAGTTGCCCCTGAGGCTATAGCGATTGGGTGGAAAGGGGCACTCAATAAATGTAAAATAATGATATGAATACCTCATCAGTATCGATGCGCAAAAATACTTAGCAAAGTACTCAAAAACCAATCAAGGAAAATTGGGCAAGGACCGCAATTTGGTAAACAAAACCAAAGACGGATGGATTATCTGAATAAATGAGCACGTAGTCACGCAGCCACGTAGACAGGTAGCGACTTTGGGTTCTTCCTCAACCCAATCAGTTGGCATCAATGTCGTTGGTTCGTCCAGTGAACATACTACTAAACTAAGTGTGGTTGGTGTGGATAAGTTTCGCTACGTACTACAATGCTAGAAATCCTTACTCTCATACTCTCACTCCGCCATAGGCCCCTATTTTGTCGATGCCCCTCAATATGTCCACTGGACCAACTACTATCAACTGACATTTTCGTAAGTAGGTCCATTTAGGTTTCTGCACTATATTCACGATGGTTCTAACGGCGTCCTCCCCTCACGTTTTCTACGGAAACAGCTCGGAAACCTTTATGTCCTAATGTCGCAGCTTGAATGTATACTTCGAAAACTGAACGAGAGAGGAAGAGAAAGAACGTACTTCATATGCGGGAGCGAGTGTGCTAGCCTCATCATGCCCTAGTCAGCAAACACGAGGAACATAGCACTACACTCGTGTGACATTGGGTGATAGACAGATCATTTTGATCTACATTCAAAACTTGGCCTCCATTACGTGTTCCCCAAAGAATAAGGCTTGGTACCTCTCTCATATGTAAGAATGAGCCTCCCCCAATTTGCAATATCCACACATCATTAACTTGAAAACCTTGATAAGTCTTCATTTCGGGGAACTAGCCTCACAGGTGGGTAAATTGGGTATTGGCGCTTGCTTGATTATGTCATCGACGATGATCAAAACACTACAATAAATCAACTAATAATAACTAATATTACGGCGTGGGCATGTAGCAATATCACTTCTCGGTTCAACTGCTTATTCGAATGAGCTTGTGGGAGTAGCGATAATCGTGCGATTCTCATTCAAACAGCCCAAGATGTTTGACGACAAAATCTCTATATTACAAAGCCCCAAACGCGATAAATATATAAAACAAACCCACCGAAGTTATATGGCCACTTGATCCCGCTTCTGTTCGTCTTTCTTTTGATGTGTTGCATAACATGGCGAGCAAGAAAGACATGCAATCAGTTGTGACTTGGTCAATAACGCAGATACATCATGAGACGCTTAAGTGCTCATTTTGCCAGTGCCTGAACTACTCTTCTGATTTTGGCTTTGCCGCAATGAATACCAGATTACCACGCAATATATCTGATCGTGCACTCGTGCGTCATAACCTGAAGGTTCGGTAAAAATCAAATCGGACGTATTTGACAGAATATAATCTTTATAAACTAGCCAGTTGTTGTGCTCCTACAAACAGTACATTTTCAACTCGGAACATTGAAAACAGGTACTCCAGCCTGTGCAGATAGTCTCACATCAAGTACGGTATATGATTGAATACACTTGTAGAAAACTGACTTCCTTATCTTCGAAGCTGCGCAATTCATGTGTTTTTATGACTCAAAATCTCTCCCATATTCAGGGAAGAGTAGTCTTGTCATAAGAATAATCAATGCGTCGGGTATATATAATCAGTCAAATGTTATCAAAAACATAATCTGTTTAGAATTTTCGCCTAAGTTGTGTTTACGGCCCGCGTCAGGTAGGAGTAATTTCATCTAGAGTTATTATATTATTTTATTATTATTATTATGGTTTAAACCACATACCATTATCAAATATTGGATATATCTCCAACTAACGTCATCTATCTTGTCACTTATATTTCGAGGGAAAAAATATGCTTTGGCGATGATGCTAAAACTGGTTATCCCACTCATCTAAGTGAACATGTTGAATGTAGGATGTCTCTTTCTCTTCTTGGTCATGAAGTGCAAGCATGTGTCGCCAGTGTCCATTATTTTTTTTACCTCTCTTGTCCATTTCGAGTGCCCTCTCAAAGTGGGGAATCTATTGGTCCCGATGGACGACAATGATTCGAGTGCGGGTTCATGGTAATCGCACACGTCACAAATCACCGAGAGGCATCCTGGGCAGACGTCCGTTTGACAGTGAGCGGCGTTCACACATATCCGGTAACGGCGACAGCAACAGCGACGGCAAGAAATTCGCACCACTCTATATATGCGATATTTTTTGCCGTCGCCGATGCCGTTGCCGTTACTTGATAAGTGTGAACGTAGCTTTAGTTGTGATGACGATACGTACACATGGCAAGAAAGAATTTTGTTGTTGCTGGGGAATGGAATTGGATTTTCCAATATATGGTGACATATATTCAATCACCCAACAGCGTTAGTGGAATTGGAATACCATTCGAGTATTCACGGATTTTTCATGTATTTCAAATTATTCTACGCGGACAGAGTTGATCCTTCAGTTACATACTTTTACGAATCTGAAGAATGTGGAAATACATCTTGAGCCTATTAACACATTATGAGGATGGTACTGTGAATGAATATCAATGCGTTCGATTGCCTGAACCAATTTTGCAGCTCTCAAGGTGCGGTCACGAATGTGAATTTAACGATAAGGGAAGGAGGTGGTCGATAGATCGCGGAATGATTCTTGTCAAGTGCGTCGTCTATTATTCGCTGGGTGTTGTGAGATGCCTAATGATAACTGATGGGCAGTGGAACCATGATTTTAGAAACGCCTAGTCGTTTCTGGATTCAACATGGTACCGGGACGAAAAATTCAACGCTGGTCCAGTTATGGAACCAGCTGATGTAAAGTTGTGCACCAACCAGAGGGGGAAACCACGGATGAAACTAACTTATAAGCAGAATGCTGCAAAGAGCCGATTATTCCCAATAACCTCCTTTTTAATGCATTCAATTGATTGGTGTGGTCGTGTGAAGGAGAGGGTCCAAGTATAATAGTGGAATAATTACTTATAGTCAAAACTTCTTCCAACCTCATTTAGGAGCTAATCACTAGAACTAATCTTTCAGGAAATGTCAACAACGAGATAATTAAATTGAATACTATATCATGTGAGTAAGACAAAACATCTCCGCAGACGTCATTAGTGCAGATAATCGATAATCAAACTTGAGTATTCACAATAAAGGAGTGTTTAGCTTACAAACGATTGGAGTTGGTCACACGGCAAATAAAAGAATGATTCACCACGATTGAATCACGCCCATTCGTCTGTGAAATGTCGGTTACAAATTAGTGAGTGATATTGCTTGATAAAACCATATTTATCTTGGTCGGTAATTTGTTGGTTTCTAGCTTCAGTAGTGTTGGTCGGGCTAGAACGACACCAACTGATAACATCCGCAGCACAATGGAAAACTGAAAGTCGAATGGGACAGTTTCTGATCTTCCCTTCAAGTTTGTTACAAATTCACGATCAAAAAAAAAAAAACACCACAGAATTGTTGCTTTCTAGCGAACACGTGCGTTCTTAAGCTGTTATGACACCTAACTCGTTGAATATGTAACTCTTAATTGCTAAACAACAGCTATACTTCCTAATAACTCGGTGACAGTTGACCTGGTTAATTTATTGTGTTCTGTGCTCGTTAATGCCAGATTGGCAAGACAAAATGAACTCGTACTATTCCTTGGAGTTCAAGTCCGTGCATAACACCACACGCCAGGCGGTTCTTATGAAGAACAAGGCTATAGTAGAACGCTTATCTGTTACCTTAGGACCTCATAATCAGTGATCGTATTTAATGCACACGTGTTCCCGATGGTCTGGGAATCAGGCGTATTTGCCATTAACGATGCTCACGATCTATCACTATAAATGAGAAACAGTTCAGCTAGATGCAGTAAAGCTCTCAAACGTGATCAGTTTCCGTTTTCAATGACTGCTTCAATAAACCCAAATCACCGGTAGTGAATACGAGAGTAGAAACAAAAAGCACATTTTGGTGTTTCCTCCCTTTTTAATGCTCGGCAACAAGACGGGAAAGTCAGGTGTTAGGCCACGTGTCTGTCGCAATCAGTGTTAATAACATATAGTTAAGGAGTTGTCAATTTTTCCCGGCTCTTTCGTATGTTATAGAATTTGAGTAGCCTGTTCAGGTCCACTGTCGGGTTTTGATTTGAAAATATTCCATTTTACTAGAGACACCCAGTCTTCTTGAAGAAGGCTTGAAGCCTGTGCAGATAGATATAAGTCTGCTTATTTTTTTTTCCAATCACCGTTCTTTAATAAAGATATCATCAATGATGCTGATAGGGGGTCAGGGGTCTGCTGACTGAGCTGAAATGAAAATAATTCAATCATTATTGCTGTATCTCGCTAGCGATGTACGCGGTTTACAGGCTAAAGAACAACGCCCTGCTGTGCCACAATGGCTTCTTCCCGACGACAAAATTCATATGGGCGAGTGCCGCCTGTTTAGATACACTAAGCAAAGAGAGGAAACAAAATCTTAATGAATGCGAAAAAAAAAGTTGTGAAAGAATGATGGCAGCGGAAGTTGTGGGGTCTCTTTCTCTGCTGTGGGAAGGGGGGAGAGGGGGAGGGTGAACCCAACCCTAGTGGTTGCACTCTTGGAATGGAACACGAAAACCCGACGTCACGACCGCCTTTTCCCCCCCTCAATAATGGCAAAAGTGTGGTGGTACCAGGGATTTCACTCCATCTTACAGATTCTAATGTCAGAAGATGATTCATTGGGCGTTTGACGGATTGTACAGGTCCAATAATGAATGAAAGTATTTGGGTTGCCTTCTCAGATGCAAGCAGACTAGATTCATTTTTAATGAAGTTGGAGGATATAAGAGTATTGTTAAAGATCAAATTTGAGACCACCTCACCCGTCATGCATGAAGCATGAAGCAGTAATAACAGAAAAAATAAATACAAGATGGTAAACACTACAACGCCATAGCTGTCACGTGTGCCATTTACCTCGCTGATTGCCGTCTCAGATGCCAGCAGAATAGATGCATTATTAATCAAATGGAGGGAATAAATGTATTGTTGACAGTTTATCAAATTTGAGACCACTTCACGTGTCATTATGAAGCAGTTAAATAACAGTAAATCACAATTCAAGCATGGAAAGCACTAAACACCACCGACGCATAGCTGTCACCTGTGCCATTTCCTAGCTGACCACTTTATAGTGACGTTCATCCTATTGGAAAAAAATTAGAAAAAAACACATTCAATTGATATCTGAGAGTGTTTCGCCTCAATCGTGATCGCTTGCAGTGCGAAAATATGGGTTATACCTTCTCGTGCCTCCAGCCATTCTATCTGTACCATATTTTCGCAATCTAAAAATCTAACAATAATCGTCATGCTGGGTAGGATGTCTTAGCATTTTGAATTTCCATCAGCAGTGGCTTCCATTTCAATAGAACTGATTGTTTTGCGAATGTTATACCCCTACCCCGTTTCACACTATGTCTCCGTCAAATGTTGACGGTCCGCTGAGAAATGTTGCGAACTCTTTCTTGTCGAGACTTCCATGATTTGTATCGATGAGAGTTCTATGGTGCGTTTGATATATGTCGAGTTCCAGTGTCATTTTGTTAGCACGGTGCATGCGCGTGTATATGTTTTTTGAAGATGTGTAGCATATCCAACGGATGGTCAGCGCGTCGGAAGATGGTTTCTCATCGGCAATCGGTGTAACCGATAAATTAGTGTAACAAACCACAAGCCTTCTTCACGGACAGAGCGCATCGACCCTCCATATCAGTCAGACAGGGAGGCAAGCATAAAATGTCAACAAGCGAAAAAACGTATAGAGACGCATAGGGACAAGACGGGGAAGAGCGCGTCAAAAAGAGTGCTGCAAAACGCTTGAATGCCGGATGGAGCGTCGGAACGAATTCGAAAGAGGTTCGACCGGAGCTGGGGTCGTGATGGATTACTGGCGTGGGGTAAGGTGTCCACTCCACTTTGAAAATTTGGTTTTAATATTCCGTGTCCTTAGGTGCATTCTGGTGCTACATTTGTTTCGGAGTAACTCGCTATATGGCGCTCAACGTGGGCTTAGCTAGGTTGTCGGGAAAAGATAGAATAATTCTTTTGTTTCTAAATCTTCACCTGCCAATTTTCTTCATCTGTTAGGGTAGGGTAGTGGAATTTCATTACGAGTGACATTCCTATGTGATGCCATAGCCTGCGTAGCCAGGATCGTTCAAGTGGGGTGGTTGTTAGGCGCTGGGGGAGGGTGTTGGAGGGCATCATGTTACGTCCAAGCGGAGGTGTCACAGTATTTTTGGCCAGTTTTAGGTGTATTTGAATCGAAACAGTTGATCTTATTCGCCAGAAATTCTTATAAAGTTTCCTCTGAAAAGTTTCGTCTCACCTCTCGGGGAGAGAGATGTCTCCACCTTGCGCCACCTGATGTTAGAGAATAAGGAAAAAGTAGGGTAGTTAGCGCTCCACGTATTCCGTGTTGAAAGTTGCTGGACTCGGGCCCTGGGAATTTTCCAGGGGTTTCAACTGTTGTCGGGGTAATCCATATTCGATGTGAAAACTGACAGACATGGCTGTACGCATATAGATTATTTGGTGGACTAACTAATCCAGGCGGAATCCCACGAACAGTTGGCGCGGATCGTAGTGTAGCGTAGATATGTTGACAATTGTCGCTAAAATAGCAGTAGTATTATGGTACTTCCCGGACCTTTTCCAGCGCACCGACACCATTAATCGACCGAAGATGCTTATTCGCTCATTTTATTTAGAGCAAAAACACCACCACTGCTCATTTTTTTTTTTTTTGAGCACGTGCTCCTTCCCTCATTTTAATTCCGAGCATACATCTCATTCCTCTCCATGTTACTTAAGATGTACTTAATATATACCCGTACGTATAGGAAACCAACTCGGAATAAGGACAGAAATTAATTTTCATATCAAGTAATTTACCACTCATTACAATTGTTATAAAATCGATAGGCACCAATACAGCAAGATGGATGGGGGAATTAAAACAGTTGAAACGGATAGTAGTACGTATGCTCCGGGTAGTAAAATGGGAACCTTCGAGTGCATACGAACCCAATTACGTTTTAATGGTACTCAACATGTCACCTATCAGATTCCTGACACATGTGCCGGTGTTTTTGTGATGACGCGTTACGGTTATGACACCAATCAAGAGGGTCGTTGATGCAGCTTGTTACTCCTGATTATAAATGATTTAAAGTTAGTGGAAAATAAGTTCACACTCCTAGTGAAAACTACTTACGGTGTTAACGTTTTGTTTCCAATTGACAAAATATAAAGATTGGATACGTCTCCCGAAGTAGGCCAACCAATATCTATAACGAACTCCACTCCACTCTTTGCCTTGAGTAGTGAAGTAATAAAATGTTTTTCACGACTTCCTTCCCGCTGGTTTCTGGGGGAATACAAAATCTAAAAATATTGCTAGATTCAAGGAATCTTTCCTTAATATCCTCGATCTGATATTCGTCGGTTGACTCCTTTTATACAGTTAATAATACTTTATAACTGTCATTCAAATTTTTGGGTGGCCCCCCGTTACAATAGAAGAGCCCCGCCGCGTTTAACCCCAATCACTATAGCTCCTTTCACCTTTCACTAAGATGATTCAACAAAGGGTCCTTATTGATACCTGCTTGTGCCCTGTCACCGTACAGTTGTACCGTGTTGCCCTCGGACCACCTACACTACCCTAGGATGTACCGTTTGACTCACCTTGAGTATTGACGATTGCTATGACACATTACACTGAGCAGGCTATATGGAGTGGAACTGATTTTCATGTTTCGGGGAGGGGTTCACTCACAAATTAGGAGTTGAAGGGCACATTACTCACGTCGGGGAGGGCACAATCCAATGGTAGGGCACAACACTTCTCGGAATGTAACACGAAGCTGTAACCCGTATCGCGTGGAGTACACGATCATAACAAGGTTGAACTAGAATATCCCTCAGTGAGGGGCGGGCACATGCACGTGTTGTGTGGGGCACGGGAGGGTACAATGATAAAAATGAGGTTAGGGCGCGACCCCCTTCCCCTCCCCAACAAAGAATGCATGCCTAATACTACTATCAGCGCATAGAAAGAAAGAGAAAATGGCACAATTCGAGAGATTTAATCCTGAAATCGGCTTGCTTCAATCACGAATTTTACTCTTAAGAAACGATGAGAAAATCCTTCTCTTCACTTCTGTTTGCTGTCATTGATATGTGACACTCATTGGATATCGTAATATCACATTGGCGATAGCGCCCGCTGATGTTTCTTAGCCTTGGTAGTTGTAATCGACTACCCACAGTACACCCATGCTGATTAGTTTAAAAGTAAGTAATATCATGGTACAGACGCATGGAATAATGAATCTCCTTTCAAAAGTTTCATTAGTACGTTCACACAAGCGAGAAAAAAACTGACGCTAATAATTCCCCTTAGTATATCACTATTATGATGAATTCGAAGTTCATTAACGATTCCGTTGGAGTTAATTGAAACTAGCATTATATAGTGTAACTGTATAGCTCGGCTTCTCCTGACATCGGTTGTGTCCATCTATGCAGCATTACATGCTATTAGTGTTGCAAAACATGAGAGAACGTGTGCCGTCGCTTTTTCATCCCTTAATTACCTAATCTGGATACAAACGAGTAACAGAATGATCAATTGGTTTGCTCTCTCATATTCCCGCAACCCACTATTATAAGTTAGGCCTGCCTCTCATTACACATGAAACTGAGTTGAAAGTATCATCACTTACTTGATCGTTCAGAAGTATACATTCCAACTGCTATTTCACAAATTTGCAGAATGACTCGAAAAGTGGAAGTGGGTAATGTTATTATTTTCAATGATTTCTTCACAACATCAGAGGAACGTAGACACGACCTGCCCGTTTGTGTGTATGCGTGTGCATGTGTGTGTTTAGGTGTGTTCGACTCCTGACTCTTGCTTGGTATGTGGGTTTCTCATAATGAGACACGATCTTGTTTTTCAGGTTCTAATATCAGTGTTGGCAATCCTGATGGCCACCAATTTTCTGATGTCAGTTGTTAAAAATTCAATCATAGTACTTTACTTAGGTTTTATCCTATAGGTTCGTTAACGAATGTAAAAACTGAATCAAACAAATATGATTCAGTTGACCACTAATTTTTGACAGCTATCGAATAATATACCTTCTGTCATGCTTCATATTGGAAAATCATATTTTCGATAGGTACTTCGACTATAGTGTGGATTCCATGACGTCTTTTGGTCGCTTGTGTTCCCTTCACACCATGTTCAGTGAAGGAAATTGACACGAACACTGGTGATCGAATGAGATTTTCGTGTTTTTTCAAATATAACCTTGTCAGACCAGGCTTTTTCCCCCTCCACACAGACCATGCAATCCAGTTACAGTGAGCTCTGTTGGGTTCAACATGCTGGATATGATTATGAAACTACGTGATAAATCCTAGTAGGTTGTTGCGTTGGTACAGGTTATATTCCAACAGTCAGAGTACGGCACGAATAGTGCATAAGTACGTACGTGTACACATTGAGTTCATTTCGCGGGAAACTGTCAACAGTCCAATAGTCTAGTATGTTTTGCAAGCCCATTTACGAGGATCGATGATAGGTATCACTAGGATACCTAAGCGAGGGTTATAAAAGAATACCATGTACCTTAATCACTGAGATATATAATGACAAGTTAGCTAGCTCGACTCTGTTCTGGAATTTAGATAGGATTTTCGTATTTAATAAAAACATGGGCAAAGACTCATTGCTTATAAATACTAACTCCTTCTAATAACTACGATATCCTCGGGAAACCTTCCAGGTAATCAACGTCTCTGTTCGATGAATGACTGCAACAATAAACTAAAATGGCTGGACATTAAATACCGAAATAGAAACCGACAACACATTTTATTTTCATCTCCAACAGATTAAGGGCTCGGGGAACAGTGGAGAGAAGTCGCCAGAGCTTATACGTAGTAGAATGATGTATTTCCGAAATGTCGTTTCATCACCCACTTGTTCATCGCTATCACCTGGGAATTATATGAGTCTCTTTTAGAATGAATCAGGATGAGAAGTATTTTGATTATGTTTTGTGTCAGGTGCATTGTATCATTCAGCTCCTTCTCGTGTGCTACACAATTTGGGTATCAAACTTCGGAGAAAGGAAGAGTGGGCGGAGAAATGGTAGAGTGGAGTGATATCGGTAGTTCAGTGGCACTATGCAAGCAAATGTTCCGAGGTATAAATCCGGCTGTCACCGGAGGATTTCCCCGGGATGGCTCTACTTGCGGTTGCGATTGGCGAAGGATTGGTCTTCATGATGTAGGACTGAACTCCACTCGGACTGCATTAGTTTCATCCGGACGGGAAAACGTCAGGAAACGAAAAAATCAACAAAAAATTCTATCTACGAAAAATCCAAAACTCTAGAAAATATGAGCAAATGACGGTGAAAAAACGGATCGAGACGGTCAGCTGAATTATACACTTTTCGAAGAATTGTTAAATTTGTCACCAAACTGGTAGGAAGAATATGGTGTTTGATTTTAGGAATGTTACAATTCCGTCTCCTCCAGTAGTAACTAAAACCGGTGTGTCTCCCCTATAAGTACCTAGTACCTATAAGACACATAGTAATCCTGATCAGCTGAACTGATTTGACCACATTTGTGTATGATTATGTGATGAAAGGATCAATCCGAGACTGTACTGCCTCGACAACTAAACATCTCTAACGTCAGTAAGTGATGATGTCAATTTTATATAATTCTGTAACTTGCAGCTTGTATGGTCCTCTTGCTTCAATGCTGGGGTGACAATGAAAAAGCGCCGCCACAAACGCTATTTACTGTGGACAGTCAGTCCATCAGTCGGCTCTTAGTGGACAGCGTATACTACCGTCACCTGCAAACTAAATTCGTTAGTGACCTTAGTTGCAAGAACCACTCTTTGTTTGTAAATTCGGGAATTGCAACAATTCCCGGGCTACCACCATTCACTTAGAATCGGCAGAACATGTTTTTATTTCTTCGTTGTATAAAAGTCCATCGTGATGTTTTACCAGTAAGGTCAGCAGGTCAGTACTCAGTCTAGCTGGGGCAATCTCTCAATGTTTGATATTCGAGGTTTCCTCATTGCCCCCCTTCCCCCCCCCCCTCCAAAAAAAAAAAAGAAGGAGAAAAAGAAAGATGATCGGAGTGAATCTGAACTCCAACTATTCGGGCGACCACGAAACTGTCAAGCATTGGACAGTATCCCGATATCATTATTACTGAAATCGAGTGCGTATTTAACCCTCCAAGACATCGTTAGGCATTCTAAACGTCCTTCACAGACTTACTCCGATCATTGAAATACCCGTGCGCTCTCGCAACACTAGAGGGGCGAGCGGCAGACTGCTACTGTTGTACTCAAGGTTCCTCACATGTCCTCGATCATCGAGTGGGTGGAGTGATGGTACACCGAACCCTTGCACTTCTAAAAAATACACTTAGGAATAATGCTACTCTCTCTGCTGTGCAGTAATCCCCGCCCCCCCCCCTGCACCATTTCATTCATTTCAGAAAACTTCATCAATAACTACTAAGGTACATTATCATTGGTTGATACTGATGTTTTCGTTGGTATATGATAGTCCATTGCTGATTGGTCTACCGTCATTTTCGTGAATATAATACTTAATAGATCCATCTCCATGAATTTCATATCCGGTGGACGCAATAATTGCTGGATTGGCCTCCATCTTCCATGTTACAACTGCACTCTGCGATGATTTCTTATTCAAGCCCTTTGGAGACCTCGGAAATATTGTTTTATTCAGCCTATAGTAGAAATAATGCAGGCATAATGCAGGCTTGAGTTAGGGTCTTTACATTAGGCCTTTCATGTGCACCACGACACAACAGGGCCATAAGTTAGGCAATGTTTACTCGCGTGCGCAACTACCCTAGCTGGCCATAGTTTTGCCATGCTTTGTGTTTCATGATGTTTCTTTACATGTGTTGTTATTGGCTGGAAGCATTAACTCACTATGGCCCATGTCGTAAAACCCCTTTATTGGGGCGCTTCTTTGTCACAGGAGCTTGGAACGCTAACCTAGCTTCTGTAGGTTACGTAACGTTCCGAGCTGCTGTGTCTTGTGTTAGGTATTAGAAAGAGCTGTTTCCAATTATATATCGTGGTATGATTCGAGTACATTTATTTTCATTTCTGCGGTAGGTTTGGGTGGTGGAGGACGAAGAATTAGGAGGAAAAAACGGGACGGCAAAGCGGCGCAACCGGGATTCCGCCACCCTCCGATCAGCCCCCAATCCCCCTCCCGCTCAACAGATTGTTTACGGGCGCATACTTTCAAAATTGCGAAAATATACCAGGAAAAATTGGGAAGGGAAAAGTGAAAGCGGCAAAAATTCCCTTGTTGGGGAATGGCGCCGCGTATCAGGAAAAATCCGTGAACGGAATGGAAAATGGGGAAAGATTGACTCCCCTCACTGGGAAGCTGGTCCCGCCTCTGTTGGGTGGGAGGGACATTATTAAAATTGATATCTTGTTCCTAACAACTTATCTTACAAGGAAAAAAATCAATAAATTCCAGCATGTGTTCAGGTAAAGTGAGGTAATTTTCCCAGACTCCTGACATAGTGTTGCCAATTCACTTCTTGATGAAGTCAGGAGAATCTATCATCACCGTAGTGTGTGCACTTTGTAGGCAATGCGCGCGTGTGTGTGGCTACATGCCGTAGTCAAGTGTAGTCGAGTGTGCCCATGGACGCACCGTGAGTTGTTCAGTCTGTGGGATTCGAACTCCCAACCTCCCGATGACATGACTTCCGGAATTCTACCGACTGAAAAAAGTCATAGCCCGAGAGGAATTGCTGGTCCATCAGTCCATGAACGAGTTGGGAGTTCACCGACAACTTTTGAATGGCATGAGAGCCTTGGGCCTTATCTGACAGGTGGTGTTGCTCATCTGAGAGCATAAGGACTTTGATCCAGTTCTTTTATATGAATCCTGTCTGGAGCTGAACAAGGCCAAGTCATACCGTGGAGAGGGGGTGTTAATCACGGAAGCCATTAATTACAATGACCTATCAGGAAGAGTGGGACGGCCTGACCTCCACCTTCTCGAGCCTCTTCGACCAAAAAAGGCCACCCGTTGCACCACATCTGAGCCATACAACTCCCGCATCTCGTCTGTTCACGACGGGCGAGATTATATCCAATAACCACTAACCAATAACCAATATCCCCAACTACTTTTTTCTTCACCTTCACCTACCGAAAAGAAGCAATTGCGTTTGGTAGCGTATACCCAATATCACGTGTATTAATGTGAAGCGAATTGACTGGACGCTATATAGGACACCGGAGATTTCAACAGTCGATGCACGGAAGGTATAATTCGTAATTGTGCGCCTTTACTAATATCGCGTATTTATTCGTCGTGGCTAGGAGCGTGCCAGTCTGTCATGTACACAGGCCTCTCCTCCGCTTTGCTTTCACTGACGACAAAGCTTCAACGACGAGCTATCTGCTAGATGAATTCATCAAGAATGAACGAAAAATCTAGGTTAAGTGATTACTTCAGAATAGATGGAACACGCTTGTGTCTGACTATCTTCCCTAATTGGCGATGACTGTTCATCCAGACAGTAGAGATTTCGCCTAACAGAATCTGAAGTCAGAAATTGGTACCCCTTCGACCATACTAGTCAGACATTATATGAACAAAGGGATAGCAATTCACATGAGAGGAAAATCAGAAAATAATATTTTAGAAGCCATCATACTACAGCGTCCTCGAACGTGAAGCAACTACGTGTCGTCGGTTCAGTCGCTTGGAGTGGAACATCATTATAATAGTGATGTGTCGTTCTTATAGAGCGCCCTCATCCAGGTCAGAGACATGCTCAAAGGGCTTCATAGATATTGACCCTGATCATCAATGACTTGTCACACCAGTATTATACAGCACGCACTCTTGCTCGTTATCTCCCGACGCACCATTTCAGGGACGTCGCGTCATCGTGTCTCCTGAGTGATTCCCAATGCTGGACAACGGCACTCGATACTCTTCGCAAGTCGCCTCACAAGGTACGTGGCGGGGAACATTTCAGGAGAAAAGCCTTGTCCTACAGCACTGCGTAAAGACATCGGCTTCCAATGGGATCCGAGCTCGCAATCGGTTTCGCAGTCTGTACTCTACCGGTTGAGCTAATCCGCCTCCTTCTTCAACCAAATAATAATTCCAAACACTTATTTACGAATCTTCGAATGTGCCGTGCCCTCCAACCTAACAAGGTTCTGGAGTACAGTATCAGTGATGCCAAACAGCCAGTAGCCAATTGAAAAATTAAAGTGAAGGAGTATATTCTTCGGGTTGAAAAGAACAGAGAAAAATTGAGCTATTGAGCTAACTAACATCCAATAGAGCGTTCGTCCCACAGAAGTCAGAAGTAGATTCATCTCCGACTACTAGTCAGGTATAGTATTGAATAAAGTTTTCCGGGTTGCATATATAAATGTCTGTCGTTTAGTTGCAATTTAAATGACAGGAAATGGGAAAATGATGGGCAGTTTATGACATTTGAGGAGACATCACCCTGCCTGTGTTATATAGCGTCCTTGAACGTAGAGCAGTAACTTTATGTAGGTCCAGTCATTCAGAGCAGATCATGACTTATACACGTGCTCTCCAACCCAACTCGGTTCCCTGAGTTCAGGATCGGTGATACCAAATAGCCAGAAAAAGAAAGGGACATGGGAAAGAAGCGAGAAACCTGAAACTGAGGGTAAACCGTCTAAATAGTGAACATCCCTAAGCCCTATCACATAGGCAAAATCACGAGCAACCAACTTCATCAATTTCAAATTTACAGTGAAAAACTATTCATCCTACCAAAGCAAACCTGAAAAATATTAACGATTTTTTTTTTTGGAATCGATTTGCTTGAGTCACGAATGTCACTGTTGGAAAAATATGAGAAAACCCCTCATTCGTCTCCGCGAAAAGGTTCCAATCGTTTTTCGGCATTCCGATTGTTACTGGTAGCGTCTTCCGCGTCTGACAATATCATTTCACACCTTATTCCCATATTTCTTCTTCAATGTGGATTTCAAGACACCATTTTGGTAGCGAGAGGATTGTCAACTATGGGTCACTTCAATCAGATTCACTCTCAAGTAAATACCACGAAAGAATCAAACGTCATACCCGCGCTTCACTCATATATCTTCGTTCAATGTTGACAGTCTGCGGACATAAATTGTTTCAAGCTATCTCATGTATTGCTCTGATAGTATAATTGGGTCTTCCTGGTGCGTGTAGTAAACCGAAGTTGCAGTGTCTCTTTGTGCCGAGGTGAATAGAGCACATTATATTTTATGGACGAATAGGCCAGTTCGTAGTTCTAAGTGCGCATGCTCACCACAGAACAGTTCGGGGATTAGACGGTCAGATTCCCCCCACAGCAAACTGTCACCACTATTTGAAAAAAGGAACAAATTCATCCCATGATTTCGGATGTTATTGTTGATAAGGTTTGTGAGGCAGGATTCGTGAATTGTCGGCAGGGGAGTTTCGAAAGATCGTTCTACACACTGTACGTTCAACGTCGAATTGTGGTCATTTCCCTATGACCTGCCTGTGACACATTCATTATCATCTCATTAAATGTAACTCCGAATTGGCTTGGGGAGACAGTCTACCATTACTGTAATCGGCATCATGAATTCGTCGCCACTCGATGTTATGGTTATTAAAAAAAATCTGTTACATACTGTTATTGCTATTCATAAACAAAAAAACGAATTTCAATATTTAATAGGCTGTATTGTTGCCTTGTTATAACGAACTAATAACTGCTAATGAATATAATACGACACAGACAGTACTTACCACCTAATTGCGGCTGCAGTTTGTATGGCAGGACTTGAATCTCATTATAAAAACTAGTGGTTGATGGGGTATTCTGCATCCCGACGACTATTAATGAGTCGTGTAGGAGTTGTTGCACATGGTTACGATTGGACAGAAAGTAGACTGAATATTGATCATTGATGCACTATTGGTAAAGTTATCAATTATGTACCACAACTTCCATCGTAAGTTCACATTCACTCAATATTGGTTGCATAATAATAAATAATGTTTCGCATCCAGTGCATCGAATCATTTTGTTTGTCACAAATTTGCACCAACAATGTAGGGGCCTCTCGTGTGCTTAAGGAAGCGGGATGATGAAATATATAATCAAAATACAAACACTCCTGATCGATTATCTATGATACGGCGGATATTGGGATTGGTGTAGTGAGCCTCGATAGATAGCTCTGATCAATTGCTGAGTAATCGAAAACTTCCTTCCGGTTGAGCGTAAGGAACATAATATGGAGGGTAACGCCCGGGATGTGATAGCCAGGAGATTTTCTAACCGTCAATTGTGGCGAGTTGTGTATACAGAGGCCTATTCGACATCTGATCCTCTCACTGTGTTCTGTCGACATGGGATGCGGTTGGATCTGACTGGCCGCACAGACGGCTCCGCAGCTGGTTGGTTGCGCATCTGTTTTGGTACCTCAGGCGGTTGGAGGAAGGGTTAGTTGCCTGCTCACAAGAATTCAATGACGAAAGCATTACACATGAAAAAGGGGCGCTATTGAGGCATATGTTATTATAAGCGATGTATAGCTAACGTAATTGAGTAGTCTTCAGTAAATGCCAACAGGATGCAGAATGTTGCTGTACATCAATATACAATATATAATAGGCAACATGCTTTTTTGAAGTTATTGAAGTCAATGGTTCATGTTACAATAGGATAATATTCACCTCCCCAAAGTTCGCATTGTATTTCTATCACCAGCAAAGGCCAGGATAGCACGCCATTTCAACTTCTCTCTAATCATGGAATGAATATCCGTGTTTGCGGAGCGGCTGCATGATTCAACACTCTCGATCAACCGAGAAAATATTCCGTTCCGTCCGGAGGTCGTAGCAAACAATGCTATTTGAAGTTAGAACCAGAAACTCAGAAAATCGTCAGAAATAGGTTGTGTCAATATACAATATTTTCATGCGGAGTACTTTCCAATCTATTAGTGATGTGAGACACGGGGAACGTGTACTGTTCCGTTTTCCATGTAGCGCGGTTATCCTATGATTATGCGAACAGAGTGGTATGTTGATTTACGCTCAACGTGTTCGCCACCTGCCATATGGGTACCCCGCTCTAGTAGCAGGGAGAAGTTACTCGAAATTTAAATAGTCTCCTGGTCATAATATTTCGTTGGCCATTTCACGAATTGTAGCGACTCAGCAGGTAGAGTATCACGCTACCCACGCGTGAAAATTGGACCCTGCTGAGTGACTTGTAAATAGCAATCAATCGCCTAAGCGGCATCATCCTATTGAGATGAAACAGTGCACTGGAATGGTATGAGGCGAGTGAACAAGCTAGAATATTGTATAATAGCAAGTCAATAATGATCAATTGTACTACGATGGACGCTTCTTCTTTCGACGTGGGAATGGGCTTCACAGGGGATATAGAAATTGAACACGTATTGATAATTGTGGATATAGTTTGCTCTCCTCCTATAGACGAGTTGTAAGGGAATCCTATGACGTAAAAAGTATACCGCATGTGATATTTGACGGCATTGGGGTAATGCCTGGTGATACCGAAACAAACTGAAAATGTTTCCAAAATACTGACGTACAGAATATTCATTATGTCCCGGAAACAAGCCGCGGTCGTCGGAACAGTTTACTTTAGGGCTCTAGCTCTCCAACGCATCTAATCGAATCCTATGCTTGATTTGATTTCCTTTTAGGTCCAGGAAGCCAGTTAAGGCACATCTTGTAACCCTGGCCGTATTGAACGTGGATGAGCACCAGCGATAACTGCCCTCCTCTGTCGACTAGTGCCCAGATGATACCGAGGAAGGGTGCTATAAACCATCCCAACCTGCTCCCGGGATTGCCATTTTACGTCTCCGTCCGGAAGGGCTATTAGTGAACCTGACCACTTCCTCGGAACCTGGGGGAGCGGAAGTTCAAGTTCACGTGACTGCTCACAGCCGAACAGACGTAACAAACTCCAGAAACCCCAGAGAATCCACTGTGTGAAGCGGAAAGGACGGAACCATGAAGTCAAGGCAAATACGTCGCCCATGCAACCGCAAGTACCAAGGACATTAGGGAAAAAACGCCCCGCTTGTGTCGGTAAAGCGTCACTGATTCCAATACCATTATTAAACACAGGGGAAACTCGGGCACTTCTTCAACTCGGCCCCATTCATCCGTCATGGATAACTTTCGGAAAAATTTGAAAGTGGGCGTCGCCACACCGTTCTGGTGTCGGTTATCTTGGATTTTCGAGGAACTTTATTTCATTGTCATGGTGCAGTAACTCTTCAACGCTTTGTCTGTTTGATTCAAAACTACGCACATATTATGGTGATCTCGGATGGGTTTGAAATTAAGGGTGGCCGCATAGCTCCAACAGGAGGGACATCTTGAATTTTCTTTTGGAGAACTGACATTTTCGCAGATTTGCGCGTTTCGAAGCATTGCGATCGGTCTGAGACCAACTCTCGTTTTCGGGCCATGGGACTTCACCCAGCGGTCATTTTCATTTTCCCTGAACTGATATTTTGGGCGAATTTGCGTATTTCGAGGCATAGCAATTGTTCTGAGATCAACGTTCGTTTCCGAACCATGGGACCCCACCCGCGGCTATTTTTTATTTATTTTGCAAACTCCCAGATTTGCACGTTTAGGATCATGGAGAGGAGCAAGCGGGATAAAGTACCTTGTTCAAGGGTACAACGTGGCGGGCTCGAGCCCACAACCTCTGGTTACAAGCTTTTTGCCAATTGCCAATTAAACCACCACGCTCCAAAAATACAATATGGCAGCCTCATGAATTATTCAAATTCTCCTGAATAGGAGACAATTTATGCTCCGAATAGGAGAGCCTATCGGATGTAGAGTAGGAAAAGCAAGGCAGTACCGATATTGGTGAGGGACAGCTGAATGTTCCCTAGTGTGGTTTGGCGGCCACTCCACACATCGGGAGGAAGGACACTCCAGTTCCCTGTCAATTCCGTGTGATTACGTAGAAATACCATATATTTTCTGGCCGTCTCGCTCGCTACGTGTGGTAACATTGTGTAAACATAACTGTGTATGCTCTTTCTGTAACTAAGTTGACAGGCAGCTACGACTTGAAATGAGAAAATGTGCACTGTCCGGGGAGGCAGTGAAGCACACTGACTTTTTTTTTTAGCGCGAAGCAATAGCTTCAATTCGGTTTCCTAATACGAATGCTCGTGTAACATCACTTGAACCGATTTCAAGAATCTTCAAATCTGGTATTTTCTTGTCTAAACTAATGAACCCTTACGATAAAATCGCGAAATTTAATTTGTATTGTGTTCAGCATCAACAACATTTATCGACTGTTGGTCGAGGATTCATCTGCGTTAAATCGACTAGCAGTTTTTGCTGGTGTGACCGTGCCCACTGTCTATATTTTGTAGTAGTCTCCAGCAATAGAGGGTCAGAATCATTGAACTGATGAACTCCCGATGATGAGGTCGTTACTAGAGGGGTAAAACAGTTTATGTTTTAGGAAGTTGAATAGCTCGTTTCATTTTCCTATACAATATGTACATTCGGTCTCGGTCTCGGACCCCAATTGGTCTCAGTCTCGGTGTTAGATATCGCCCCGGTCCTCGTCTCGAATTTCCCCGGTCTCGGTCTCTGTATCGAAATTGAGTCACTCTGAACTTAAAATCATTATAACAATAATGAAGAAAGCAATATCATATCGAAGTCTATACTGTTTTTCGTGTTCAGATAACGGACTGCAACCAGAGCGGTACTAATGATACTGATCCAGACTCCGGAGTAGTATCTTCGTCAGTCAACAGTGAGCCAATGCATTCAAATATTGCTGTAGAATAGTTTGAATTTACTGCCTGGTTTTCACTTGGCGAGCCTCTGCTGAGAAGCCTCGCTGACTGATTTCCTCACGGAACTATTTTTTAATTTTCTCTTGATCCAATGTTTTGGCTTTGGGGGGTGTCTGCCTGAATTTTCGTTCACCACAATTGTTGCTTCACGCTCCAACAAGCCAAAAAAATTCTCGAATGGGTTTATTGCCCGTGTCTCAGCACACAGGGATTGAGAGCTCCCTCACACCAAAACAGCGCCCTCTCACCTGAACGACCACATCGTGCAGTTAGATTCCGATTTGTAGATTGTTTGTGCCAAGCTTAGGTCTGTCCAGTCGAAGTCGCGATTTGTGGTATTCTCCGCAGGTTTGACGACCGAGTTGCTAATAAGAAGATAGTGGGCTAAAAAGGTGGTTGGAGTTCTGGAGTGGGGGCCCCGCGGGCAGGGAAAGCAGTGGGACGTGTCGTGTTTCTGGAGAGGGAGAGATTTTTTCGCTAAGGATGGTCTTCACCTTAATGGTAAAGGGGCCTCAGTTGGCAAGTTGGTTAATTTCTGTGTGGAAGGGTTGTTAAACTAGATTCGGGTGCGGAAGTATCAGATTCCAATACTGACAGGTTGTAAAAAGTAGTCCACCCAGTGATACTAGGCCGGGCAAGCTAGATCCACTATACGCGATAGGCATATTAGCAGGCTGTATTTTTTCTGCGCTAATGTTCAAGGTATAAGGGATAAATTTGATGAGTTCCTAATTTGGTCCAGGAACGCAAGCCTGACGTACTGACGTAGTTGGAGTCTTGGCTAAACAGTGAACATTTCCTCAGCCGAATTTCATGTTCCATTTATGATGCTTATAGGCAAGATCGGACAGATACTCTCCGTGGCATTGGGGTGGAGTCTTGCTGTATGTGAGGTCTGACTGAATCACTGATCAGATATTGGTGTTTGTAGTTACGTCAATTCTGTATGGGTGAAATACCGTCCAACGCTCCAGTTATTCCCAGATCCTTTATAGTCGGTGTTGTATATCGTTCTTCCAACAGCTCTGAAAGCAAAAACTCGCTTCTTTTCGACATGCTCTTCAAAGTTTCCGTGTAATCTGTACGATTTTAATGGTTGAATTTTAATTATCCATATATTGTTTGGTCTGATGGTAGTAGTGGACTAGTGGTAGGTAAGGATCTGCCTCTTTTTTTTATGTCACCGCAATTGTTTCTTTCGCAGCATGTTCTTTTCCTACCAGAATATAATTTAATCATTTATTTCTGATTAGTGATTCCAGGTTCATGTGGATACTGTAAGAGTTTTTGGTAAGCTTTGGTGCAAGGAAGTCAAGATATTATAGCTTTCAATGTGTTTTGTTTTTGTCAATATTCCACAGAGCTTCGAGCTACTGGTTCCTTGTTTTTCGAGAGCCGATCTGGATGGCATTTCTTTCTTTCTCCAATTTTCGAGAAAGGGCACCCGGTCTCTTCCTTGTAAAATTACAGGCCAGTGAGTATTACTAGTGTTGTCTGCAAGGTGTTAGAATCCATCATTCGGAGCATATTGTATATTTTTTCTCGATGAGTACAGTCTAATTCCGGGTTTCTCAGCATGGTTTTAGGAAAATCGTGTGTTTGACTACTCTCATGGTTTCTCATGAGCGCTCTTGCCCCATTGAAAAGTTTTGGCATTGGAATGGTCCCATTTTTTTTTTTTTTTTTTTTACGTGGATTCGTCAGTGGCTTCTCGATAGGAGACAACGAGTTGTCATCAATGGCGTTCGTCGTCCATGGCAAAGGATCACTAGTGGTGTTCCCACAAGGATCAGTTCTTGGGCCTTTATTCTTCTGGCGTATATTGACTATCTCGAAGATTCGGTGGCATTCCAGAGTTGAAAAGTTTGTGGGACGAGACCAATTTGTACGGGTGGTTGCTTCTAATGATGATGTTGCAATGTTCAAAGGAATTTGATATGATCTTCGAATGGTCTTATCGATTGGCAAATGTTTTTCAATGCGGATAGTGCGAAGTTATGCATGTTGGTTACCACAATCGTCAAACTCTTCTTTCAATTGAACGGCAAAATAGAATCAGGTAAATTCATAGAAAAAATTCGGTATTCATTTTTATTCTTCTTTGAAACCTTCTATGCATACTGAAGCTGCGAGGAAAGGTGAATAATTCTTAGCTTGATCAGAATTCACTTCAACTGCCTTGATAAATATTTTTGTCAGGCTGTTTAAGAGCTGGTGAAACCTCAACCTGGAGTATCTGTCCACGTATGGAATCCATGTTTCACGAAAGACAAGCAGGTATTGAAAACGTTCAGCGAGGGCCCACTAGATTTATTCACTATTCATGAGATTTACCTACTAGGAAGATTAAGGCTTCTCTGTCTAACTTCGATGGGCTGAGACTAACTCGAGGTGATTTTGACTTCCAGGTTTTTTAAAACTTGTCCATGATTCGGGGCCTTTCCTTCGGCTATTTCTTTGAGTTTTCCAAAGGGGACATTGCCTCAACTCAGTTAAACGTTGTAATTGGACCTTCGGAAATATTGTCTTCTCGCAAGAGTTTATCAACGAGGGATAGCCTTCCTGAAGATGTTTTTTTCTGTCTAAGAGTGTTATGTGTTCCAGCACAGTTTGATTTAATTTTCCAGAATTGTGGGCGATTCTTCAGGCATCTGTGTTGTTCTTCTCTTTTGAGGCGGTTTGTGGCTTCATGGTCTCTCATGAGGACTTTGGCCTTCCTGACCCCTTTCAGTAACTAACTACGTACTATGTTTGTCATGTAGGCGGAGATTGGGTCGAACAGGAGTTCTAACATATGCTCAGTTTTTATTGATTTGGTATATTATAAGTTCGCATTTAGCAACATTTGACATGCCAAGTCATTTCTGACGTTATTACACAGGACATGGACATTTCGTCCCACAAAATGTTAAGGTAAAAATCAATTGATAATTCTGCCTAACCCCAGCGCCCAACGAATTTGCCTGGAACATAACTTACGAGATCAATTGATTGAAAGTCAATGTAGCAAGGTCAGCAATGTTATTGAAAAGAACCAACAACACCCAGCACTCCCAGTGCGTTTGGAGGAGGTAGGGTGGTTCCAGAGTGGTAAAGATTATTGTTCGAAACGACAAGCCCAGTTGAAAATTGTTTTCATTTTCCCGAGCCTACTATGTGTTCGTATTTGGTAATTTTTAAAATACTAGGTTTCTCTGTGGCCTTCTTAGAGGTGTACCTAACTAAGGTTTTCGTAACAATTTCTTGCATTGTCACCATAATATGCATGGCAAGTAGTGCAAGTACTCACCCAGGGACCCCTCGGAAGGAGGGAGGAGGGAATCGAATAAACTTGTAAGTACCATGTTCCGTGACTATTGTCTGTGGTTATCCTGTTTTTTGGACTCGATGAGCCATCTATATATGCTCTTATAGTTTTCCGGAGGGGCCTAGATGAAGGTCTTCTGGCACGGCTCTACAGCAGCCGATTTGTTCTGCATGACCCATTTCATGATCTTCAGTGGGTAGTCTACAATATCACTTGATCCGGCGGTACGTCGAATATCTAAAAATTTTTACCATTTTCGTGGGCCCATTTTTTCTAGCGGACCCATCCCAGCTCATTCATTCTTTCATGTACAAAGGTGAGGGGGTTATGATCTTAGAATAGGGATAAATAACAGCCTGTTGACAGAAGCATCGCATTTCAAGGAGTTCCGGGAATGGCCAAGGGGAAATGGCCCAGTACTCAACGCAACGTAAAGTGGGGTGGCTTTTACTCCCAAATATAAAAAAATAAATATTTTGTTGATTGTACACATGAAAATACAAACAGTTGATGCAGGCCTGCTGACCCTGAAACTAATAACAACAGAACTGAGAAATATCACGATTGGTATGTTCACCGATTACCCTTGAATCATAATCAGCACCAACAACTACTCATTTCATTAAATCACTCTGTTTGGAGCGGACATTTTTCCCTAGGGGCGAGCAAACGCAATCACTAACTCCGCCAAAAACGGTTATTTCTATACTCCATGCGTCAGAATTGTCGCATGCAATGAAGATATTGGCGATAAAAATAACTTTTTCTATGAACCTGCCCAAATTATAGGACGTACGTTGCAGCGATGATGCGAGAGTTGTTTTTGAAAATCAAATCTGGCGTTAGAAAGTTGTTTTCAGGGGTAAAATCAGGTTGTTTTACCACTAGTTTCACTTCTTTTTAGACGGGACCTATAAGAGTATACTATGCATGTTAAGTGAAGCCAATCTACCATGTAGATTAAGTGGACCTACTTATGCTGGCGCGTGCGGTCCACGTGGATCATTTAGTGCACTGGGGTTACGCTGATGTCAACGACACAACGGTAAACAATCGACATATTGATAACTCGACTTTGCTGTAGGAATGCAGCATGATCGTCTAATCGCGTAACGATATATACACCCTATTGCAATGTGTCCGACAACTGGCAGGACAGTAGAGTACAATACGCTACCACGCTCCTTATGCGTCTAGGTTGGTGATAGCTACTGCGTCATGTAGTTCACATTATTGCACTACCTTGCCCATGGCATCCGATCATGTTGATGGATACTACTGCGCTCTCATGTCATAATCCCATTTTTACTTACGAGTTCTCATATTTCCCATGACTGTGTATATCATACTGTGTAGTGCGCCATAATTGCGTGAATGCTTGGAGAGGTACCATTACTATTACATTGACTTTTGTATGTGAGTTCAGTGCAGAAACAAACGCAAGTCAATACCCGAGGAGGGGGAAGACGAGAGAACAGAATTCGCCTACAGATGGACCACATGCACATGGCTGAAGACTGAGACCGAAGCACTAATAACAGATGCGCAGGACCAAGCCCTCACCACCAAGCACCATCGAGCCAGAATACTCCGCACCTCCAATGATCCAAAGTACAGAATGTGCAATGAGGCAAATGAGACAGTCAGCCACCTAACATGGGCATATCAGAAACTGGCCGATCCATGTACCTGAAAAGCATGATGACGTGGCCACTGCTCATCAACATCCAGAGAATCCTGCACACTGCGGACATACTCCATATCAAGTACCGCGTGGCTCCACGCACGCAAAGCCAGGAATGGTACGAGAAGGTTAAAATCCTCTGGAATTCCGAATCAGAACTGACAGGGTCATAACAAGCAGAAGACCATTCGTGGAACCTCGAAATACAGAGTGAAATACTGTAGTGATCGGCCGCACTAGGAGCTACCACACCCAAGACTGGAATCAACACAATACTGAGTATCTGCAATCAGTACTAAACCTTCTCAAAGCCGCACTTCTGGGCACTGCTCACATATTCTGACGACACTCTAGACCTCCCAAAACCCGGGTAGAATTCCGAGGTCACGGAAGAATATACGGACGTACAACCAAGAGAGTTGTAATGAGAATGTAAAGAATATAATAATAATAATAATAATAATAATATAATAATAATAATAATATAATAATAATAATAATAAATTGGCCTACATTGCACTATTTAATGTTTTTGTTTGGCCTTATGCACCAATGACATCTTCCTCATCATGCTTCATCGTAAATAAACAAAAACATACGGTGTCACTGAATGAAGGTATATGTTAGATCATGTTTTATTCTTCTTTTTTCTCAATGAACGGTACAAACAAACTATCGTCTTACTAACACATTCTTCAACATTCTTCACGCAGCGTATCTCACCGATTCATCAGCATCTTCTCCCAAGGATATAACGGTTTTGTAGTTCAATAAACAACTTTTTCATATTTCTTTATATTTGATCATCCTTCCTCTCCAGTGGGAGCTAAACCGTGCTTTCTTACATTAGTGACAAACAGAAAATCGACTTTTCCTACTGCCGACGACGCCAACGGAAGAATGACTATCCTTCATGTTGGCTCCATATCCCCAATTATGTATGACGTTGAAATCGAAACTCCGGATCAAGTCGCATTTTCAGTGTGTTTCCTCACTTCTCATAACAGATATTTATAAACGTTCATTGTCAGAAAAAACATCACAACATCCTGTATTTTGCATTCACCCAGTTGTTCCTTTATCGAATTGAAGATACAACAATGACGCTCGTCCACATTAATTACATGGCATTGCTTCACCGCGAGTACATTGAGAATATGGTGGTTGTTTTTTTTTTTTGGGGGGGGGGGGTGACTGAATACACAGTTGTTTCCTATACGTTTAACAATTCCTATTCCATATGATTTGATAACCCAGGAATAGCTCAATAAAAAGAGTATTCCCTCCCCCCTCCCCGATTTTGCAATTGTCGAGCTGATAGCCCTTCCCTCCAGTCCTCTGGCTTGTTCTCCATCACGCGACTTAACAATGTGTTCCATATGGGCTATCAAGATGACACCACACCATTAATTGGAAGTCGAACCAATTGCCACGTCTTGAAGAATTTAGTGAATTCTTTAGCGTTTGTTATACGTGTCTACGCTTTTCGATGGCTATAGGGAAGTCCATTTTTGCATGAACGGCGCTGTAACAACAGCGTGGCGTGAAGGCAAAACAACGCAAATAACCCCATAAAGGTTAGGAAAGTTTTGTGGGCTGATAAACGCTAATGTAATGATCGGATCACCAATAGAATATGGTTCACTGAATACTACAGCGAATCAACCAACGTTTTTTCTTGTAATGAACCTCTAAAAAATATCTATAAAAAATATAAAACATTACTTAAATTAAACATATGTGTTTCGAATTCAGTGAGAATTCCTACAATTTCAACTACGACTAATACCTATAAAATGAATTCACTCCCACCCCAAGTCATGCTCCACCAACCGTTACTGAAGAGCAAACCTGGTCACCTAAATTTCTACTGTCATTGTACTGCGTCTCCTACGTACAAATGCTTGTCCTCGGCAAAATGCCTCACCTGCACAGGTTATTGAAGGACAAATAGACCCGGAAAGCTCCCATATTTGGTGACTAGTGGATTACGCTGTGCAGTCGGAGAATAATCGCTTTTATAGGAAACGCAAACATGGAATAGTAAATCCCGCAGAATATCCTAGTAATTCATACGAACGTGTTCGCCCTTCCAAGGTTATTTTCATGTGTTGGTCTCAATGAATAATTACACACGATTTTAACGGAGTAAAGGATTGACTGTATCGATTACTACATAGAGGACATAGTGAATGCTTCCACCACCCAACCTCTGCAAATCTTTTTTCCAAAGAAAACTAGAGTTAGGCCGGAAGCTACTCTATTTTTTTTTATATAGTTACGAATAGTAAAAAAACAGAGATTAGTCTTTGAGAAATTACGATTGCTGCACTTAGATCAGAAGAAGCAGTATGACAGAACGATGGCAAATCATGATACCTCAGATAATAGGCAATATTGCAAAGCCTCTACAATTATTTCTTTTCAGAAGGTCCTGGTGTAATGGAGACATCCGAAGACTGAAAAGATGAAAAAATAACAACTTTGTATGACAAGAGACCGCTCACGAGTATCCAATTCGTGGACCCCTCAACCTTATATA
Source organism: Sclerodactyla briareus (assembly GCA_026419785.1). Lineage (NCBI taxonomy): Eukaryota > Metazoa > Echinodermata > Holothuroidea > Dendrochirotida > Sclerodactylidae > Sclerodactyla > Sclerodactyla briareus. The sequence goes on along the minus strand of JAODTK010001888.1, from coordinate 338,932 downwards.
TCATCAGATCCTGAAAAAAAATATGGAACATTTACCGAGAGATTACTGTATTTGTATCACTTATAAGAAAACTGTTACTAATAATTAGCATGGTGACTGGAATCTGAGAAACGTAGTATAGCTGGACAGAATCTCTAATTGCAGGTTTAGTATAAAGGACTTTGTACTCTCCGGCAGTGCATTGATGATATCGACCTTGGGCTGCGTCCCGAGATCCGCGAATTGGAAGAGTTGAAAGTGATAGCCCAGTAACAAGGTGGGCAAGTTTCAGGAACAGCTCGTACGACTCAAACAGGGCGATGTCAAGGTCAGAAAAGTGGCGAATCAAGTTGTTGAGAATGTTAGGATTCATACATTTTTGGTATGAAATTGACATAACTGATACTGATGGAAGAAATAATTAATCCCACAGAGGAGGAAAAAATCTCGAGTGTATGTGTATTGTTCGCTGATTTTGGCAGACAGAGCTTGGACGCGACGAAAAGCCACAAAGTGTTGGTATTATTGAACGAAATTTTACTACTTTGTTCAAACAGTGATATTGAATCTGTATAATTTTTTGTTAGCCCTAGTTTCAGAATGGGAGACAAACTTTGTGACAAACCGAATCACTGGAATTGATTTAGATGGAGCATCGTCATACCTGACAAAACCTCATGACATCTATACTATTATACAAGTGAAGTTAGCCATCAATATTGTCAAAGCTTGGTGGAGTTTGTATCAAATAGTGAACTATTGTGAATTCCAAGAAATTTGGCCAAGAAGAGAGATCAGAAGTGAGGAGGAATCATTGATCGAATTGACAAAGGGACGTTACAATCCCGAACACTGAGCACCTTAAAAATCACAGATAAAAAGAGCCTGATTGGAGGCGATGCAAGAGGGTGGCTATGCTGGTAAAAAAATCCAGATGAATACATAGATAAAGTTGGCAACTCGATGGGACCTTATTACGTATGGTTCAATTCTCTTTTCCTTTCCCGAGCTTTTTAACTCATTGAGGAAGGACAAAAAGTTCCATTGAAGTATTTTGTCGAAGTAATATTGATGCCCCAGTCTATATTCCATCCACCAGTTTTCACTCTTTCCACTTTTCCCGAATATTTGACGAGGCTAAATATCGAGTTGTAAGCATCTTGAAATTTTACGAATACCCAATTATATAGCCTCAACTAAGGAGGAAGTGAACCAAGTTACGTACATTTGTCGAGTTGCACATCTTATTCAGCTCCCTTGTTTACCTTTAAATAGAAATAGATAACGTCTAATAAACAAATGTTTACTAATTATCCAAATCCTGGAACCAGTACGAACAATTACATATCATATACAATCCAGGTCCGTTGTCTGGAACACGTCTGAACCTTTGCCCCCATTTTCAACTGGCTTCTGCTCTAGCGATACGTAGCTTCAGTACGGACCCAACTCATTAATTAGGAGATATGTGGCTGTTGTTTTGAATTTAATATCGTTAGACTAGCAAAAAAATGCAGCTGTTTAAAAAGTACAGACTAGCCTTGAGCGACTGGATTTTAAGTACCCACGGAAGAAGCACTTTGATTTAACAAAACTTTAATATTTCTAATGCATCAACGCCCGCGTCCCTTAATTGTATTATACTTGATCCGCGAGGGTTTGCGTCGATTAACATATTGTGTACCATGGCATTTTCCGCCTGTAACTGCGGGCATTGACTAATGTATCTTCAAATTAGTCAATAGATACCAGCATTCGTTGACTGACATGTTTCATCATTCCCTACACAACATTTTGAATAGAACTCGTAGACCAGCAATCACGAGTGATGAGGGCAAGACATAAATCCCGAGCCCAACTGATATGTCCACAGCTGCTCTCGACCACAAGATGACAATTATTTCCACATGCAGTTCCGTTGACCTCTGCGCAATGTCAATTCACAACTAATATGACAAATCAAGAGAGTTGGTGACTTATAATCTGTAGTAGAATGATGTTTTCCAAACAGTAATTCAACACTTTGTCGGGCGATCAGGATGACAACGACTATATAATAATAATGATGATAATGATAAAAAATGGATGAGCAAAGGTATTTTGTTCTTCAGAGGGACACTTCCACTCATTATGCCATATACATAACGTGGATCTACAGAAATCTTGTTGCGAGATATAGTATGTAGTAGGAGAACGCTCGTTCCTTTGTTCTCAATATATTTCGTCCACTTTTGAGCAGGGAATTGTAATACAATAAACGGAATGAACGCAGCTCCGTTTGTTTACTCATGGCTACAGAATAATACTTGCATTCTCCTTCTAGTTGGTTGATCAGATTAGATAACTCGCAAATTTCTTCTTCTGTACAAAATAAAAAATAAAACGTAGTGCCGAAAATAATTTTTTGAAACTAAATAACGAATTGATCGAGTCTCTAAAGAGGAAATCCAACTGTAAATATCAGGTTCCGATCGTCTTTATTTTCTGTGTAAACTAAACTATTTCACGACGTCGTCAATCATGGTGAGGTTCCCTCAGAGCAGCGTGCGAGAATTGCCGTATTTCGAGCGACGGGGTTCAAATTATCAAAATTCTTTGTCATTTTACCCCTCAACGTCATTCAACCGAGTGTTGACTTATGCGGTAGTTCCTCTGTCAGTGGATCTGAACGTACAGTAATTAGACATATGCAATACCCCACATCGAGCAATTCAATGTTAACCAATTATTTTTTGTCATGTAAAACATTATGCTAATATAATCAATCTGGCTGACAATGAAGTAGAATATACGTACCAAAATTCACTGAATAAAGTAGGCCTTTATGACTGTCAAATTGATTTAAATTTGGTGATTATAAACTTGAATACTGCATTGATTCTTTCATATACCATGTAAAGAACAACAACGAGCGAATTGCCGTTGCCGTGGATCGATGAATTGTCCAGGAATTGTTTTTACACTCTGTATAAAGCGATATATATGTAGGTGTTTATATTTTGTAAATTGTGATAATAACTGGCCTTAGGCTTGACAAATATTGAAACAAGTTCACGCACTTGATATAATTCTGCGAACGATTGGCTGTTTGGGATAAAGAACACTTTCATACATCTAATGTTTTGATTTGACACATCGTGGCAGGGGAACTAGCGACACAGGTATGTTCTTCTTTTTTCGATACATCATTTTGCTAGAGTGTACACTCTAATTTGAATGTGTTTACATTTACAACGATTCCTTCGAAGTAACTTCACACACATTGTAGAGTGGCAACCCCCGTGGTCTATCCGCCACTTATATGTGTATGTACCTGTATCACATTACTCGATATTGATACTGCTACTCTGCCTTGCTAATCCGAAGTCGCGATAAATCGTCGTATCCAAAAACGACACTGGAAATAGTCTGTTATTCCATCAAGACAAGTGTCATTGCACCTTTCTACATTTGCATTCCGACACAGGACAAGTTATTTTGATACACCACTTGGTATAGAATTCTTGCGTTACCTATAGAGCCACAATCCATCGCAGTGTTTTCAATGATGACGAGGTTGGTCTTCGCCTGTTTAATTGATTTTTTTTTCCTTTTGTCTACTTTCGGTACTGCAGATCCAAATTCTAAAACCAAATGCTCATATCGCGATAATCACCAAATAAATCACCATTATAATAAAGGCATACTCGCCCTGACATATCAAGAGGGGAATGGTCTCTCCGGTAACTACTAATTTCATGAAATTGATTACAATATGTCTTAATAAAAACATTGGGACCCCGTATCTCGTTTGCTGTTTTTTTTCCTCCGACATAATTTTTCACCACAATGTTGTAAGAGGCTAATGCACCACCAATCTGATGAAAGCAGCACGGGTGATATAAAATATTCGTGATCGCGGACCGGTTTGTGGTCCCCATAAGCTATTGGATATCTTTTTCGGCGATGCTTTCAATTTCTCCAGAATAAAATTTCTCAGCAAATAATATCATCTCAATGTATGATAATTGGATGGTGTCAAGAATTATACAGCGTAAAACGCCAATTAACGACAAGAGTAATCCAGTTACCATCACAAAAAAAGGAATCTTCACTTGATCTTCAGTTTTTCGAAGGAATAGCTATTTTGTCGAAAAGAAGCAACATCACAACGGTTGCATGAATTGTAAACTGCAATTGTCCTATATTGAACACTTACAATTTTACGAGTCCTCGTGGTTGCAATTCATAACATATCGGAACTTATCAAATATATGTTGTGTAGGCAACATTGTTGGGGAAGTCAGGTGAATCTGAATCGCGCAGTATTGGGCATTAAATGGTGTAGTTGGAATGTTGCATATTTCGAACGACACTAGATTGTTCAAACAGTTTTCTTCTCCTCTAGGACGCGTTTCCCTATCATGATGAATATCATCACTCTTATCGATGGCCATCTTACGATGAGTGAACGTATTCTAATATGCCGAATTATACCCGATTGCATACCTAGCTGGTTTCATCACATCGGTGATTCACAATACTATGAAACAGGGAGATGTGTTTTTCACGTAAGGCTTGGCCCACTGATGTTGTTTTCCTGGATTGATATTTAATAGCCACTGAGATGAGAAAGTAAAGTCGGACTGTTCATTAATATTTCAATAAATTGAATGAAATATTTCATTTCAATTATCATTCATCGTGTACTCTTCCGACTCCGCATCGCGAGGCTGTCACAAACGAAGGTAGCAACAAATATGAAAATGACGGAACAGTAGAGAATGTGTGTAACAGATTGTCCGCATCATTTGGGTAGTGGCGTAGTCAGAAGAATGATGAAGTCCCGAATCTGAACACTTTCCCCCCCCCTTTCCTTAAATAATCACCGTCTGAGAAAACTTGTGCCCTATGTAAATTCAGCTTATATAGCCTCAACAATCGATGCTCGTAAGATCGAGTGTGGTCCTGGGAGACCTCCCATCCAACTCCAAGAATTTGGAACCCTTCTGTTTAGACGTGCGAGCGACATGAAAACATCATCCATATCACCTGCACCCTAAAATAGTCAGACCCTATTTAAATATCGTATACTATTCGAACTATGACCCATGTAGCAGTGCAGCGTGTGCTAATTACATTTAAATATCGATTGGCTGCAGCAACTCGTACAGTATAGAATTACTGTCTTCGTGAATATTCAAAGCTCACAACACGTGGGAACCATAGGCTGTCTGATTCTGGGTTTTGCACTTTTAAGTCATAATACCCAGTGAACCTACCTTGTTCATAAGGCAAGCTCACATCACACTCCTGTCAATCATTATGTGGACCCAAGGGTAATTTTAAACCGCCAAGTAATACTTTGGCTTAAGGTGGAGGCCAATCATAACGGTTTTATTTGAACGGAAAAAACTACTAATAGGTTTCTTAAAGTCATCACAGTCAACGACTGCATCAAACTCAACAACTGCTACTACCCCCCACCGGTATCCTAGAGCAATTTTCAGTTTAGCTTATTATATGTTGAATGGTGTCCTGTACCTAAACAAATCCATACTAATCCATACTAATAATGGCGAAAATATTAGTTGTAATGATATAACTCCGAGTCTGAGATTTGTCAGGATAACCCCCCATTAACACGTCTCCCGGAGTAGAGGCTGTTAAAGCTATCTTGAAGGTTTAATAATTCAGATTTTTTGTCTTCCATTTCTTCTCCTAATAACGAACCATTCAGAATTGAGGGAGCTACAATGTGAAGATCGAGAGGCACCTCCCTATTGGGGATGTCGCTCCTTAACTAGGAAATAAGGAAAACCACCTCTTCTATATAGGCCAGATGTCCTGTGACAGCTAGCTCTTGTGAACGACCAGCGTGAACTTCAAGAACTCCTTAACCTTGTTAGATGCAAGCTAGAGGATGAGAGTTTTCCCTTCCCTCACTTGATAGCAGCGAACATGAATATAGGTGCTCTAAGCGTGCTCAACCCTACTTAGGACAAATAATTGCGGTCCGTCCTGTGAGTGCGACCCGTGCAACAGGAGCAGAAGCAACTGTCTCCCAGGAATGGTCCGCGTTCCTATATAGCGGTGATATCGGTAGAGCGCTTAAGGATGTCCACGAAGGTGGAAGGTGCTATATAAGCACTCAGATTTAATGATTAAAAACCATTTCACAGCCACAACCTTTAGACAGAACCCTCTTGAATTAGATACGATGTTCCAGTCTTTTTTTAATGATTCACTGATGTCACCAAAATAAGTTGTTGTTGGTTGTTAGATAATCGCTCAGTTGTCCTCTACACATCCGACCAAGTAGATCCATCTTCCATCCTACTTATGATGTTGCATGATCTCCTGTGGTCTATTCAACTAGGGTTTGGTCCCTGTCTTTTTCCCTCCTGGCTCCGTTGGGGTGTCCTAGCGTCTTTAGGGTTCTTGGGATTCTAGCTCGGTTAGACCTCATCGTCGGGTGATTCGTGATCATGATACAGGTAATGAGGTCAGAAAAGTACGAGCAGTTCAAAGGAAGAATAGAGCATTCAGATTGTGGCAGCCTTTCTCCCACGACAACGGATGCGCCTATGTTGCTGCTCGGTATCACTTATCTAAGGCCAACGACCAGACCAAGAACTACTTCGTCGAACAGATGCATGATCACTTCGGTAAGTTTAACCCTAATTATTTCTGGTCATGTTACTTCCAACTTCCAACTCATCCCAGTATTCTTCTCCTACTCTGCAGAACCCATATATGACACTGCCGTCATACCCACGGAACGAGACCATACATTTTGCGAATATGTTTACAACGAATTCTACTTTTGGATGATGGCGGCAACATTCTTCAAGACTACCCACATGGTGAAACGATGCGCGTGTCCGATGTCCCGAAGAAGGCCGACAAATCTCTTCAAACAATCGACCATACTTAAGTTAATACTATTTCGTTCTTATTAGGGCCTGTCTACGCCGGAGACATGCTCAAAGCGCTTTTACAATTGACTTCTCAGCCCTCCGAGGTCATAGGATCGATTACCATCGACCCACTTCTGTCCTCCATAGGAAGTAATTTGTTGCTCTCTGGTATTCAGTATGGTTTTCGCAAAGTCAGGTCAACAGGTGGACCTTCTAGCTAGCTTTGTCATCGACATCTGTTCAACGTTCTTGGACACTCTGCAATCGGTCAACAGCTGTCCGAGTTGATGGTTTCACTTCTTCAGTTCTCTCCCACCTTGTTTCTATCAATGACCCTCTTGATGTCTCTTGCCCAGCGTTCTCCTTTGCTGCTTCAATCACCTTCTTGCTGTCTCGCTAAGCGGCAGCTTACTGCCTACCTCCTCCTCGATAAAAAAAAAAAAAACAAAAAAAAAAAAAAAACCTCTCGACGTGCCGCTATGGTCCAAGACAGCTTTGTCCACATTCAGGTTCCACTTAAAACTTGAAGCAGTTCATGATCGCCCGCGAGCGTGACAAAACTCTGCTATGGGCGATTATATAAGGTTCTCAGTAAGTTGGAGTCGCACATTGATGATATTGCTAAATGTGCTTCTCAGAAACTTGGCTCTTCCTTGCGCTCTCCTTGCTACTTTGAGCCGATACATTTGTTGGCATTCTTCAAAGCCTAAATTAGAGTATTGCTCCCTCGTTTGGGGAGGCGCCTCTCGTACAAAGGTTCCAATAATCATGGAAATGTTGACAAGGCTGTTCAACTTATCAAATGTTCGAATCTCGTGAGCATCGTAAATATGTTGCTGCTCTCTCTGTCTCTCTTTCTCTCTCTCTACCTTTTTTGGGCACTGTCCCTTAAAGATGAAATCTATCATGCCACCCTCTCTTTCGCCCAGCTCGTGAGACTCGTTTTTCATGCAGTATGCACCGCTATGCTGCTCTCAACCCCATACTGTTTCCCACGCTTTTTCTTTCGTTGTAATTACGTTGTGAAAATAGAATGTGGCTACTCATATTTGCTAGATCGGAACAAATCCAATGGGAACCGTTCACTCCATCCGAAATATTCAGCACCCGAATATAAACGAAATATATCCTATTATCTTCCACTGATTGTTTTGACGATAACTTCTCATTCTCAGCATAATCATTGAGCCCCTCCCTCATATTAATTGAGAACTATACACTACTATATTATTTGTAGCTACTGCCTCACTGATATCACGGAACGGATTTGATGGAAATCTGCGCTGTTGTCGTTGGAATATTAGTGCCCTGTGTGATTTTTCTTCGGAAGCAGGAGAGACAAACTTTTTACTATCCGACATTCGCCGCCCAAGTGTGGGGGCAGTATTACTCGCCGTAATCCACCTAATATGTTATATTATGTTGAGGATATTTCAGCTAACTCCCATTCCACTGATGTATAATGAATAATCAAGAGTACCAACCAAGCAATACTATTGCAGATTTAGGCACGCTCTACCTAGGTCATCAAAACAAGTCGAAAACTCGTACAGTTTTTTTTCTGAGCAATGCATAACAGGCAACAACAGAGACTTTGTCTTCATTCATTCGTGATTCACAATAAAAACTAGCAAAACTACTTTGAAACCCAACCCTATGAAAATTAATTAATGAGGGCTGATACTAAAACCCCATAGTATTAGTTGGCACTCCTTACCAACGTTACAAAACAGAGGTATTGACAGCTTAAGACATTGCTCCTAAGCACCGAAAATGTTCAGGTGATACGAACTGTCTATAATGTGTATCAGTATTGTCGATTTGCATGAAAAAAGTGGTTCTGATATTTAAGAAGTAATTCGGGTACTCCTCTGATTTATGGCCAGTACAATTATTCTCTGAAGTATTCCCCTCGACCGTTCAACAACTGAAACATGTTCCGTCCTCTAACAGTTATAAAGTGCATTCGACTCGATGTATTATTTTAATCAACAACTAGGACGGCGTAACCCGATAAGACGCGAACGTATTGAAGGAAATTAAAGGTCAAATACATCTGGCGACGAGTGTATTGACCTGTCCTTGTGGTGTGGTCACGTGGTGTACGGCAAACGGAGAGCATTGCCTTTGTACGATGATCATTCAAAGATCTCTAAATCTGTAGTGAATGGGCAGATTAGCGTCAGGGTCGCTTTCACCAGCTGATGATCACTAGGGGTTCAGTAGATGAAAAATGAAACCTATGTGTAAGACGATCCTGTCCTCAAAGTGCATTGGCGGATCTGGTGCAGTGTGCTGACCTTGCTGTGTAATGATTGAGTGATGGAGTGTGATTTCTAATCTGACAGAAACGATTGTAATTACATGCCAGTCATTTGGAGGAAGTTGTGATCGTTTGTCGCAATTGATTTATTTTTTTTAAATGATATTCTGAGCCATTCGCCATGGGACTGATTCTGAATCATTGCCAAATATGCAATAATTCAGTTATAAAGCGACATGCCAATCATTTCAGTACCTTCACAAGGCTTGTTCATGTTAACTGTTACTGCTTGAAAATATTGTACTTACACCGAGTAGGTAATCCACTCTGTCCTAAAATGAGGTCATGCAATACTTGGATAACCAACTAAATCACATTATATTTTGCGCTTGGTCTTTGTCTGCAACTTTTCGGTTGAGTTACTAAACTACATCAGCGCACTTGGCTCATCGCCTATATTGATCAGGAAATGTAACAAAACATCTCCGGCGCAAACGTAAAATGGCCACTCGGATCCGAATGACCCGAACGAACAATACGAGCAAAAAACATGAGCATTTGAAATCAAAAGGGACGTATAATTCGGGTTGACGTATAGTGTTTTTATAGCTGTCGTCGGAACTAATTGCTGTACACTGTGTCAAATTACCTGTTGGTTCCTTCCTTCCAACATTCTTCCTTCACAGATTTGTGTCTTGCTCCCTAGTAAGTCTAGTCCAACCGAATGGAATTTTAGGATATAGCCACCGAAAACTATAACATTTACACTTGTTTAGCTCTAACCGACTCGTAACTAACAAACTGGAAAAAGGATGGAAATTAGTTGAGCTATTCTATTGAATGATGCTGTGCGTGCTTGGGTTTCGGGTATACTGCTTTCTGGAAGGAATGAAACAAATACATACTGCTCGTAATCGCACGATGTATGTCCCCATGGAACCCAATTAGTCGTTCCATCTTCTGCTGTCTCTGATCAATACATGACTATAGAAATGGTAATACCCACCGACGGGCTGAACTCTTGTACTTTTCCCAACATCTAGGTCGTGTCACTAGCAACTCAGTCAAAAGGAATAGATATATAGCACATATTGACAAGAATGTTGGTGTCTATGAAAATGCTTGCGTAATGTGAAACATTCATTTCAAATGCGCAATATCTACTCCGTCATAATTTACGCTCGTTATAGTTGTTTAGATCATAAACTAAACCGTGACGAGGTTCGTTTTCACTCACCCTGCTAATTTGAAGGGGTAATCAGAATGTCATGTGTTAGGTACTTAGTTCTCAGAAAAATACGCTGATCGGTACCGTTCCTCGAATATTGAAGCAGAAATATCGTTGACGTCTTGAACTTGACAGCAGTACAGGTTCGAAGGATATTCGAAACCTCCAGAATGCTTACGATATCCACAACTGTTGCTTGTGTTTTCCTTACAGAAAACTACTTGTATAATCACAGTCAATACTCGGCAGACCTGCATAGAGAATGTCGCAACATCTACTATCTGCTATGTGAATTGTTTCTGTAGTGAACGAACTGAGCTGTTTACTGTTATTTCAACCGGAATTCAAAACTTTTAAACATGTATTTCAAAGTCGGCAGTGGATTTTTACCTTGTTTTATTCTGTTGTTCAGTGTTTGGCCTGGCTGGAAATTACATCCTAGGGCCCAATCCTTAAAATGTACAACCACAATGGAGCTGTAACAGTATCCAACCACCTTGAGAGCCTTAGACTAGACTACAGAACATACAACATGGTGAGCTCGTTTTATTCCACATCAGACACTGTGGCCTGAACCTTTTCTGGAATATCTACGGATGCTGGCAGGAAGGATTTTAACCTATTGTTGATGCCGCAGGAGATGTTGCTACAAATCAGGGACATCTCCAACATCCAACGATAGACACAGATCAAAGGCTAAGCTGAAAAGTCGTAAACGGACCTGTCAGAGTGTCCAGAGCTAAGGGGGAAATTTTGCAAACCCTCTCGATCCAGACAGACTTATCGGGACAGAATCCGTGGCTTAACCCGAAAATACATTCACATGAATATTGGCCAGATCCACTCATCTAAGGACAGGATGAGGGACAGTCCCCCAATCTACATTGGTGATTGTTATCGGCCGCCCGACTCTAGTGCTTCTTACGTTGAAGTACTTAATCAGTCCATGGCAACTACAACAAATGGCTATAGTCATTTATGTGGAGATTTTATCCTTTCCATATATTTAATTAGTGCAATAATCTCGTCTATTAACTGTGGGAGTTATCCTGCTCCAAGCAAGAGGCTACGGACATAATGCAGAAGTCAGTCTCTCCAAATGGTAGATCTCCAACGAGAGCCATTCAGTCCTTGACCTCTGCCTTTACAATCATACCAGATAGGATACTAAAACTCAAGTAAAAATGGATCAGCGATCATGACATTGTGTTTTTGATGCCTTCAATTCATCCCACCGCTCCCAGACCAGTTAGAAACGGGAAGATCATGTTTCTCAAAACTTCGAAAGAATTTCACAGAAGCCACGCGACTTTTACAATAATCTTTTCCAAACGTCGGAGTCTACCACAGTAGACGATTGCACGCTTTCATTTAAACAGCAAACGTTTCTAGCAATGGATGGTTAAATCCCGAGACAAAACCTCATCAATCTAGAATTTACACTCCATGGATTGATGACAAATTACGTCGTCAGGTGAGAAAAGCAACCGCCTCTCAAAAGGCTAACGTTAGTAAATCCACCGGATCAACGTGTTTCGAAGCTCCGTAGAGAGCTGGATAGATCTAATAGGCAAGCATATAATGTATATCCATAAAATTATTTGCAAAACCCTGGACAGTGATAACGCTAAGCCTTTTTGGAATATGGTATCACATCAAAGCGTGACTACCGCCAAACATTGGTACTCTAATCAAAGGGAATATTTCTGCCAACTCTCATTTTGAGAAATGATGAAATGTAAATGAGTACTTATGCTCAGTTTTTACTAAAAGAATATGAATATTGCCATCCTTATAACTCCTGTGAATCATTCAATTCCTGACATTGAAATCACGGAAAAATGGTGTGAAGACGCTGTAGATAATCTACAAGGGAACCAAAGCAAGTGGTCCTGATGTTTTTTTCACCATACACTCTGAGAAAGGTGCTCGGTCCATTGCACCATTCTTAGTGGACATCTATCAGAATTATTAGTACTGGGCATCTGCACTTCAGCTTGGAAGATGCTGTGGTACTCCACTCTCCAAAAGGGCATCCTTCAAGGACCCCAGCAATACAGGCCTGTTTCGTAACTGCAATCCCTGTCAAAACTGGAAAGTGTTCAACATGAATTTAGAAAACGAAACTCTGGAACACCAACTGGCTAGAACTGTCATGATCTAGTAAGAATCTTAGACTGCAAGGCTCAAAAGGATGTGTTTGTAATGATTTTAGTAAAGTCTTTGACAATGTTCACAAAGCAACTGCTTAAGCTTCAACAATACGGCATTTGTGGTCAAAATCTCAACTTATGTAATTGATTTTCTAACATTCCAGCATATTGTCATAAATGGTGTCGTCTCTTGGAATTGTCTCGTCAGGGGTCCCACAAGGCATAGTACTGGGTCCATTGCTGATTGGTTGCAAGGATCACCGCCGGTCAGCCAGTGAAGGGACACAAGGCTCTGTAACTCTTGCCTGGCCTACTTTACAGGAGAAGGTGCATTGCACGACTCAAGCTGTTCCATAATATATGAAACGAATATTGGCTTACAGGTCCTGCCATTTTCGTGGAGTTACGGAATAACTATCGCACACGATATATCAGTGGATAGCTATCTCTAAGCATGTTATTGTGAATACCGAACCTCCAGGGTGGTTCATTCTTGGGCCAAGAGCATTCCAGATTGGAATGCATCTAGTCTTCATTACTCACTATGAAGGAATTAGGGCGTCATTTTAACTAAAATAATTAAGTGCAGTCCATGTTCCGTACGTATATCATCGTACACGCAGTGTTTCTGTCACTCAAAATGTCTTTTTAATAGGTGGTAAAAAGGTGTTTCCAACCGTACGGAGTCTATAATTTGCATCGGAGGACACAGTCTTCAAGCAAATTTACATCTCATCGGACTGATGAAGGAGGTTAGCTGGGAATCAGAGCTTACCAGGTCGATCTGACATATATTCGTTCGAGTAATCAAGTGATTGTCAGACGAGTACATGAGTAATTGGATGTTCCCGCTCTGTACCTCAATGCCAGAGGGAAGTATAGTGTTTACCTCGGGATACGTCCTACAGAACGAGTAATTTAACGATCAGTCGCTCAGCGAAGGTAAGAGTTATATCAAACACTACCATCGGCAAAAACTCTATTTCAGTCCAGTGAGGTTTCAACATGCTATCAGCAATCATATTGGATTCCCGGACCACTCCAACCGAAGAAGGTAAACAGGACATTTGGACAAGCTTAGTAACATTATACTTCAGACTACTGAACCAATGTATAAGTTTCAAAATAAATGTTCCTTGTGATGGTGAAATGTGAGGTGTGCCACTGTGGAAAGCGAAATATGATGGTTGGGTCTTAGGAGCGTAGGAATCTTTATACGACCAAATTACAAAAACCCCCTATAATTACCTGTTCGTGATAATTCGGACGATTTTGTTTTTTTGAAATAGAGTTCCCATTATAGGGTTGGACCTCAAAACAGAATGGAGATCTCATCTAGGGGCTATATCCGCCGATCTATTATACCGTCAGTATTTGACCCTGTATATTGTATTATGGGAACTAGGTAGTTGAAAACACAAGGAATCCATTACCGATTTCTTTCTGCACACTGGCCTTTCCGTCGGAGAACAGGAACGTCTTTTATGCTAGCAATTCAATTTTCCATCAAAATCTCAACCACATTGATCGATGTTGAGTCTGTTATTAAAGAAATCTGACGGATCGCAACTTTAAAAACAAATCGAGATGACAACACCCGTGCGAAACGACTCGCTGCAATGAGGGTACTGCGATTCACGGTACATCATATCAACGGGGAACCACTCAGACATTGACCCTATCTTGCCCGCATGCTATTCCTCGGACGTGGCAGACATTTTTCCCCATTTCTACCTACTTCAAGGAGTACGGTAATAATTTCCTAATGTATAGGATTACACAAGATTTTCACATCTATCTATTATCTATCTATCTATTATCTATCTATCTATCTTCTATCTATCTATCTATCTATTATCTATCTATCTATCTATCTTCTATCTATCTATCTATCTTCTATCTATCTATCTATCTGGCAACACCAAAATACATATGCCTACGATTTTTCGCATTTCTCTATTCCACTTGGGGGTAGTTTTGCCATTAGGCCTTTGCTGCGTTGCTGCCTATAGCTAGGCCCTATGCTGTGTACCCTGTACTAGCCGCCCAAGGAACCTACTACTGAAAGTGCGCCCCATAAATGGCCCCCCCTCCCTAGTAAACAATTTATGGACCCCTAGACACATGCAGCTGCAATATTGGCGGATAGTCAGCGGCAACACTTTACGGAACTTGCAATAACCAGTTTTTTGTGTTGAAACTGTATTGATCACTGAGCGTCATGATGGGGGGGGGGGGGGAATGGACACACCGTGCGTAAACCACTGGTACCTTGTGTGTCCCGTCTGTCAGCTATGTGGGCCGAGTGGAAGACTGCGTCGTCTACTAGTAGAATATAATTGTATTCGTCGTTTGTTAGTGAGTTTAGGAACAGGAACAGTTAATTCGTACTGAACTCGCACTACATTCTATCATTATTTCAGGTAATAGCGTGCCACATCCGTTCCAGTGTCGTGACGTGAGGGCGTCTTGATGTCCTCTTACAGGTATGCGAGGCCGTCATGAATTGGAATTCGCGCTCATCGCAACGCCTTCGCAGCAAATTCGCCAATGTAGGAACGGGGCATTAGGAGCAACAATCAGCTAGCAAATCATTGGAGTATATTCGCAGTAAAACACTAACGTTTTGCGGACAGCGATCTGCTAGCAATATAGCAAGCAGTTGGCGAATCGCGTGGCGTGTGCCGCTCAAGAAAATTATGGTTTGTGAACAGTTGTTGGCCGGCGGACAGCTGGCGTATTCTCGCAATAGAACGCTGGCGGTTCGGGGACGGTGACCGCTAGTTCCCCGCCAGCAAAATGGCAAATAGAATTTGCGGAATGTTATCGTGTTCGCTTCCCCCAGGACGATTAATACCATTGGAACCATTCAGAAGAGTGAATGGTCTCGAATGGTGCAAATGCTCGTAACCTACACCCCAAACTACATGTTGGTCACTATCTAGTTGCCTGAAACCAGTTTGCAACTGAACGCAAAAATAAAATGATTAACAAGTCCGTAGAAGCCATTCTTTGTTGTATAATTGTATGTTAATCAGAAGGCAATTATCAAGTTATTTGCACAATAAATATTTTAATCGACTGTGTTGTATGCTTTCTTCGATTCATTCAGTTCAAATTGAACACAAGTTTAGATGTATGTCGTGGATACTTCAGATATGCTCGGAAGCGGCAAACCTGCTTCTATGAATTGACTTCTTAGCTTTTTTTTATCAGAGCAGTTATGGGTTAAAAAGTTGTACAGAAGGTGGTAATAGGGGAACATGTGACTACATGACATTAGCATCTAATAATGTATTTGACCACTAACTTTCGAAAGGTTGAAGGAACAAACTTCTAGTTTTAATAAATTAGCCTACACCATGCCGAAAAAAAAAAAACAAACAAAAACATTCCAGCCATTTTTTTTTCAATCAACTTCAAGATGAACTTCGTCTCCGTTAATCTCTGGTAATGTGATTTTAATGATGTTAATACTTGTAACATTCAATTCAAACTTAGAAGTCAATAACTAAACGACATAACAATGTTGGTACCAGAAATGAAAGCTGGACCGAACGTTCAGGTACATGAACAAATCAAAGGATAGGAGAGTCAGCTTAGGCTAGGCCTTGTGCTGAGTCCTGTGAATTCCCTAACATAATGTTACAATTTACGATGTTCAGGTGTAACTACTAACTAGATTAGAGACAGCATTAGCAGCATTTGGGGAGCAAGTGCTGAAATACCCTGCAACTTCCCGAATCCACTATAAATTCACACACACAGTGAAGTTTTCACACGACCATGCAACGAGTGTGAAGCTCCATCGAGAATGTACACAACTGAGTTTTGTGAGGTGTATGCAATCTGGCTAAAACATGGAGCATGTTGCGGATTTGTTAAGGCAGTTGATTGATGCACTGCATGCTTGAATTCAGGAGTCGGTTTGCGTTTCGTCTCTCGTTAAGATTAGTGCCTGAACTCTACAGGAACTAGCCCAAACAGGTATTTCGAGTGCCTTTTTTCTGTATGTGGTCGCAATATCTCAAGAACCGGAATGCTACTAATGCTGAAAATTTGTGTGGAGGTGGTTGTATTGTGCAGAGTTGCCGTTTGTAGGTAAACTTTTTGCACAAAAGTCTAAAACTAATTTGCATAAATTTGTATATTAGTAAAAGATTAGACAGAAAGCTGGTGTGTAAGATATCTGAATGATAGGAAGATGTATTGGTGATGTGGCTTTGTGTGTAGGACCACTATGAGTATACACAGAATTATTTAGATTTCCATGCTCGAAATAAATGCTAACTAGGTATCCTAATACATAGATAATGTGGATTTTAAACTTTGTCAGATTCCCACAAAACTTGGTGAGTAGACACTAGATCAGTCCCATGATTTTATCATGGAGTCACGGCCACTGAGGGTCGATTTGTGGGATATTTGCATTCAGTTCGCCCCACTAGCATCTTGTTTGTGCGTTCCTTTAAACCTTGACGTTTTTCACGAAACTTGATAAGAGTC
Organism: Sclerodactyla briareus; assembly: GCA_026419785.1. Taxonomy (NCBI): domain Eukaryota; kingdom Metazoa; phylum Echinodermata; class Holothuroidea; order Dendrochirotida; family Sclerodactylidae; genus Sclerodactyla; species Sclerodactyla briareus. The sequence goes on along the minus strand of JAODTK010001888.1, from coordinate 321,904 downwards.
TCATCATCAGTCCCGATAACTATAGTGGAGTCAAGATCACTGGAGCTCAATTAATGTTACTAATGTGTAATATTAGTGTTGCCTGATTAACTTTTTCACACGATTTCTAATACTTACATAATTTTCACAAAACTGAAAAGGATCTATTGTCAGTCCCTATGATTTAACAGTGGGGTCGGGGTCTCTGAGATTTTTATGTTACTATTTGCATAATTACATAACACTAATCGCGCCAGCCAAACGAACTCTGTTATTTATAGCAATGCCCCCGTGTATGCATTAAAAAACGAAAACCCCATTAAGTCTTCCAGCGACCATACAATTTGCAAGCCTGAAGAATAGCAGAATGCTTTGCGTGTGGCTAGTTTGCGAACAGTTCATAGAGGCCGAGATAGTCAGCCCCTTGTCGTGAGAAGCTAAACATTGGGGCTTAACTTCACACACAGTGTAATAGGCCCATAACCTTTTGTTCAGTTCGAAACGTTGTTTCATGAAAGACCATGCTTTACTGCTGATTCTGTTTTGTCAGTTTCCCGGCCATGTCGGAGCAATTCTGGTATACGACCATTTGTGAATTTAGACTTTGTTTGGGCCACAATTACTATTCATGGACGAGCCATCACTCAACTATTCGTGAATGGAATTATTAACAGTATAACAATTTGGTACCATTTGGAACAATTCAACCCTGGAGACCATTCACAAACCATTCCGCGAATGGCACCCTTCAGAACAATTCGCACCATTTTCGGTAAAGAGTGGGCGAAAACACTCTGGATGCCTTTCGACATTGCGCATTGTAACTAGTATGAATAATTAACAGTATAACTATCTTCATTCCAGGTTAGCCCGTCGGTAGAGCTCCAGACTGCCACTCTGAAGGTTGGAGTTCGGGTCCCACTGCTCCCCACCCAGGTGCTAATTAGGGACTTGCGAGGAACCCTAGTCACAGCGCTGTAGAACTGTTGTCACTATACTCTCCGGAATTGTCGGAGTGCATACCGGTTTTCTGTGATCATGATAATTTTCTGCAGAAAGCTACCGCTAGACACGTAAGTGACGCGATATAGTGTTATATTCAGATATTACTATGTTTGGGTCTCATATTTCTCTAATTGACTACAAACAATGTGGTTTGGGTTTTTTACACCATCCTAAAAACCGCTAACACAAATATAATATGTTTGTAACATTTCCAGAATATTTTGGTCATGTATCAGCTTGGATCAGATCATCTATCCTGGTGTTTCCTATAATCGATTGGAAGATATTTGCATACACACACAGTAGTTTGTAGGACTTTCCTGTACATATTTGGTATGTACGGATTTATCCTCCATTAATTTACAATTTCGCAGATGGTTTGCAGGCACAATAATTTTGTTTAAACTCCTACTCCTTTTCATGTTGTGGCATTTTTAGAGTGACCGACACGCCGCCCTTGGCTGACATGCACGTAGAATATCACTACTCAACATCGGGTGAGCTAACGGCGTCCTGGTGGTTGCATATGAGCTGGCTGTTACAGCACCTTTCTGACATGGCCTCAAGTTGTTGACTCATATACCGCCGCCGGCCGGTATAGATAGTTTAGCTGAAACGTTCCTGGTGGAGCGGAATACGTACTGACGGCACAAGCCAGGGATTCGCTGAGGTTCGAGAGCGCAAGCCAGCATTTAGTCATCGATGAGCAGGCATCATAGATTAGATAATAAAACATTTGTGAACCTGATTGGTCCTACGGCAGCACGGTGGTCGTTGGTTGGGCGGTTGAGAGCGCAATCACGTTTAGCAGCCGGTGAATGCCACTGGCAGGCCGCAATGAAGTAGATGCTGGAACATCTGGGTGGACCGAGCGGGTTCTGAGGACTGTAATCACCAGCAATCTACCAAGGAAGTGCTACTGACACAGCGCGGTGAGTCGGAACGGCGTCAGATGTCTGAAGCTAGCGGTTAGCCAACGGATAAGGCTGGCCATGAACCGTAGGAAAGTTGGCCAACATCTGGCAGTTCACCAGCGTGTTACGCTGGGAGACCCCGCCATCCTAGCCTAATCAGCGATCAGCTAGCGTTTTTGGCTAAACCTTGTGGACTTTGGTAGTGCTTTGGCTAAATGATCTCATTAGATTTTAACTTCAAATCCCATATGCTATGTCTACCATAGCTGACAATGTACCGTTGAACGAACCGTTGATCGTTGTCAGAGACACTACCGGAAACTTCGGAATCAGATCGACAGTGGATATTGGACGTCTCATTGGAGGTGGAAGTGGGTTGTATGTATAAACGGTTGCATGTGCTAGTATATGGGGCATTGGCAGACAATCGCGAGAACCGTAGCAATAGCCTCTCTGTGAAGAACTGCCTGCGAATTTGGATTATTGCAACATATTTTTTCCTTTGTTAGGACAGAGCGTTATCAATAAGTATATACGATAACCACAAGAACACGTTGTGGTTTCAAATCATTTTTTTTCTTCAATGAATGTTTTCCGCCGCTCAGAAAATACTTTCAATCCCAAACATCAACATGACAACTTCAAACGCCTAATATTCCGTTGGTGATCGTGCTACGTCTTTACTATTCTTCTTCCAGATATCCTGGCAAGGTTATCCATGCTTTGACGTCATTCTTGGAAATCGCTCTATTGATATCACTATATGTAATGTCATGATCTATAGTTATGTGCACCCTCGGGCAGGACCAAAAAGATGGAAAATACAACCGTCAAGCAGTTGCAACTCTCCACGGTTTTATTATCGAAATCTATCAAGTAATAACAACTTGATAGTGTTCTACAAACCAAAAAAATAATCATTTTTATTGTAGTACAATATTGATAACTTACGCAGTTTGCCTTCATGACTATATTTTTTCTTCCTAGCGCACATTCATAATGTCTATCGCTAGTTTCGAGCCAGTGCCGAAGATTTGCTCCTTATACAAGCAGCCCTCTAAGTACATCGCAATCGATGATTTTTTCTATTTCTACATTGACTATACACACACTATTTGCCTTAGGGCATTAGAGCGACTGTAGCTTAATGCTACTGCTAACTTGATATCGTAGAAGGCATAAACGCAGCTGCAAAAATATATACAGACCACCTTCAGCGACTATATCTTCACTACAATGAATTCTCATTGGTACTGCATTCGTTCCCTGGATAGACATTGACAACTTTTTGACTCCAGATTAGTTTGTGGTGAATGTTATCATACATTGTTCTTTTCCATGTTTGGAATCTTTCTTCCACCCCATCATTCGTGTGGTAACCTCGTCATCAGTAAGCCAGAGATAAGTCCCAGAGAAAGTATCACATAATGAGTTTACGCACTTTTTTTAAAATGGTATTCTCGCTTACCACACGTTCCAAACGTTCACAGTAGCAAGGCGCGACCATACCTGACCTCAAAACACCGAAGACATAACTCCTCAAATAAGTTAATTATCTCACTTCCTTAGCACGCTATCTCCTTATGTCCTCTTTGAAGGTTGACACAGCCTCTGAACCCCGATAATTGCCAATCTCTTCATCTCATAAGCAATTAAACAGTTTAAAGTTGGTGCCAACCACATGTGTTTACCTACTTTACTTCCTTTGACCTTTTATTTCATTTACCTAAGGTGCTTGTGTCCTCCTGTGTCAATTCTTCGTGACCGACCAGACCCTTCTTGTTTACAATAGGCATATTGCATGCCGTAAGAACACTTCTGACACACGCTCCAGTCACGTCTTCTTAAAGGGTGAAACAGCCCTCTGACACTGAACATTACTAATCTCTATATACTTCGCACGCAACATTTTGAGGTTCACGTATTGAGAATTTTGTTTTCGTCACTGCAACTACTCAGTCGCCCTTCGCTTTCCGTTGACCTTTGACCTCATTTGACCTTATGACCTTCTAGGTCAATTCCTCATGATGACCAATCTACCCGTCCATTTGTAATCGAACCGATCAGTCAAATACACTGACGGACTAATACCCTTCAACACACGATCTCTCCCTAACGTCTGTAGAAGGTTGGTACGACTTTGGCTTCTCGCACTGAAACTTTTCAAGGCATGGCGTAACGAGAAGATCTTTCCGTCTGTCTGGCTACCACCAGGCCCTACTTGCCTTGCGTAGTGGGCGGCATCACTGAGCCTATCCCTACTTCAAACGAATCCCCCTACTCCACCCACGGACACTCTATTTGTCTGATTTTGATGAAGAGCCCGTGGAATATTCAAGGATTGTTTCAAATAAAACATGTTGGGAGGAAAAATGGAGAGGGAGTTCGTTGTGTTCTTTAGGTGTGTGATCCTCTCATTCCATTGCATTGACACATTGTTGTCCGGCCGGTTGCAAACTTTTAACACTAGCTATCCAGTCTGTAAACTTTTGGCTTTTTTGCTCCTCAAAATGTTCATGACTTAGTAACAATGTTTATTGGCTGATGGATCATCGCGGCCAGGTCAATGGATTGAAGGGGCACATGGGCCAATAAGTTGGTGAACTGCAAAACGTTATTTTCTCCTACAAATTTGATGCACAGTGCTAACGTTCGGTCATAATGTGGTCTATCAGCCGTACATTCGAGTGTTCAGGAATTTAGTTGTTCAAATAATTTTAGTTACCTGTAAGTTCCTGGGTAGAGGGCCTTGTGGTGGCTCAGGAATTTCAAGCCCGGGGCCAGTTTGGGCCAAAGAGCCCATTTTAAACACCACCGGCAAAATCTTGTAATCCAAATTTAGTTGCACAGTGATTTTCGGGGTTTCATGATTGTTTGTTCTAATGTCCGACATGGGCCCGAGGCCCTCATGATATTTCACACACTGGTGCTGAATGCATCCCCTCCCCACAGCCTTCAATTGATTTTCTTCAAAGTTCACGTGAATGGGCCTTGGTAAGGGCCATTTGGGTTGTTCAGCAGGAATTTCGGGCAAGGACCACACTTTGGTCCCTTGGCCCTTATATTAAATACTCAAAATCTTGCATCTCCTACAAAGTATTGCCCATGCTGATGTTCGATCATAATGATGGTCCTAATACCCATCTTCAGGTGGGCCCAGGATTTGGGACACAGAGCCCCTTGTGGGCCCGAGGCCCATCATGTGGATATATGCAAATGGCTTCTCCTCTTACAGTTTTTGGTTCACAGTAATGGCATTTGGCCATAATGAGTTTCTAAAACGAACGTAACCTCCATGGTTGTTCAGGAATTTGTTATCCAAGGTCCACATGGGCCGAAGCCCATTTTATGAAATTCCATGAAATTTTCACACCCACAATTTGTACTTGAAGCGGCACGCATCTTCTGCTTCTGTCTGCGCAAGTTCCACTCTGTGTCCCCTCTTCGTTAAATTGAGGAACAGTAACATCTGATGAAAAGAATCGAAACAGGTCCATTCTTTGATGGTGTTGACAAATGCTCATTGACTTTCGAGCTTGTGAAGGTCAGGTTCAAATGGCATTGGAGGGGGCGAAATCAGCCATTGTGTGAAAATGCCTCTTTCTCTCTCAATTGGGCATTCTCCGATAGGTGTTGACTAAAGTGAAGTAGCAATGTTTTCATTGACTGCTAATACAATTTTGACCTATAAGATCAAGTCGAAGGTTTGTTCAGGGTCACAATCGGCCAATGCTTGAACTCGCTTTCTTGCCTCATGCCCTTGAACTTTTAACACATACTGTACATTCGTCCTAGTAACATTTGTTCGTTTGACTTACAGCACTACTGGTGCTCTAGTTTACTATTCTTGGTGGCCTTGGTGTCCAAGTGATCTCGGGAATCTCCCCTGCTATAACCGTCAAAACCATAAATGAAATTCGATAACAATTACAGAAACAAATTGTTTATCTTTCCTACATCTGAGGCAATGGCATTTACCCACCTTCTAATTTTTTGAATTTGAATCGTACCAATTCAGCCCGTGTTTACGCTGTTGCACAAAACACGTTCGATGCCGATTTGGAAAATCATACCTCTACGTCCAGGGGATAAAAACTCTGCAGACAGTGACTACGATCATGATTTATCAATGCCACAATGTTAGCATTCAGTGGGCGGGGGGGGGGGGGGGGGATGGGAATATGTGCGACAATGATGTAGATAAAGTCAGATTGATGGTTATGGTAAATTTCTTCAGAGGTCTCATTATTGATTTTCGTGAGCGTTAAAATGAAAAGAGTGAAAAGGTGAAATGTCGCCGCGAATAAGGCTTGTTTTGAACAATGACAGCATTAACTTTGTCAGTATTGTTTTCTATCTGGATAAGCAAAGCTTTGATTGACCTGCTTTTATTACGGCAATAAGCAGATAGTTGAGAACAATACAATTCAGGAATTATTTTGTTTGTTTTTTTAGGGTTTTTATAGCATCGCCTGACGTAGTTATTAGTGTTGTTTTGGTAAGTTTATGTGATTTTATTTATTATGGTATTGTCTGCTACACGCTTAAGTTGAGTGTTATGTATTTGTCACCCCTCAGCCGTTATCTTGAAACGAGTGTCTTGAGACGGATTGGGGCTCCACGCGGGAATTTTTCTTCCTCTGAAATTTTAAAAATAGTCTTTATCCCTCCGTGGCGGCAACAAAGCTCTAATGTGTGTGTTAAAATGAGGGCCATGACGCGAAAACCGTTACGGTCAATGACACAAAATTCCGTATTGTATTTCACGTCTGGCAGGTGGGAGTATTGTGAGACGCTTCCAATGGGGACTCTGGGAAAGATTATGGAATATCTGAATAAAAGAAGGTTCGGTCGGTATTCTGTTATCGAGGTTATAACAGCTAGGGACCGTCCGTGATATCTGAGTGCTTTGCAATGTACAAAGGTTGCAAACGTGTAAAAGGACCCATTTATTGCATCCTATTCAGGAATGTAATCGGATAATGTAATTCTCATTACGACCACGGCTTGCAACAATCACTGTAAGAGAAGACCTCTGGGAGTGTTGTGATGTTAGAAGATACATGGCTTTGCATTTGTAGGAAGATATCAATGTATCGCATCTGTAAATGTGTTGTAACTGAATTTCTTCAAAACGTTTTTAAAAATGAATAAAATCTGATGTATCAAAATCGAACGAGATGGCATTTATACCAAAAAAAAACCGAAGAGGATACATATATGACTAGTCTTCAATTCAAGACTGACTTTTTAATTTTCCAAATAGACAGAATCTAGTCAACGTGCCCCTATTTAGTATAATACTTCTCGCCCTTATGAAGCAATGTGCAAACGTTAAGCTATTGATTGATTTTTGTTTCACTCGCGAAATGTTCCCCGCCACCCACGTGTAATGTGGGTACCTTCTGTAGGTAACCGTATTTGGCAGCCCTATTGTGTGTCCCCCCCCCCCCCCCAGGGGACACGAAGAGTGACGTACTGAAAGAGTGCGTCTGTAGAGAACAAACGAGTGTGTGCTGTATCGGACGGGTGTCCCAAGTGTACTGATGATCAGGTAATTCTTAAAGTGCTTTGAGCAAGTCTCGACGTGAAAAAACGCTATATAAGAAACGTTATACACCGTAGAGAGAACGCTTCTCATTACCTGTTGTCCTCGAGACAATTGCCATCATCAGCTCTAAGCTCTGCTGCGTCCGTCAACCGGTAAGAGGCTAACATAAAAAAAGCAGACGGTGTGAAGGGCAATTAATACACGCCGTTTCTATTCCATCATCATTTGGTGAGATTTATATATATCCACATGTTTATATAGCGCTTCCCCGCTCTCATTATATTACTTACTCGTCACGAACCGTTTACGTTTCTCCGACAACGTATACATATATCATTGATCATTTTACATTGGTGTGAAAGTGTGTAAACTTACACAGATAGTGTAAATTATACACATGATTGTGTAATGGTTCACAAACACCACAATAGGTGTGTTTGTTACACAACATTTTGTGAACACAGTGTGTATCCCTCTATATGAAGTAGCATTGAGAGGTAATCACGTTATGTGTTTTCTGGTAGCCCGAGCGAATCCAAACTGTTAACCCTCTTGCTAAGTCTTCTTGCCTATCCATCTCAGGATTTGCCGTCTATCGCGCGTCAAGAAGTCATTAAGCACTGGTTCGGTTGATCTCATCTTTTCTATCATAAAGTACTTCAAAGTTGGTGACCGTGCCATTATATATTGACACGTGTTCCTGCGACTTTTGTTTTTGTTTCGCAATTTTACTTCGACATTTTTGACATATATACCAGAATATGTGTTAAATCTGCTCAATGCTATGCTATGCTATGTCTGTCTCAGACAATTATGAAACGTAAATATTGTTTTTGTCTCTCTCTCAGCATCTGACAATTTGCGTATCTCTATGAAACGAACTTCCACACTGATTGTCGTCATCTCTCGCCATCCCAGGCAAGCGGATACTTCGTCCGTCGTGTCTATATTCCACACGCTATTGCAGTCGGAACGTTACGCATTACATCATCATTACCCTGCCCAGCAAAAGCTGGGAGGGAAACTACGTCAACATAGCTTCACGCAAATCATCCGAATGGAGGGATTCCAGAAAACTCTCATTCGACACTGCGGAAAGGGACATGCCTTCCGCAAGGATGCTTTCTCTTAAATTGTCTTGTCGCCTTTGTAGGACTCGTCAGGAGAGCGAACAGGACTAATGAAAATGGAACCTGTGCAACTCTACCTCAGCGCGGTTACGAAATAGGTCGTGTCAATATGCGACCATCCCTAGTATTTCCTGCATTATGGTTGTAAAACACGAGGAAACCGATGAGCCTGTTTTTTCTGTTGCCTATGTTACCGGTAATAAATGAAAAACACCAGGTAATGATTACATAGTGCACGATTCGTTGTTGGTGTGCTCACCTCCTTTATATGGTACGGCTCGCCGTTATTAAAACTCAACTGTAATTATATTGATATAATGGTTTGTTTTAGTGACCGTCCCATGTGTACCTCTTGCTATAATTTCAAACTGCTATTCACCAGAGCCTGTACGCCATGCGAAGCCACAGATGTGACTTAAGAGGACAAAAAATACTCTCCAGAATCGGAAAACAACTTGGACATGCTAGGAAAGGTCGATTCGACCATGATATGGTCCTGTGAAATCGTCATCATAATGGAGCTCTTCGGTATTCCTGTTGCTAGGAAAATTATTATGGCTATATCTAAGTCATTCATTTATCAAAAATTAGTTCTGTCTCTCCTTTTCTGTTCTTTAATGTTACTTAGCACTTATTGAGTACCAACGTTTTCCACGATCTTCATTCAGCGTTTTTCACACCGAGGATGGAAGAAATTAGTTGATGGCATCAACTAAGTTCTTCCAGCCTACGGACTCCCCCGGCTATATGCAACATCTCCACAAATATGACCTGTTATGACCTCATTATAATAGCAGATTCCATCTCCATGTTTCACAACACCAATCCTTTTATGTCTATCGATGTATATTTCTGACCATTACAGGTACAAACAGCATGCCGTCAAACTTGTGATGTGGAGCAATGCTACAGCGCCATGTGTACTATTATAGCCCTACATGATGCTCGTGATGAGAAATAAAACGGATTATACGAACCTAATTCCCTAATTTCTGAAATTGATTGAAAACCCAGAATAAACATAGTGTTGAAACAAACACTCGGAGACTGGCCTCGCAGGTATTCCCGTTGGTGGAAGGACCGATAGCTCATCGATAATAGCGCACAGAACCGTTGCATGTTGTTGGCCGCAGTCCAGGCAGCAAATTAACGGGTAACCTAGTAAAGTCGAAGTAAATACCAATTAGTCTTCCGATGTGATCAGTAATCAGTGCGGGAGAGAATTGGAAAACGGCGTTCGCATCTGACGAATGGTTCAGCTGGAGAAGCAGTGTGAAACCTTTCTAGTATTAGAGATTTTGCTAAGGGGAGCTGTTATTTGACTGGAAAGGAATCAAGCAGGGACAGACGGCTTTCAATTGTGAAACACTGTCCTCTATTTGATTCAAATTCCTCAAAACGGGTCCTTCAGCATCAACTGGACATGATGGTATCGTATGTTTACGTCGGTATGAGATATAAGCTGGAGATGCCGCTGTGTGTCGGGAGAACAGGCACTGTCTCTCGTGATATCCTACTGCCAGAGAATGATTATTCCTCTACAGTATTCAGACGTCCTGTCGATTAACGGGACTTCGCCGCAGTACCGGATCGAAGTGAAGTTAGCATCGTTGAAAATTAGGCATGACATTACTCAGAAGCGGACACTCTGTTCAAAAAAAAAAAAAAAAAAAAATTATTGAACGATAAATAATGAAACTTGACCGCTCGTGTAGGCATGCTCAGCTTTCCTGGGACACGTAAATCCGTGCCATTTGAGTTCAATCCGAATCCAGTATGTGATGATAGCGAGTTGCTTGAATGTAAGATAAGATGAACACCGCAGGAACAGGATAGACACACATAACTTGGCTGAGTAGAAAACATCGGAAGAATGATGGGTGGGGGGGGGGGACACCTAATTAGGTTGTTTAAAACAAAAAGAAAATACCCTCGAGAAAATCCCTTTTTCAGACGAGGGTTTATATATGCTTGTGCTCATTTGACACTATGTGCGATTTCTTGAAGCCGAATGTAAAATTTGATCGCAAGACACACTGCGGCCACGTTGGATATTTAGGAAAAGAAAGAAAGAAATCATGAACATTTGCGTTTGATCATTTCGCGAAGGGGGTCTCAAAGGAACAAGGGGTGTATCGAAGTTTCTTACGGGAGCCTGAAGCCGCATGGTCAATGGGAAGATTCTGACCGTGCTGTGGTATGCTTCGTTGATAAATATATAACAGAGAGAGGGACTTGTATGCAGTATGTGGACTTTTTTGTTGGAACTGTCCTACTGCATATATCAACCTTCATTAACCTCAGCGAGTTGATTGCCATGACAAAAAATACCAACATGAACATCGAGAATGTTCCGATCCGAAGCATTTAGATCTCCACTTCGAAAACGGCCTATTGAAATTATTACCGAACAGTTATTTCGTGTTTGTTTAGTGTAGGTTTCTTCGATTACTATATGGGAGGAAAACATCCAATGCTTCTCAAGTGTGGGTTGGGTTGGGAGGGGGGGGGACTATAAGCTCCTCACGACACCTAGGCTGCAAAAGTCGGTCCAACGATATTGTGGCGTGCACAAGCATAGAGACTAAGCCACTCTCGTCGCTTTGAATTATTCCATCGCTTTTCGAGATAGCGTCACGTAGGACTGTATTCATTTCCAATACTTTCTATTTGAGAAATGAATTAGTGTATCTTAGTATTTATGACATGCAATTACCAAACAAACAATCCTCCTCTCCCTTTTCCGCTGAATTTAGAAGAACGGTCCAGTAGAATGATGGAAGAGTGTTTATAAGCGGACCGGTCCTAAGGAGCGCATTGGATTCCCATGTTAGCGCAATGACGGTTGTTGAAAAAAAAGAGATTACTAAGGGACGCTCAGCTATGCCTCCTGAGATTCCTATTTGGGGCCATAAACTTGGTGAATCGAATAAATAAACCTCTTCCATGTTAATCGCAATTTGCTGAACTCGTGCCATACCCGCTGTCTAGATTCCCAGGAAAGGGCCTTGCGACATGATTAATTGAGTTAATAACGTGGTTGTCGATTGATATATTGACCGAATAGAAGAAGCACTGCCGTTTTGGGCCTTATATAAGTCATCGTCTTGGGAATAAATGGCTTGGAAGGCATGGGGGGGGGGCGGTGGGGGGGTGGGGAGGGAAGGCGGGTGTTTGTTGCGATCACACGACATATTCTCCATTACCATTTCGTGGATAGATTTTCAGCGACGTAAATGCTCGTTGCCTTAGTCAAATGCTGACGTATCACTCCTGACCGAGCTACCATCTGTGAAATGAGGTTCAAGAACGCAACTATGCGTAGTGATTCCTTGCCAATTATTCAACTTCTGTAACAAGAAGACACTTTCAAGATCACCTAAATCTGAAAAATTAGTCTAAGCAGGCAAGTAGCAGATTAATACACTTACCACACAGACCACTGGGGTTGTCTGTCAAGTTGATTTTCAGGTAACATGTCCCTTCCTTCGTCATTACATGCAAATAATACCTTATGCTTATAATCCCTAATCTCCCGAACTGGTAGGGGGTTTCTATCTGCTTATGCTGGTAATGAACAATCGCATCACTGTTGGATATTACATGGTCACATTCAAAAGCTTGGCTCAGTCCAGAAGGGCAGACCAAATTGCAAAACAATAGTAATGATTGTTCATAATATTGAGTGGTTCATGAAAGGCCATTGCCAGGTCTAGTGATAGCTACACAGATGAACAGACCTTCCCTTTACGCTATTCCTCTGAATTCAGTGCGAGAGGTCAATGCGAACATGAATTTATCAATTGTTGTTAAGCAGTTTCACCTTTTCCACAGAGGACCTAACTGGAGATAGCGGGTGATGGAATGTTTTTAGTACGTCATGTACTTTGACTTATTGGTTGTGTTCCAACAAGACGAGTCCCAGTGGTCCAACATGGAATCCGCAGGTCACAAGTTAATTATGTCAAACGAGGTCAAAGAGGTCAAATTGGGTCAAAGTTAGGTCACCAGGATGTAATTTGAACAGCCGAGGCAAAAATTCCATACGCCACCCCTACAATGTTTCGTCGAAGATATATAAAAGCATTGAGGAATTAGCAGTGGTTGAGGTGTTCAGGTACCTTCCCCGGAAAGTCATAGCTGGGGATAGCGTGTTATAGCAGTGTTTTAGTACGTCAGTGCAACTGATTTATTAGCTTTTACAACAAGACGAGTCTGGTGGTCACAAACATTGACTCCGCAGGTCACAATTTCATTAGAAATTCAAACGAGGTCAAGATGGGGCGTCAAATGAGGTCAAAGTAGGGTAACCAGATGTAGTTGCACCAGGACGAGCGAAATTCTCCAATACACCACCCCCTAAAATGTCTCGTACGGAGATATCTAACGGTTTGAAATTCATCAGTGTTTCAGAGGCTGTTTTAACTCTTTTACAGAGGACATGCTGGAAATATCGTGTGATAGCAGCGTTTAGTCCACGTTCAGTCAATTGGCTTATTGATTTTTCCGTAACAAACGAGTCTTGTCCGTCCACAAAAACTACCCCGAGCGGTCACAAGGTCATTAGGTCAAATGAGGTCCATGATTAAATAGGTCGAGTAGGTCCCCAGAATGTAGTTCAACCTAGACGACGAAGCTTTCCATTACACATTGCTCTAACAAGTTATTCGTTGTCACAGTACTCGCAACCACATACCTAATATAATTCTAATAGATACTTGCCTCATTAGCTTCGTGCTGACACGGTTCTTGAACTTTGCCCTGTCTTGACCATGAATGACCCTTGAACTGGCACTAGAACAATAGGTTTCATCCCCCCTGAGCAACCAACGTGCCTCAATTTGAACTTGAACACACACACACACATACGCACAGAAATCTGCATAACTTACTTTTGCCTTCGGCAATGTGGCTGGCAAAAGTCTTAGGCTCCCACCATTAACATCTCCTCATATGGTTAAGTGGCCCAAAAACCCCTTCTTTTAGAAAAGCGGGATATCCTCCAGACCCTAAGCCTCGTGTTTTCCTCTCGCAAAGTTCAGAATGGTTTGCCAAAAAGCGACAGTAGTATATATTAGTTTTCGAAAGCTGAAGTAGAAGTCTACTATAAGTAATAAATTAAGATTTCAACCCACATTTTTGAGTTTGGACGGTAGATACAAATGTTATTATATTTATCTACTGTCATTTCTCCACGTTGTGTTTTAAACTTTTCAACTTTGTGGATTAATTCAGGGCAATTAAGCGTTCATTGGAAGGCCAACCCTCACTGTTTAATAACTTCTTTAGAGAACAAAAGACAAACCGACGAGAACGCTCCTTGGAGGCTATCCACCATTCATAACTTGGCGGAGGAGGGAAAAATCTGAATGTCTAAACTGTGGCTGTCACTGTTGTCAGCTCGAGGCGACAATCTCCTTTTAGTGGTAATACAGAAAGTTCAAAGGAGTAATCGAAGGAGACACAATTCAAATCCATTGAGAAGTAAAACACCACGAACTTGCTTCAGTTCCATCGATCCAAAGATGTTATGCTCCCTCATACAGAACTCTTCGGAACTCTCACGGAATGATAGGTTGACATTCACAATCCTTTGAAGGCATTGTTTGTTCTTCGTGAGAGTAAGTTGTGATGAAGCCAGCAAATATTTCGTAACTGAAACTCTACCCACCACGGTTAAAACGCTAGTGAGTTTATCACCAAACGCTATAATTATTTAAATAATGTTATTTACAGTTACGCCGCTGAAACTTTTCGTAGGGGTCTGAGGGAAGGGTGATCCCATCTCCAGTGGGCAACTTTTGCTTCTGCAGAACGAGCGAGATGCGAAATGTGCTATATAAGGTTTTCACCGATCTTCTCTAACGATTTTTTGGTTTAAATATTTCATTCCTTGTGTGTGCCCTGGGTCAGCCCCTGTTTAGTTGAGCATTCAGTAGCAAAGACTACTACGATATGCAATAAACAATGGCCCCTGTCCAGCGATCATGGAACAAAGTTGATGTACAGCAATGCACCCTGGCGTTCCGGAATGACTAGAGTCAGCTGTGTTTGAGATTGATGATGCAACTCAACTGCGCCCGAAGTGCGAGAGAATCTTATCGGATTTCGGACACTCAGTTTGACACAAATAGTTACCCTGACCCACCATGACCTGTAATCTTCGGGTTTCGAAGTAGTTAAACGTGACTCTTCGCCAGCGGGTATGTAGAATATGTTCCGCCCGGTCACCAGTAGAGGGGTAGGTACTAGGGAAAGGGATGCCATGGAGCCTCAGCCTCCTCCCCCCATTGATAGCTTACATGTTATTTCTCGAACTAATATTATATCTCTAAAATTGAATATGAAATAAACACTTATTGCTTATATGTCAAGTTGTGTTGTCACCTATTGGAATATTCTTGAATCGTATTAGTGTCACACACCCCTTCTGCATTAGTCAACTATTACCAGACGATATATTGCGAAAGGCCAGACGGGGAAGTTCATTCATCTTAGTCGATGGCTTAATTGAAATCGCGTTATTGCTCACTTTATTATACCTCCAGGGAAGGAAATATCTCTGAAATTCTAAGCAATTATAAAACGAAACTCTACGATGAGTAATTTCAGGAAGTGGGATGAACAGAGGAGCCTTATTGATTCACAAAGTTTTGGGCTCCGAATAGGATTCCCCAGGGGCGGCACAGCCAGAAGTCAGGAAGGCCTCCTGTAGTAAATTCGTTCAGCAACGCAATATACTCGAAGCCAGCTCGCCACTTACAGTTGTTTGTATGTGTCCTCCTAAGCAAATTAAAACATTGCAATCGAAAGAATAGGCATTCACGAGATTTTCGATGATGTCAGTGGGGGTTCCAGGTAAAGAGAGGCGATGAAACAAATGGTGGTAACTAAAAAAGATGGGAGGATAGGTTCAATTTACTGCCTAGCCGATGTTTAAGTTGAGTTGTAACGGGTCAGTATCTAGAAAAGTTCCTGAATGACTTACAACCATTACAACGTGTTTCTTCCAGTACGCCGGGGTGCAACAATTAAAACCCTACCAGGGTGAAAACGGGAAACTGCACTTTTCTCAGTAACGAATCCATGATTTGGTACAAGAACAGCAAATCCTACAAAATTGCCCACCCCTATTCTGCGCCGCATTAGCGAACCATGGACATGGCTTAATTTATTGCATCATAAGTCTATTATTTCACTATTACTATAGTCTTTTTCCCTTCTTCACAGATGTTGCTATTTTTGCTGTTAGGCTACAAAAGCGAAATACCCATATATAACACCTACTCTCCAAGGAGTAACATTAATATAAATTTTAGAATGCCGTGAATTTGGAGTCATATCTCTGGACTAGGTATCTCTGGATCCATTCCTTCCTCTCATAACATGGCAAATTTGACGAATCCTCGATATCCAGACTGATTTTAATAGCAGCTCGTTTTCGTTTTATATGCTGACGTGTGTAATTACCTTTTTCCTCTGCGCTGAAGATCAACGTTGTCGGCAAACTTTTGACATTGGTGTAATAATATGCGATTTAAGCGCGACTACACGACTGGACTAAAGGGTAGCTGCAGGGTACGTTCGAATTGCTACATGTTCCATGATTTGAAAGCCAGATTAGCATGTACAACTACTTAGTTTTGACATTAGACATCACAGTTCAACTTTGGTACACCTTTATGTTTTACCAGTACATGAGTTCTATCCGAAATCCTATGGAGTGGCTTCATAGTTCTGTGGGCCTCTATAGAAAATGTCATTTCCCATAAATTGAGCCCATATTTTTCTATATAATTCATAGTTTTTTTAGATTCCGTTATTAATATATTTTTTACTAAACGTTGTAAGCAGTGGTCACTCTATATAGTTCTGTAGATGAGATAATCATATATTATTATTATTATATTATTATTATTATTATTAATAATAATAATAATAATATAATAATAATAATAATAATAATATATAATAATAATAATAATATAATAATAATAATGATAATGATAATAACATAATCTGACAGGTAGGTTTCCTCGTGTTGATTTTTGAAAATTTTTGGAAAACGTCTAATAGGCAAACCTCAAAGCTACATTGCTATTCTATTGGCCTTAGTTATGTGGTAATTGGCGGCTGCATAGTTGTTTCGAATGGTAAACGTTGCAGAAGCAATTGAAGAGTATATTTATATTAATATTAGTCTGCAGCGCGAGCGGTGCGCCGCCAGGGAGGAGTTGTAGTCAGTTTTACAATTCGCCATACCAATCAAGGGGTGGGCCCCTGTGTCCAGAAAGTATATCTAAGCTGGTGCTAATCCAGGAAGGCTCATGTGGGCAGTATCGGGCGGGGGTCGTCTTGGAATGTATTGTTCGTGGATAAATAACCCAGTCGAGATCCGACAAAGGTATGTAATTAGCCAAAATTACCACTGATTAGTACATTTCTGCTGTGATGACTTCGAATGCAGTTGCGGACGTTAAGGTGGTTAAAATTCCCGAAACGTTCCCATGGATATATATATATATATATTATATATATATAATATATATATATATATATATATTATATATATATATATATCTATATATATATATATAATATATATATATATAGTATATATATTAAATTAGGTATGCGGTAGGTAATGGAGACTGGTAGGTAGAAGGTGAGGTGCGGAGTATATAAATATTAAGTAAAATAGTTCAACCGAGAATAAAAGGTATATCTTATAATATATGGGGGAGTGCGATCTATACAATATTAGATTCAGTACACGGATGTTAGTAGCAACATTTTATCATGTATGATTCCCGTGTCTACAGTGCTGATTAAAATTAGGAGCCTCCAAAAAAGAAGCTGGTTGACGGCTTATTTTGTAGCACAATTTTTTCAAAAACGAAATTTTTCGACCCTTCTAGGGCCTTCATCAGCGTATGACTAGACACTGAGGTAAATTACAACAGGAAATTACATACAAGTGCGTTGCTGCCGCGAACAATTTATACCTTCTATAGAACGAGTAAATCTTGAGTGGCCCGATATCTCATTCAACCCGGTTACGTGCGTATTGATTTTGGAGACCCATTTAATTTCCTTACGTTAACGCGGGCGTCAGTAAAAGAGAACCAGAAATCAATAATGATGCCAACTCAGTTTTATCTAATGTGGTGATTGGGCAAAGTGAAGTGTCTGAGCGACTGGTGGCCAGAGGCATTGTCGCGTATCGTCTGCTTGTGATTATTGAATCTTACCTGCATTCTGGTACCGGTTTCGCCAACATACTCTTGCAGTAGCGCAGATATTACCCTGGAATAAATAATATATATATATATATATATATATATAGATATATATATATATATATATAATATATATATATATATATATATATATATATATATTATATATATATATATTATATATATATATATATATATATATATCTATATATATATATATATATATATAATATATATATTATATATATATATATATATATATAATATATATAATATATATCTATATATAGTATATATATATATATATATATTATATATATATATTATATATATATATATATATATAGATATATATATATATATATATATAATAATATTTATATAATTCAAATCCGTAAAAACAACAATCCCAAACTATCGCGTACCAACAAAAGGATCCGTCCCCCGGATTCAACATAATTCCTCTCATGATAATGATGGATCAGAATATGAAAACGAAGAGTAAATTCAACTTTTGCTGCTTCAGTATATTTATTCAAAAAAGTTTCGGTCAATTCGACCTTCTTCAGTTGATACAGGTATCAGAAATTCTCTTCTTCGAGAAATATCTTTAAAAATTCTATAGTAGTTTTCCATGGATATCCTCCCGTTATATAGAATTTCCTCTGAAATTCCCTAGGAATTCGTTGGAAATGTATAGTTGCTATAGGCTTGCCTATAGGAAATTGCATAGAGTTTCTATAGATTTTTATTAGGATTCTATAGAACTTTTTTGTAAGGGTTTTCCACTAGATTCGTCGAGTATGTATAATAATGAAACTTCTAATAATACCAGAGCGTGTCAAGACAGATCAAGGTGAACCCGCGTCTGTGAGGATCGAGAGGATCGAGAGTACTTAAACGCCGGCTGCAAGCACTTGTTGCAAAGCTCACTGTTGCAGTGAGATACCTCCACCTGTGGGGAAATCAGGAGGATGTACCTTTTGTCAGTTACTAATTTTTTCACTGCTCGCTTACCCTTTTTTTTCTACAATAGATATCATTTTACGGCCCCGATAATGTGTGAATTATTGTAATTGGTTACTGAATATCTGCGTTAGCTATTCGTTTTATTCCACGTACGGATGTTCTGCTTTTTCTGATACAAGTTTTGGGTACAAGATACTTCCTTCTCGCTACGCCGTTTACCTCATTCATAGAAACGAATGCCAATATTAAGGAGAGATAACAGGCCAGAATATAATCATGTTTGCTAACATGGCGTGAAGTACCCAACAAGGTTAAATCACGATGAAGATAGTTCGCATATTGATGCCGTGCGATCACATCTTCGCGCAAAACGTCACCACAAGCGGAACTATTTAGTGATAGGCGGAACCAAAACAATTATCATCTCAAATAATGTCCGTTTCATTAAATATTTATGTTTAATATCTGTCGATGTTAGCTACAGGCAGGGAATATCAGAGGCATAACTATGGAAAGGGTTGTCGGCGACGCTGTCTGCATTGTCATGTGTTCCCTCAAATGTCTGAGAGAATGTGAGCAAAACGGCAAATAGAGCACCACTGTGTGTGGCATGCTTGCTTCGCGCGTGTTCAGATCACGTTGCTTACTTACTACCTGAAGTTTTCCTTGCTTCACTGGGCTCTGGAGAGAGATATCAACACGGGTTCAAATTCTCGAGCAAAAAAGTTCTGCCGACAAGGAGTGAGGCATAATATGTCGTCAATTGATCATCGAAGCTATATTAGTCCAGCTTTCTGCAATAAATCTGCTGGAATAGATGATCGCCATGGTTTTACATGCGGTCATGTAGACCATGCGTTGTGAAATAAGGGACTTGATATCGCACTCCGCAACCAACCGCATCAATTCTGTAGAGCTCCATTCAAGTCCATCCTGGACACATGTTTTTTCTGGGAGTTAATCTCCCAAACAAATTAGACCGGAAAATAGGTGGGCTAAGTGCTCGTGAGGTATCCTACACACCCAGTCACAATACGAAATCATATATTATATTATACGTGACGAAAAGAATTCCTTAATTAGATCACTGGAGCCGATCGGACTATTTCTGAATCTCCCGGGGTAATGCAGTTAGTAGCAGTAATGTAGTAGTAGAATATATTTTCCAACTATAAACAATTTTATTTAGGCTTAAACGACCAACACGTGGGAGGTCTTTTGGGGGAATGTGGGTAATTGCAAACCATTATATATCATTGAAGCCCATTAAAGTGCTAAAATTTCAAGTAGTAAAAGATTCTGCCCCGTAGATTCCACAGGAAGCTATTTACATCTGATCACCTGATTAATCAGAGTAGAAAGGGTCTACGAAATATGATATCCCGAATACTTTATTTGATTGATAATCGTTCTTGCTGGTGACGAGTCGAACAACCCCAAGGCGACATTTCACCAGCAATTGAATGTACTTAAGTTATATGCTTTTGCGCACATATGTTCGGGTGTGTTTGTATAGCGGATATTCACTTAAAAGGTCAAACTGCATATGCAAAGTTAACAGTTTAGAAAGAAAACCGTTTTTAACTGTTGTCTTATAAAGTTCAAGAGAATTCTAGTTGTCTTCATCTTAGACGATATGTTGATGAGACCATATTAATGAATAAAGCAATTAAAAAAAATGATGAAGAAAAGTGAAAAAAAAATAAAAAAAATAAAGTGAGCGTTGGTTACGGTGCAATAAAAACGGAGGCAACGTACAATCGAAAAGGTTGGCGAGAAGAAGAGGAACTGGTGGTGGAGCGGTAAACCCAACCAGCAGACCAGGACAAGAATGTCCTGTCTATACGAGATGTCAGAGAATCTATATTCGAACGGATCTTAGGCTTGACCTGTTGACCGGAAATGAACGAAGGAGAGGACAGTAAACCCTAAACTGTCGATTCTTCTCCTGCGCGACGATGGCACATTGGTAGTTGAACCACGATCTCCCAGAGGTGGCTGGAAAACGAGGCTGAAGGGTTGTCGGCGCGACGAAACGATTTAATCCCAGGAAGCCTGCATGACATCAAAAAAGGGACCAAACCAGTCAGCTTCGAAGTCTGGACACTGGCGGGGAGATTGGACAGGTGGAACAGATAAATGAGGCTGTAGTTAATCTTTTCCAAGACCCTTTTGATTTCTGTTTCTCCGCGCCCCTCGTTCAGCTCGATGCTCGCTTATCCACTGCACTACACTCATAGAGGTATGCATTCTGTGAGCTTTGCAGATTAAAAAGTCTTGTGCACTCTTGTGATGAATATGCATATCTTTACGTATATGAGGGCTAATTAAAGGCACCACTGCGTGACTACACAGGGTCGACACGTGAACATATTTTATTTGACACTTTGACTATCTGCAGTTAACCTGTGTGATGTAATATTGGCTGTGGCATCCACGTGCTGTGCCACAGTGAATACAGGACGAAATTATGAACAGTATGGAAAGGCGTTTTTTATTACTGAGCGATCATCCGTTCGAAGAGATTTGGACGAATCTCCAAATCTCCAATGGTCTAGACGATTGGCCAAATTTCCCAACGCCGATAAATTAATAGTGATGCTATGGCTATTTTAACGCCAACGCGTCCTCTAGTTTATTAAAAATGTTAAGGAATCAATTGGAAATTCAGGAAAAGATTTTTGGCGATGTTATTTCGATTCTAAACTTAAAACCTTCGGAAACATCCAATTGTGTATGGGAGCTGCTAGGAAAGGTAAATGGATTTTCGGCGATTAAAGGGATACCAGGTTCTTGGAAAGTACATTGTGTCAGTCTGTTCAAGAGTTATAGACTTCAGTTGAAGTAATCCGTGCAAGCGTGGAAAATTATTTCGCGGAAGATAAGCTAATGATTGAGAATTTTCAAAGGTTAGTTACGATGATTATTCAAGTCTACGAGAGTGACGTTCGAAGGGGAAATTAAGCTAAGGCGAATTCAGGATGATTTGATTCAGATTTTCTAAATTGTCCATTGCTTCGATTACCTCTCTTTCGGCGACTGCTATTGAATTTTACTATAATACCACTAAAGGGGCATGGTCGCAAGTTCATGTAATCGTTGCAGAGTTAGATAGACAGCACAGGACTTATTTTCGCGAAGTGTGAATAATGAGTGGTCAACAGGCGTGAGACTTTCAAGAAAAGGTCTGAGGAATTCTTCGAGCTCGTTGTTTCTTCCACTTGGTTTCAGGGTCGTAATGAGCACAAGGTCTGCCTGGAGACTGTGGTCTTACTAAACTGGAACTAATATGTGACTGACAATTTCATGCTCTTGCTTTGTTTTAAAAATTCATTCTCTACGCTGTGCTGTGAATGCAGGATTATATATATATCACTTGGAACAAACGAAAATGTTTTTCTTTTCTGACTTCCATACGGTTCTCCCATATCCCCAATTCATGCTATTGAATATAGCTGTCACCTTATTTTCTACAATGAAGCATACCCATATGATTGAAGCAGACTTGTATTTCGAGTAGAAAAAGAAAAACATATCAATATCTGCTGCGAATGGTTCTCGACTCTGAATTCTGTTCTTACAGTTCACCTATTACGGCTGTTTGAATTTTCAAGGGCAAACTCGTCCAGTGCATGCTGTGGACATTCCAGGACTATCATACCTAAAACATGCAAATTGACCCTTTTGCTCGCGGTTTATTGTTTCCTTTTCTTGGCAAGTCTGACAAACTTACGATGTTTTATTATGGGTACAATTGCGATGTGAAACAATTTACCTTGGGTTCTACTGACGTAGAGACAAAAACGCCTATTATGAGGAGGGGAGAGGGCCATCTATAATTCTATGACAGGAGTTCTCGTCCTCCTACTTCTGTAATGTAAAATTCTTGAAGAAAATAAATCACATGGTATCTGCTTATGTTTTATTTCGAGAATGCAAACTAAAATATTGTTTTATAGGCCAAACCGGAAGCAGGAAAAGGAATAGGGGCCAGAACGCGTCACTGATAGCTGGGGCTATGGTTATTGTGAGAGGTGCAGTCCCTGTCTCAATGCTAACGATCAGTAGCTTGAGAGCAGGACGGCATGCTCTAGGAACAGTGAGAATGACTGGTCTCTTCTTCAAACATTGCATAATTAGAATTCATTTTGAGCTGATAACTTCAGGATTGAGGTCTGACCAAATACATCTCTTTGTATTTTATAGTGATTATATAGTGACTATCAAGGCGTTATTGCATTAACTATGACCCAACAGCCTGAGTTAATAATGAAGGTTGCAGCCAGTGCCATCATAAGTTGTGAAAAATCCTAAATGCTAATTAAAGTATCTTCATTTCAGTCCTGTTCCATTGGAAAGACTCGAGTCAATGACACTTATTTGACTGGCGGGGACATAGGAACTAACAGAAAGAGAGGGCTTTGATTACAGGCAAATTGATAGGATCGCATTCACCAGAGACACTCAGCCTACTCATGATTGGGCTGAATGTGGGAGCGTACAACACAGTAATCGTAGTTACTATAATTTAGACTTAGGCATTGTGTATTGAGGTGTGTTAGTCGTTTGAATGCGTCATGCAAAGTGTGTGCTCACAGATAGCACGTTTACGCTGTGAGGCGGCGACCAAAGTTCCGCTCAAGGCGAATAAACATGCCAAGGTTTAAGTTAATTCCCATAGCGGAAACTATACGTGCGCTTTTAATCGTTTGTGTTTTGCATAGTTGCACATACCTTCACAAGGAGCACTGTCACGGATCACTAGTAGCCGATTAGCGAGCAGATGATGCGTTTTATAATTCCTCACTAAACTGCAAATTATGTCTCTTTTGACATTCTAACTTTACCTCAAGTGGGCATGGGGGCCTCAACAGATTGCCTCAGCTGGAGCATTGCCCCGCGATTCACAGTGGTTTAGGTTGGATCAACATACGCCTAAAAAGTATAGGAAACGAAGGTAGGTTTGTGCATGATATAATCCGGCCTTGTCACCTGTATCTACTACTCTGGAAACCTCAAAAAATTAGTAGAATCATATCAATTGTTAGCGGAAATCCATCGTGGTCTTGGCGCTGGTTCTCCTGATTTTTATTTCAGATTTGGTTATCACAGACAGTTAATACTGATCTTTATGATGATCTCAATAGGCATAGTGTCAAGTGACGACGCACTACATCAGTTGAGCTCAACCTATAATACTTGAAAAAACTCATGTAAATTGGCCAAACGACCATGTCAGCACATCGTAATATTTATCCGCCAAAAAAAGGAGAAAAAAAAGATGAGGACTGGGACAGGAGAGGGGGAGGAGGGGGGGGGGGCACAGACACACCATTGTGTGACACCCATGTGTTGTAAGAAAGATTGTCAGACACCAGTTGTTGTGTGTGTCATTCACACGGTTTGAGGAGGGATGCTAGCCTCTCTGAATAAACGCGTTCCAATTTTCGTTGTGTTCGTCTACTTGGGATTGACAGATAATCTCACCGCAAATGCCCTCATTTTCCGGACATGTATCCCAACATAGCAACCACGCCTGGTAGTGAAGAAATACCAATTTGTGGGTACAACACTCTGGCCTTTTACTCGGACTTACAGCGTGTACCTAAAATAACTATGGCAGTTGAGACAGTAAATATGAAGCACACAACCGGTATTCAACTGTTCATAACTGTGACAAACGAAAGAAAAAAAAAAAAAAATGACTGGCATTCGTGTGGGAGATTACTGATTGACCTCTAGTAAGATCACATCAACAATTTAATTGAAGGAGCGAGTTGCAATAGACAATAGACATAATTTATGCAGCGTGCGAAGGTGAACTCGGGAAGTTTAAAGTCGCCTGTGAAGAATGAGTAACCACTAAGAAACTATTGCGTATAACGTATCATATAACCCCTCTGGATGGATTTGATATAACCCCTCGATTACGCAGATATTACGTCGCATGCGCTAATCACGCATACATCTATTACAGTTAGAATCGTCGCGAGAATCCCCGACGGGCAATGAATATAATGTTAGATTGCCATGGACTTGTGCTAATGGTAACTTTACCCAGGCTGACGAAACCACGATGCAGATGAACCGACTTCAAAAACACTGACCTTAATGGACTGCTATATCATATGGTAAATATCGTAATTTGTAAAGGGTGTATGAGCTGAACAGAGTTTATGCTGAGGCATAGTGCGAGTGGAACTACTGTCGTCGATGACACGCTTGGACACTGGTGGATACCAGACGAGAGCATGGGACTCGTGAAATAGCGGTGGGTGTCACCCTGGGCTGGTTGTAATTCATAATAAGGAAAATTCGACTGCTAATTTCCCCCTCCTTCCTTGATTCAAGCGGAAAAAGAAACATTAGTTGAGGTACAAAAACGTTGTATGAAAATAGAGAAAAAAAGGATAAGATCTGTGTGACAATACTGAATGGAGTAATACAGAAAATTCGAATATCATTCGTTACCTTGGTATATGTTTATCATGATTACAGAATAATATTGAGACCAGCTCATCAAAACCTCTACATAAGAAATCTCTCCCGATGCATTGGAAACTAGGCAACAGTTAATACTAATAATTTTCCCCAATCTCCGGCATATAAACTTCAAAGAGTTCGAAAGTTCGGTTCGTGGTGAGATACCTCAGGCTACAAAACGTTCTGATACTGAACCTGCCAACAAAGGCTCTAAACACCCTGAAAAACGGAACGAAAACTCCCACCTGTGTTGGATATAGTGGTAGCTGCCCAACGGTGGAAAAATGTATTCACATCGAATAAGCAAACGCTATTCAACTAACTCGCAATAGTGCAACATAACAACATCAGCTCGGATTCGCGATTCGCAGCAATTCCCCCCCTCCCCACCATGCCTAGTGCTGAGTGGAATAATTCAGGTGGGCCCCTGACGGTCAATCTGTCCCCTTCAGTCATTAGGTGATAGAATGAGAATGAGCGCTGTCAAATATCGGAGAGGGGAGGGGGGGGGTGGGGGTTGGCTTGTTGTTCCCTCCAATCAATAGTACTGGGTAACATCGCCGCCCCAAGCTTGCCTATAACGTTCAAAGGTACAGCGATAGGCAGTAATTGTAATCCCAAGGATTTTCTTAATTATTCATCGACTACTAGTGTTACTTCTACACTGACTTCCGAGTCCTTATCACACAGTGCATGAAGTCACTTTCGAAACAAATTGAGTTTCGGTGACCAATGCATGTGTTTCTTTCCTGACAATAGACAGGCACGGGTCTGAGACCAACAAAGTTATTTGACTTTCAACAGAAGCCAGCGAAACAGGAACACACGTTAACGGTTTTACCGTGTGTTCCAATCACTGACCAGCAAACACAATTGTTAATTTCGTGCCTGACTATATACCAGACTGGACCTTGCGTATACCGGGAACTCTTATTGGTTCAGGTGATACATACTTGTGTACGAATTGACGCTTTGCGAACAAACATTCCGGGTTCGAATTCCAGCAGTCATCGGACGTTTTCCCTAGGTGGCTGTACTTGTTGTTGGCGTGGGCGAAGTTGTATTGGTGTCGGTTCTTCATTCTGGTTCCGCTGTAATACGGATGGAGTTTTCTGGGGTTACTGGGGTTTGTTCGGATATCTGCAATAAGTCTCGTCAGTCGGCTGTGAGCAGCTTGAACTTCCGCTCCTCAGGTTTGTCGGGAATGGTTCGAAGAGGTCTTTGAGTTCACTGATCGTCCTCCCTGAGGGGACGTATAATTCAGTTCTAGTACAGGTTGGGATTAGTGGAACCCTTGCCTCGAATCTCTAGCACTAATCGAGAGGAAAAGGCGAGTTATCGCTACGGGTACTCATTCATGATCAATACGGTCAGGGTTTCATGGTGAGCCTTACTTGAATTCGAACCAAAAATGTGTTCTATCACACTCTTGAAATTTCAGTCATAGGATTTCATTTTGAAATTGAACTGTTTTTGTCGGCCTCGCTCTGGATAAGATACTAGGTCTATACACGAGTATGGAGCAAAGAAAGAACCATGGAGCTAATATTTCAGGAGATTGGGTGAACCAACTGAATAGACGGCCAGCGGGGAATCCTCAGCATGTGGAGTCACGTGGTTTCAGATTACCATGGATTAACAATGTACATCCAATGTCCCGATCCCGTGGAACCTCCACTGACACACACTGTGAAACCCAACGCATTGAAATGACTCGAAACACCCAGGGTAACTTACTGCCTGGACACTGTCAAGTTCATCCAACTCGATTTTTTTTTATATAGAGCATGAATCGAGTTGGGCGAACTTGAAAGAGTTGTTCCAATGCGTGGCGTTTTACAGTGAACGGGGATCAACCTCAAGCGTATTTTAATTGAATCTGCCCAGTCTTTGGTCGAACCACTGAATGGTCTCATAGGCATTCATTTGTATAAAACTACCTTATGCGAGCGATATATAGATTAATTCAGTTGTAAGGTGAATCAGGTTGCAGTGCAATTGTGGATATGTGATTAATCTCCTATTGACACTCTAAACATTGTTTGGAAATTTAATACTTTTCTAAACATTCTTCAAATGCTAAGCTTGGTGTCGAATGGAGTTGAAACTCCGGCATCAGGAGTGAAAATTTCACTTCATTGGAGCGAATCCCACTCGTTACAACTGCATGTTTTGTATATAATTATGTGATTTTCGGCAAGCCTGTGTTGAGGGTTTTTACTGGCGAGACATCTTATATCAAATTTCTCTCCCATTTGCAACAGTTTGTATTAATTATGTTATTCCGGCCCTCTGTACAGAATATCAATCCATTATCCAATTGTATTGATTAATATATAGTAACGCGTGGTCCATATTATAATTTCTTATGAAATGTTGAAAGTTACTTGAGTGTTTTATGTGTACGTCCATCCCAAATACACTCAATGGGTTATTCAAGCTGAAACCAAGAAATAGCTCAAAATATACACTCAACAAAAATTCAGAGCAGTGAAATGACAATAATTACGTTATTCTGATTCTTTGAAAATCAGACACTTCGAATATTGCGTAACAAACTTGTGACATGAGAAAATTATGGGAATTGAGATGAAAACACTAATCATACCGAAACTGGTTTTGAATACATTAAATACATTTGAAAAAACACCACGAGTATTGTCTATCAAGGTGACCAATTGACAGCATTAACCGTGCTGCGGAGTAGGACACTGCTTCGTTTGAGTCGCATTACTCAAGTTAGGCTTTTTGGCTAGTGAAGTGAAATAACTTCAAAGGAATACCTGCGCTTCATCACCATACGCGAATTTTAGCGTGAATTTGAAGTATGTTATGTAGACTTTCAATAAATTACTGTCAACTTTGTTGCTAGTAATTCACAGTAAATTCTACAACGAAATGTTTTCAGGGTGGGGTGGGGGACTGTGTCTTGAGCCTCAAGTTGGTTGTTATTGGTTTATTACGTATTATTAAAATGGGTTCCAACTATCATATTGTCATTATTACATGTAACAACAATCGGTGCATGTTTGCTGACCGCGTCCTGTATCTGGATGCATGTCTACAGATAAAAAATGTAGTGACGTTTGCCTGAAAATGAACTAACTGGTTCTCATCAGAGTAGTTTTCTGATATGACGAATCGCGTGTTCCTCTGATGAGCAAGTCAAATCTTTACTAGCATTATCGACTAAAGCGAGAGGAATATTGCATCTGCAGCTGATGAATAGCATAAAAAGACGAATAACATAAATGTGTTTGGATTGGTCTGGACACATCTTTGATTACCTCATCACCAAGAAAATTTAGTCACTTCGCTATTTCACCTATACTCACTCTTGCTGGCTACCATAGCAGTTATTTCTACGGTAACCAACACGATGGGTTGGAAATATCCATTAGGGTATGTAAGTTTGAAGTCCATACCATCCAGCTTGCACTTCCTCTCGTGCATGCGAATGTGAGTGCGATAGCCGTAGATGTTCAAAAATTTACTAGCAAAGCACACTTTTTCTTCAAATTTGGAGGGTGGGACTACATTAACAGCAGTTTTGTTATTTTTCTTACTGATGTTGTATTGTTCTAAAAATATTCGGTGAGTACAACGGCCGAGTAATTCCAAATTTTTAACAAACAAAGTCGAATGTCACGAATTACAACCTTTTTTCCTGAAAACATTTCAAGCGGAACAACTTTTGCCATATTTTCCAGAGAGGGGACTGTTCAAGATATTTGCGATTCGAAATGACTGAATGGATTTAAATCTCTCAAAACCATTATACCATTGTGCTGAAATTAACACGAATTTGGGTTTTCAAAAGGAAAAAAACGCGTAATTTCGGCTAGTATTTCCTTTTCTTTTAGGAATTGCTTTCATACACGTACCGTACCTCACCGAACTGTCTCGTCGCTTTCAGCTGCGGAACATGCGGAAATTGTGTGTTGGTTGCCAGTTTTACCAACCCCTTGTAAACATTGGTGAAATAGACGAATAATAAAGACCAAAATAATCCGAATATCGTAAATAATAACAAACAAAACTTTTTACCGTAAATTGGTTTCCAATGCCTTCATCTATTCACAAACTTTGTTAAGCGGTATTTCACACGTTGACATGAGTGGGTGGAACGGATGAACTCATTCGGAGTTGGAAGCGAAAAACCAAAAGTATACGAAAGTAAATTCAATTGACAAGGGATAATATTGAACGTAACCAACTGTACTAATGTTCGCTCTGGAATGAAAGTCCTCACACTCTCAGATTCATATATCGCAGTATTTCATAAAATGTGGGTAAGGGGGAAATTTTTATCTCGAATTTTAACGATTTCCACATTTGTAACGAAATCTGGAGATCTGAATTAAACCAAATCATCGCAGAGAAATAGACACGAGAGCCTGTGAGTGAAACAACAGATGAACAAATAACTTCATCGAAAAGCAGAAATTCTGGGGATTTCCCTCGCGTTCTGTTATCCGATGCTCCATTTTTTAAGAACGTGACATATGCGCTGTCCCAGCAAATTTCGTCTCAAAGTTGAAGTTATTGGATGGTACATCAAAGATTGGACACGGAACAAAGTGAAACGCCAATACCCGGCAGGTCATTTCCTTTTACGTGTGAGGAAAGCAATTTTGAAAATTATTTCCCCCTCCATTTGAAGAGTATTCACAACTGCTAGGACTTGTTTCAATCACGTTCAACAACGTCAAAACTATAAAACTAGTACTCGTTTGTCTCAATGGTCAGCAAACCACTTTGAAATAAGTAAAAGCCCTGAAAGTCCACGAACGATTAGGTTCCAATCTTTGAGCTACACTGGTGCCTCACACCTCTCTTCCTTGTTATTGTCTGTCATCACAAATCACGAACGTGTATTTTGAAGATGCTCTGTCAAATAGATCAAGATACACGCAAACCGTTTCCTTATCAGTGGCGTCGCACGGAGAAGGGATTGGTGATTTCATGAGAAGAGGGGCGGTACTCCGAGGGACTTGTAAACCACCGTGCTGTGGAGTGTTGAGACGGAGTGGTGCTCCCCTCCCCGTTGTGTTGAACATATCAGGGTTCTGGATTAAGAAGACTTGTGCTACACTTGTTATCATTGCATTAAAATATAAGTAGTGTGATGACCATTCACTGTAAAACCCAACTCATTGGAATAACTCGAAACGTCTGAGGTAACTTGCTGCCTGGACACTTGCGAGTTCACCCAACTCGATTTTCTCTGAATATAGAACATAAATCGAGTTGGGTGAACTCGAAAGTGTCCAGGCAGCCAGTTACCTCGGATGTTTCGAGTTATTCCAATGAGTTGGGTTTTTACAGTGTAAAGGCTACAAGAAATATAGAACAATCCACATTGAATTGGGGCACATGAAGGCATCCAACTTTTCTATTGGGAACGTGCCGTCATTTTCCTTGGCAATGTCACTGTTCCCTACCAATGTATACAGTGTATAGCATGTGAATTGACTCTGTCCCATAATTGAGAATTTTATCGCCGTCATATATGTAATTCAGAATTGTCTGCATTGTCTGAGTTCAGTGGATAATTCATCAATGAACTGCTTTTCCAGTTTTTGAACTTTCTTTAAATTATGCTATGCCACTTCCATATATCAAGTTGGTATGGTGAATATATCGGACCTCGCCCACTTTGATAAGTGTTACAATGTAATTCATATATGATATTCACTGGACAGCGAAATCTACACATACGATTCAGCAGCGATCATCACAGGGTGGATTCACGAAAACGTTTGCAGCGTTCGGAAGATATCAGGATATTATTACGTGGCCCCATAGGTGACTTGGAAGTATCAAAGCAATGCTGTTGACGAGGGTCATTCGACACAGCGCGTATAGTATTGGCCCTGACTTATTCCAATTATATAGATATTATACACCGAAAATAGTCATGGCCCCTTATTCTCTTACAATTTGGATTTCAAATGATCATTCGACAACACCCCTCATGTAAATAGGATAGAGGCATTGATGGGTACGTGGCGACGAGGCATTCCCAAGACGACAGGTGGTCCCACCTAACTAAGTAAGTAATATTCCTGCCCTGGTATATACTAGTGCTTTCGACAGGACCATATCGAACTGGACTCCACGCATCTAGAATAACGTATTTTATTATTAAGAGAATAGATTATGGAACGAACGACGCAACGCCGATAACTGTTGAAGAGGCAGTTGGTGCCTGACCACAATGTCTGTGGAGAGGAATGGAAATGGATGCCCTGATGGAGGCCCTGTATTGACATATCGTGGTGATTATATACCGCAATCTATGTAGAATTACACTGAATTTTTGTCGTTATGTCATGCCACAGTGACGAGCAATCAAGAATCAAGTGTGACATATTCACTATCGAGTGCAGTTCCTCTATTCTAGTGAGCCAGCAACTTCCCAAATTTCTGATTATTCTTGTCGTCAGCAAAAGCTAGATCTGGAGGTGGCAGTCAAATTGCACGACATTATTTCGTCGTTGGGGCTTCACTAATGGAACTCCCATATTTGCTGCATACAGAATGTAGGCCTGCACAATGAAAACAAAAAGAGTTTGAATTTGTTACAAAAAGTATTACCGTACTTATTACACTGCACTGCCATCCTAGGCTGCAATTTGATCTACTAATTCACTACCAAAATAGTTGTCTAATCAAACCAGGTGACGAATTTTGGTAACAATATAATTATAACGTTCTAATTTGAAACCCTACATTTGAACGTGTGTGCGATACCGAGCAATTTGCTAGGAACCTAATTTCCCAACTCCCAGGGAATCAACATTGATTTGACTACCTGGGAGTAGCCGATTGTCAGTACCTCTCAGAACCCTCGAAACTCGCAAAACGCTATGTGCTAACTACATTTGAGTATCGATTGACTGGATAACGACGTCAACGGGTGTAGACGACTTCTCCGTAGGATAACTGTAAGGAAGATTCCCCGAGCTCAAACCACATATGGTCTACTACTGCAGCTTAACATTCATGGGAAAAACAACAACAGTTTGTCACAGTTTGTTATCATAAAGATACACTTTCCATTTCGGCTTTCGATTGATTTATACAGACAAAAAGCCCCAAACAAAAATTGCAGCTACATAGATAAACATATAGCGGAATTGACCCGGACAATATCAGAATATAGAAAGAGAAATAGTCGACTGTCGATCAATTGCTGTGCTCGTACTGTATTTCATACGGATTTTTTTTGTCTTGTTCCCAACGTACGTAATACAGACCATTTTTGCCACAAATACTGTAGGAGCATGAAATTCCTGAGCAAACTATAATCCCATCAGACTGACACAAAATCAAAGCAGAAGGGGGCTCACAGATTTAATCTGGCTGTATTTCTTTTCCCGCTGAAGCAATCTTTGTCAAATTGGATGTTTCCTTCACGGCCCTAGCTGCCTGAAAGGATTGACAGTCTTCATTGGGCTGTGTGACCGTCATGAGGGAATCACGAGTGTTTGCGATTTGGCATTATTTCGAGTAAAAGGATGAATTCTTCAACTTGTAAGGGGATAGGTGAGTGTTTTAGTCCAGTGTCCCAACCATGAAGGGCAATACATTGAAGCAAATCGAAGAAAAAACACGATACTACTCGACCTTAGACGTTTCATCCCGTCGCTTCAAACATGATTTTATATGTAAACATGCACCATCACCTGAGGGATGATGCTTTTCTCAACAAATAGCCTTTTCTTGTATAGATGACTACGACTATGAAAGTAAAATTTGGATCAGCTATCATTGATCTTGTGTCCACTGACCTTTGTTTAGATCTCATTGACCCCGAAAGGCCATATCATTAGATAGTCATTATATAGATAGATAGGCATTACACATATATGCACTGCTCCTGCATAGCAAAGGTTGCTTCGGTAGCAATTATTGAACGAGAATCATGCATGCACTAAGGTTCCTTCCCTGGTGGGTACCCATGGGTACCGAGGGGTCTAGCAATAAGGTACACTCCAAAAAGGTGACAATATTGTGTGTGCGCGTGACTGATAATTTTTACAAAACACATGTCCCTTGAATGGAGCAAATATTACAAATTTGCGAAATCTGGTGATTCCGGGGCGAACTTTTTCTCTTTACTTCTCACTATTTTCAAAGCGATCTGGTGATTGCTATGACCGAAGGATTTGAGTAACAAGACACACAACTTTTCCTTTTGACATAGGTGCAGTATACCTGAATTTATCAATTCTGTATTATTTTTATGATAGTGGATCACTAAGCTTGTTTAAACATGGTAATAATAATCTTTGAATGTGAAACGTTAACTGTGATTGGTGCTTTACTGAACCAACCAACTTCAACAGAACCTAGTTACTACATGGAGGGGTTGGAACGAGTGATTTGCGGGGTGTCTCCGTCACTCTACCGTCATGAAATATTCATTCGTATTTGCAGCGTTGTAGAGCAGCTGGAAGGGGTATTTAACAGACCCAATAGAACCCAGCACACTTTGCTAACCAAAAGAAACATAGTAAGTGATCGATGATAGTTACATTGATGGCTGACAAGTTGACAGCTACGCGGCTGTACCTCAGGGAGTCGAGCCCAGTTGCCTGTCGTCTGGAGGTGGCCGGCCTAATTTTAGCACTTGGGACTGAAGACATTAACATTTGGCATAAATTATGCAAATTACACACACGGAATGATCGTGAGTGACCCCGAATTGATGTTGAAAAACTTTGGGACTAACAACAAACCATGCTGTGAAAATCCGTATAACTTCTGAATTTTCGCATAAATTATGTCAAATGAATGTATATTCGATCTTTTATGCTGGGAATCCAATCAGGTCATCTACCTAATATCGTACCTACATGTATGTATCAAAACGTCACCATATTTTTACGGATTGTCATGCTAACGAGCTGAAACAATAATATAACATGACCAGGCTAAATTGGTGACTTGAAATCTACCTCTGATACCAAATTCGAAATTTCTTTGAATGCACACTGCTTTGGAAGGTATTTTCTGATTGGCCATTAGTAATGTACTGTAGTTATTATATATTTTGCTGGGGTTGGAGGTTAGGATCAGGAATCAGGGTCAGTGTAGCCAACTACAGGAATCCTTCTAAGACAGTTCATTGAAATCGATCTGACGATAACGGTAAGCGTAACACACGCTCACACACACGCACGCACACACACCAACAGACACACAATGGAGTGATTGCTGAGTTTGATAACCCAGTATTCTACCATTTGTTCATGTGTTTAGACGATGTCAGTATTCATAACTTTACTTCAGGGTGAGTATTTCAATCGGCATGTGACTAATCTCCGTGCGAATAATTAGTCGTACAAGGATTGAATTCCATTGTTGCGTATGCGGTCCGGGACGGATGTGAATTGAAAATTTACGAGAACGAACGTTCGCTTCAGACGAGAACACACTATAAGTTTATGCGGAAAGGCAATAAGAAATGCAGCACTCATGCATATATTGTCGTTGGTTGACTTTCTGAGGGAGATATTCCGTAGAATGCATTCGCGGAAATACGCCATACGAGTAAGCATTGGTACATGTGCTCATATTTCGCCTGTTCAGTATTGGTTTGCCTCCATTTAGAAATGATTTTGCCTCTGTGGAACCAATATCTATCTTTACAAACTAAATAATGACATATTCAAACAATGGCCCCATTTCAGCAGATTCATTACTGCCTACCGGACCCGCATACCCAACAGTGGAATCCTAGCCTTAGGCTGGGATTCAATAGATGCGGATGTGACGGTGCGGTATGAATGTGAAAATCAGATTTTTTTGCGAGGGACTCTAATAGTTTGGAAGGAATAAACTGATGAATGATGTAAAAGGGCCATAAACATCTAGCCCCATGATAATGACGTTTCCACTGCTCTATCAGGAAGATATTCCATAGAATAAATTTGTCGCAATGCGCATTATATGGTCGCATCCTTATACATGGTAATTTTGCCTACTGTTTTCGTTCCATTTTATTGTAACGATTTTCTGCTGTTACGGAACTTGTCCCTATGTTTGGGAACTAACTGCCCATGTTTCATGCCCGTACACGCATGAATCGCATTTATGATGTATTGTCGCATACAACATCCACGCCTATGGAATCCCAGCTTTAAGCAATACATTAGCAAACAGCACCACCTGCGGATAAGATTACAATGCAAGGTGCAGGCGGTATATTCTATGCTGATTAGTCGGTATGTTTGAATTAGGTATACCGCTTTCTATAAACTTTCTGTGTATGTGTCACAATTGGGAGCACTGGGGGTTTCAACCCGGGACCCCGTCAACGATAGGCAATGCGCATCGCATTAATAAATGAATGTTTGTTGTTGATACATATAAGGAGTACTGTGCTCACCAGAAATATCAAATATTCATCAGTTAACAATTGTGAGATGGTAGCTACGTAATTTGAAATGTCACATAATTACAATGATATAAAGAAATCACCACTGAGGAGCAAACTTTACTCATTAAACAATACTTGGAGAGCAGTTATTTCTGACCTGATGAACTAGGACAGTGGAAAAGTTTCAACCTAAAAACAAAGATATTGTGGATATGAAGCTGAGGCTTAGGCTACAGTAAGAACGTACAGCCTTAGAATTGTCAAAGAGGCCTATACTTATTTAACAGTAGGTGAAATCTATTGTTCTCGACCCAAATACAACCTGAATTTCCTTGTTTCAAATCAGGTCCAGATTATGGTACCTTGTGAACATATGTTGCTCCTAACTTGTTACGAACACAGCGAATTTTGCGCACCCCGGCCGAAATGGACGGGCCATCTCAAAATCAACAGAACATACCAAAGCTACTCTAGTAAAACTTGCAAGAGAAATGTGTAGTTGGATTTGTCTCAGGCCTAGGCCTAGGCCTACATCTCTAAGTATGACTATGACTTGGTTCAAAGGGTAGGCCCCTAATTTCCCCCTGAGCACATTTTTTAATATTCAATTCGGGACAGTACCACTTGTTCGTAGCATTACCTAGGCGAATGGAATATTTTTCCGAAAACGTTTGGGATACTTGTGTGTATTGTCAGCAAATCTAAATAGGCAACTACATTGGAATTCTTGCCTAACAATTAATCGTAACATCGCTGAGAAAAATGTAAGCTGTAGCACGATGTGTGGGCTTTACACTCAAAGAGAAATAGTACTACTGTCTAAAAGAAATCACGATCCGCGGTCCAAAATAAAAGAAGAAGAAAGGCGCCACCCTACTGTAGGCAATCGAATTAAAAAAAAAAAAAACACGTTCGTTGAAATACCTTGAGATATCCCCCAGATATCCCCCGACATCGGGTCATGCCAAGCCAGGAAGTTATGCTAAAAGCAGTGTCAATCTACGAAGAATGTATACGTCCAACAGACAGACAGTATAAGTCCGTAATTTTGACCTAGAGAAAAAAAGTCTTGCCAGGGAAAATATTCCTTTGATGAAATCGGCCCGCTATATTCCTCAAAAGCAGACTATTCCTACATTCTACTCTACAGGATCTATGTATTTCATGTCAAAATTGAGGGCAAGGTCAGAGGAAGAAAATGAGAGAGTTTCCCCCATCGGTCCTCTAGCATTCTTCTAATTCGACATCAGAATCATCAGGGAATACCTGGAAACCATGCTTTGGAGAAAAGAGACGGTGTCGTCATTTGGGTAAAACTCCCTTGATAGCTGCATTCAGGCTCGTCTATCCCGAAAAAGTGGTATTTTGTGGCATTCCTGCGGAGCTGGTTTTATCGTTCACGGTGAGCTGCGTATCATATGTTGAGACGAATTCCCCAGGGTCAGGTATGGTGGCGGACCATTACGCGACGATGAAAATAATCCCCATGAGCGAAGCCTGTAGGCTTCGATTAATGGTTGGAGAGTATGGCCTCTACATCTCGGTATCAAACAATCAGCGGTATACAGAAGAAATCGTAAACAAAACTTCAAGAAATCGATAGCCAAGACTCTTCTAGCGCAACAGGGGGAGATACGAACGACGAGGCCCCACAGGTTCTATCAGACCCTAAAACATGCAGCAGCAGCGGACGATGAGGTTGTTGTATAGGAACGGAGTAGAAAACGTGGATGTCTCTCACCTTACACTCACCAAGTTAAACCTCGTCATATGGATGTGTGCCTATACACTCTCCTCCTAATTTCATTTCATTTAGGCTATTTGTTTCTTCCTTTCTTCTTCTTCACTCAATGACAAACAATATGAACAACGTGTGATGTATGAACGAATCAGGGAAAAGTCAATGAGTGAAAGAAAGTGATCTAGAAACCATTTTGGGCTTAACAAAGTAGGTCACTCACAGGTGAAAATAAGTATGGAAATGAATAATGTAAACAGGTAACAATAAATGTTGAAAGTGAATAGCGTAGAACTACCCCTCCCTCCCCCCCCCCCACAGAACCCCGGAGAACGGTAAACAACTTCTAACCCTGCCCACCACACCCTTACTCTCATCATGTATGTTAGATATATACTTCCACTACAAAAGCTATACCAGGATAAATATGATCTCTTAAGGTATTTGATAACATGCTTTCGAAACAGTGTGATGGTATTGCAGGATTTCAGGAATTTTGAGATGACCGATGCCTGAGGCTGCTCTTATAATGTAGATAATGTAGCCTCTGGAAACGTATATCAGCAGCATGTCTGGTATTGTACTGATGTACAGAATTATTATGCGTATAAAATGAATGCATTTTGATGGAAGGGCCGATTGTGGCACCTGTAGGTAACAGTAGTATTAGGGGATATCGACTCACGTATCTTGAGGGAAGTTTGGCATATAATTGCGAAATGTTGGTTCTACGGTCTGCCATAACAATTGAACGAATAGCACGATTTTGCAGTTACCGTAGTTTTACTTGCACCGGACCAGATAGTGGAATAGTAAGTAAGATTGAAATGTTCTGTCCTCGTGACCGTGTATCCATTTACGTAGTAACTTATGCTCGGCTCCCAGTCACTGTAGAGCGCCATCGAGTATAATATATATATATATAGATATATATATATATATAATATATATATTATATATATATATATATATATATTATATATATATATATATATATATATATATATATATATAGATATATATATATATATATATATATATAGATATATATATATATAATATATATATATATATATTCATCCTGCAAAAGAAACGCGATCATCCTTTGAGTTCGAATTATACATTTAGCTAGGTTACAGTCATAGAGGGGACGATATTTCGGGGTTGGGTCTGAGGTCACCTATGGCATGGGTCGAAGTATGGGAAAGCTTGAGAGCCCGATAACTGTAAACGGCAAACGATCCCTATGGGTTTGGGGTGAGGTCCGACAGTCCAGTCCACCGAAAGTCAGCAGAGGTCGAACAATGAAAAGCTTGTGAGCACGAAAACTGTGCAACGTAACGAAGTAGAAGCTCCTACTTAGCACAAGGGGTTGCGATCTGGTTCGAGTTCAAGTTTTGTTCCCTCCTCATCATCATAATCAAACATGAACATGCATACTTTTACAGTCAAGTTAAGTCAATGCTAAATATATGCAGGACAATGCATATATATACTATTCATACATATGGACGTGGAAGGCCAGAAATGAGTAAAAAAAAATCGAACCTGGTCCCTACGAACAAATTGGCATCAAATTTTTAACAAGAAAGGAAAAAGAAGACAGAGGGAAAAGTAGCAAAGAGAAGAGAGAGTGAAAAGAAACAAGAAAACAATACCCTAAAAAGAATATAATAAAAATAAACTTTCAATGCACCATCAAATGATCATCTGCAGGGCACTGGAGCAGATATATTTCGAATTTCTTTTTAAAAGAATTCACACTATTTAGGTCTATTTAGATTATTTAGGTCACCAGTTCCTCGCATTTGATTCTCATTCGTTACTATTCTCGTATACGGATTTGTAAGGGTATATCTGGTACGTGTATTAAACTATGGATAAACGAATTTGTGGAGTAAACATGATCAAACACCCTGGGTAGAATACCTCTATGTTGAGTTGATTGGTTCAGGTCCAAGGTCAGAGGTCAGAGCCTAGAAAACGAAATGATGCAGAGAGCTAATCCTCAGCGGGAAGAGTTGTCATTAGGAGTATATGATCCGTAACGTTTTTGGTTCGGGTAAATTTTACCTGCAAGAAGTCCACAGTCCCACTATAAAGGCCTGAATAAAACCAAGACATCCTGCCACTTGCACAGTGTCACGACAAGGATCCACTAGTCACTCGGGTTATAAGTATATACGGTCGACTGGACACATCGCTGTATTATTGCGACCCAGAAGGAAAACAACATGTTTTCCAAAATCAAGATGACTGTGTCAGTGATTTATATACTCATGCATGGTGTCCTTCCAGTCGACGCAACAGCTTTGGAAACTCCTTGCACTACATGGTTCTAGAGAGAAACCTCACAGATATACTAAAGGATACGAAATCTACTTAGCCTTCATTTACGAGTAAAATTGTACGTTTATGAGTGCGATAACCCTGGAATTCCAAAATGAAAACATGAAAGTGTAATGTATATATGTCTATTAGAGCCCTATTAGACAGCAGGTTATCTTGCCCATTTCTACCATTGATTTCAGGTACTGCGATTCCATAGTGAAGAACGTGACCGCACAATTGTGGAAGCTAATTAGCAATAGATGCCTCCGTCGAATTTGAATTTTCTTCAGGCTCAAATGGTAGCCATTTTTTTTCGTATGCATTCCCTATGGCAGGATGTAGAAATGGATACATGCTACGGCGATGCTAACAACTGACTAAAGTTGGATAACCCTCTTCTAAATGGAATCGTTCATGTATACAATTGAATTAGTGTGATTTGGAAATAGGGTCTAATATCTTCACCTGGGAGCTGAATGACTCCGAGAACATCAAAGATAGACAGAATTAGGAGACATTTGAGCCCATAAATGTGGAACCCTTCGGCAGTCGTCTGTGATGTCGACTCTCAATGCTGATAACGCCAGTAAGCAGATTAATTACCACGAGAGTTGTGTGATGTCGACGTGAATCCATGGAATCCATGGATGATACCAGACGGTATATGAGCTTGCACAAGCAACGGCCGTGTATTATTGAGTCTAAAAAGAATCGTGACAGAACACTCCTCCCACAAGACAGTATCGTGATTTTGATTGCTGCTGACAATCGTGGCGTTTAACTGGACGACACTTCATAGCTGAAAGAAAATATCTCCAACATATGTCGCAGTGCCTTCTAAATATATAATCAGTTTAATACACAGTTCTTGGAAGTCAACAGAACCTGATCCATGTTCGTGTTACCTTGCCTCAACTGCATTCCTTGCTATATGATTAGTGGATACCCCATCGCCGTCCATTCGAAGAGGTTCTCACGGAGCCGCCGTGTTGATCAGTAATACAAAACGCAATGACCACATTCCCTTGTTCTTGTGACATCAATGGCTGTTCAGGCTGTGACCATGGGATTCGATTTGCCTGCAATTAACACAGCTTGCCTCCGTGGAACCATTGTAAACTTGTGGTGCGTTCTTTCAAACTGGTAGATACTGTATATACGAGATAAAACGCGTTCTTTCGGTACCCAAGTGATGACTGGGAATTATCAGATGAACCTCCACTTCCACGACTTGTTTTAAAAATGGCGACAATTCGATACTTACTCTCAATTCAGAAATCGAGTCATCCCGAAATGTTTCTCCCATGAATAGGTAATTCATGTGAATAATTTTGTAGATGAGAAGATCAGGACCTGAATTCATGCAATTGAATTAAAAAATGTCATCCGTATGGAGCAAGTTCAGTCAAATTAGTGCAGCGTCGAACGTCGGAAAACGAGGTGTTTCGCGAACCACTACCCTATACATTGCAATGATACAGTGGAGTTCCAATATGGCCGCTTAACGGCCCGCTGTATTGGACAAGGGTTGGTGTCGAAAGACGCATTTCACCAGTTGTGAACTCGTATGTACGGTATATGCGAGTTCGAAAGAACGCAGCATTGGTTCCTGCTACAAACATATCTCTCTCACTCTCTCACTCGTGACAGTATCAACCTATCGGGACAAGGCTTTGCATTTGTTTTTTATTCGGCCACAAGATGTGAAACAGTATTTCCCATTCAGACACGTTAAGTACCAGAAGTACTTGTTTAGTCTACGCTCACAAACTGTCCCTTGATATGTCGCCATATCAAGTTTCTTATTATTAATTATGATTATTATTATTATATTATTATTATTATATTATTATTATTATTATTATATTATTATTATTATTATTATTATTATTATTATTATTCTTTTGATGAGGCTCCGTTTAATAACGGATTCACTGATTTCTTCCATGTCCAAAGTATATTCAACGGACAGAGATTTGCGAATGAGATTACTATAGAATATGCAAATCAGAATAAACAATGTTGGTTATAACAGTATTTGTGAGTAGAAAACCAACGTTTCATTCAAATTGTACTGCATACGTAACTGATCATGGGACTTCCTCATTATCCGTTGAGGTCGGGAAGGAATGAGGTAGGAATGTCTATCGAGTCCCTTTGTTTTTATATCTTTCTATTATATGTTGAAGTTCAAACTTGCCATGTATACTGACGATACAACGTTTGGTACAGTGATAATTCCTTGCAAAGAGTGAATTCGATTGTGAGAGAATATGAAACAATTTGCAAGCTCGACGATTAACTTCGAACTCATCGATTATAATGGTCCGCTTGGGCAAACTTTCGAGCCTCGTCATAACACCCGTAACATGCTCGTGTCTGTCCGTGTTCAGGTGAACATAACAATTTCTTTGCTTCAAATTACATGCCAAAACGACCCACGACCTGAAATCGTTCTGACTTATGTTATCAGTTCTGTATTTGACCCCCTTTGGATACCGTCGTTGTAAAACGCTTTGTTCTGTCTCAACTGTATTTCGTCCCGCGGTTTTTCATCGGACCACTATTTTTTTGATAATTAAAAAAAAAAAAAAAACACTGGACTATATTAGGAATGATAGGTTCATACAGACCATACGGAAACTCATTGGAAGAAATGATTTGAATATTCTCTGATAAATGTTGGACAGGTAAACGAATTTATTTCAAATATTGTTGGGCAATTTTGTGACTTTCACGTCAAATTTTGGTGAATAACTTATTTGACAATAAGTTCATCAAGATCACCGACTGAATTTCTGGAGTGAGAAATGTTATAATTCCAACTTCCCCGTGTTTGAGGGATTATGCCATTAGTCTGGCCCCATTGAGTTTATTGGTAAATTCAATTGTCTACTTTAGCCCTCGTACAAGTTGAATGAAATTATCCATACAACTCCTCCGACGTGGAGACCACCTAAGGTGTTAGTCGTGTAAAGTGGAATAAAAATGCGTTGGTGTTTTTCCAAATAATCGAATACGAGATCGTGTATTTGGGTGAAAAATGGGGCAATTTATTCGGAGCATTAGAGAGCATTGAGATTTTTATGCTATTGTTGAAGTTTTTTGTTTGTCGTGGTAATTATTTTCAAGACAAATACTGTAATATTTACCAGGTATGTTGCATATAGGATGTCGAGTACCAGAAAATCAATATATGTATGGGTATCATCAAATGGGAGGGGGGGGGGGGGCTAATTACGTTTGCAATTATTATGTATAATTCTTTTAGTTACATTTCAATAATCATTCGGAAGCTTATTAGGCGATAGACCGTTGGCGTCAGATTTCACAAGACGTGAGATTCTATGGACGTTTAAGATCGTATTGTATCATTTTGATCCTGGAATATGATAGGTCACTAATGAATAACTCTCTTCAATTTCAATCTGCTGAATTCCATCCTATCATTGATGGAACTGGTGCCACAGTATAGCAAAATGCCCTACTGATTCTGCCTTAGCAACGGCCATGATGTCACCGGGATACGTTATGCTTTGTATTCGACTCGTCATCCTGTATTATCATGTCTATCGTCTTGGGTCTCAGGTGAAACTTTTCCTTTATTCCGTATGCGTCAACGCATTCGATAGTGTGTCAAATTACTGAACGTGTTCGCTTTGTTCGATATTATACACTTGGGTTCGTGATGCTCGTTTCCGGGTTTACCAGACAGAATGTTTGCCTTTCTTCCATTCGGAGCTGCTCTAAATTGAAGACCTTTGAGTCATAAGAGGACAAAATCGCGCGTGAACTACTCGAACTAAGAATGAGGCCGATGTTAGAACTAAAAGGGAAAATAACCACGGGTGTAACTATCATGCCATCTACGCGTAGTACGGTAGAGCCAATTCAACAGAGAAAGCGTTCAGACACGTCTCCGTTCTTACGTTAATTAATGGGGTAGTCCACTCAGGAACGGTTCCGTTCCTGTCACGTCCAAATGCCAAAACATACACGGGGAGCTTCGTTTCTGGAAGAAATCCGGTAAATTCTTGTGCTTTGGGAAACGAATGGGACACACTAAGGTTATCCGCTATGATGTTTTCCTTTCCGAACTGGGGATGAGGAGTGGAAACAATGTCAATATTCTGGGGCGCGAAACTGGACAGCAGCGAAGATATAAAGCGACCGGATGCCTGTGGCCGAGGGCAAGCCTTTCAAACCTATCAAAATCGCTCACAAGTAAACTGGGAATCAAATTAGAACGTTAAAAAAATTATTCCTTGGCGGAGCCAGGATTGGAATGGCCATTAGAAAAATGACAGATCTTCGGGACAAATGCGAACTGCAAATGGACATCGGAGCCAGGATTGGAATGGCCATTAGAAAAATGACAGATCTTCGGGACATCTGGAATGATGGCAACCTCCCAACAGAGTTGAGAATGAAGGTTGTTAAGATCCTGTTGTGGCGTGTGCTACTTACTATATGACGCAGAGGGTTGGACTCTGACTAAAGCAGTTGAGAACCGCGGAGTGCTGCT
The DNA here is from genome assembly GCA_026419785.1 of Sclerodactyla briareus. NCBI lineage: Eukaryota > Metazoa > Echinodermata > Holothuroidea > Dendrochirotida > Sclerodactylidae > Sclerodactyla > Sclerodactyla briareus. The sequence continues at coordinate 277,650 of JAODTK010001888.1, read as the reverse complement.
GAAATGTAAATCTGAGACGAATGATGGAAATCAGTTGGAAAGAGGGAGAAAGAGAAGGGAACCAAACCGAAGCACTAAAAAGGAGGAACATCAGAGTAAGAATACAGTAGTTCGGAGAAGTTGACAGCAGGAAGCTCACTTACCTTGGTCACTTCTCAGAGGGAGTGGCAGTAAACTAACACTTCCACACTATAGAGGGGAAGGAACGAGAAGGGTAGACCGTTAACGAGCGCAAGTCGAACTCTTGATATCTGCGGACGGCAAAATTCCTGTGGCGAATACCACTGCATTGTTCTCACCCATCCACATTAATGTTTTCACACTTAATTGACCTTTACTGACATCTGTCATAACCTTGGAAATGGCTTCCGAAAATCGTTCTACACATCAGCCTAATATTTGCTATTAGTTGCCCAGCAACAAAGTAACCAACCAACTCATTCCTATAGGTCTGTATATTAGCTTTATGTACTCCAAAACAAAACTTTATATCTGTACCCAACACAACTCCTGTTCCTGTTCAGTAGCAGGAGGGGAACAGTGGAAACACACTGTATCCACAATGGAAAGTCTAGCCAAAAGCCAACAGGTGATGAAGATCTTCAAGAAACTGACATGTGATGCCCCGATGATGTATTCCTAGCCACCTCAGTGCTGACAGACAAATTAAACAGTCCACCCCCCCCCGAAAATACCATAGCTAGGCTGCAGCGCCAGAGTAATGTGAACAAAAACCACTACACAGAGAGTTCAATGGGAATGGCTGTGGGTGGACAAATTGGGGTAATTAATTGATTTAATTAAAATCTTAATCACCACTATACACAAAAATTGTAAATCAGCCTAGCAGAGGGCATGCTCATCTCACCCACAAGTTTCAAACCGATGCCTATAAGGTACAGAAGTTACGAATGAAGACTATTGGGGTGGTAATTAATTGGATAAATTAATAAGTTTCATCACACTATGCAAACAACAGGTAACTTAGCCCTAAGCAGGGCATGCTCCATGCCACCCACCAGTTTGAAACATGATCGCAAGTACGGTCAAAAGTTACGAATGAAACGCGTGGACGAACAGAACGGACGGACGACGAACGAACTAACGACGAATGAACGAACGAAAGAAGGACGGAGAGACATGAGGACTGTAGAGCTGCTATCCCGCAGCTAAAAAAAAGTGGTATGACAACTCAGGGAAAGCAGGGTGGTTGAGCTCGTGGGAAGCAAAACGTCCAGCTCAGAAGAGCTGCTGGAAGAAAAGAAAGTGACAAGAAAATGCGTTTAAGTGGCAGCCAATCGTCAGTACTGACCGCGGCCGGAAGAGGAAGAAGAAAAATCATTGTTGTTTTGTGTTTTTTTGTATGAAAAGACAATCTGGCATTTCTTTCCTGGTGAATGCGCAGAATTTGCAAGAGCGTCATGCTTTCGTGACTTTAACCTCTACCCTACATAACACAGTTACAAGTGACTATTGCCACAATTCAACCCGAAGCCCGTAAAATTCAAATCAAGTCACATCAAGGCGCCTCATCACAGGGTCTATTGTAAAGTATGCGCGATGCTATGAAAAAATGTTGGTGGTAGGATACATGAATAATAATACTCAGTGAATTCTGCATCGAACGTTTGATTACAGTGACCGAGAAAGAGAACGTTAACGGTCATAGATACGGGACAGGCCTCGAGCTTGCCACTGAGTGGGATACGACAGATCGCTGTATAGAATAAGTACGGAGTCATTCCATAAGTACCTCACCAATAAATGCGGGTGTAATAACTTCAGCAAACAATTAACTGTGTCCATACAGAAAAATCACGAACATCATAACCACGACGTATTTGTGTGGCTCACAAAAGTCTCTCAACGCAAATTGACAGGAATCATTCATTTCATAAGCGATGTATTGCCAATCAACGACTCCACATTTTGGTACTATCAGACCCCCCTGAATTTTCAAGACTATCCTTGTTTTCATAGTTTGATCCAGTTGATTTCTGTTGAAGTTCAATTTAGAAATTCTCAGCACATTAGTCTTAGAGTTGGGTCTTTCCAAATGGACCCATTATGTTTGGATCTGTTGCTCTCAGAGAATGGTACAAAAAATACCGACGTGGCTGCATGATCGGACAAGTCACGATTTTGTTATCTAGAGTATGTTTTTATTCATCCATATTGTCAATCAGCAAGTGCAACCAGCAAGAGAAAAAAAAGGAGTTCCGCCGGAACGGAAGATGAGGCAAACTTCCAAAAAGCAGTAGTTCCTCCACCAACCTGATATAGGGTTGCTTGTTGTCTTTTGAGTTGTATATAATATCCTTGGTTTGGTTTATTGCCCCTGCATCAAGTAGAGGGTTGCAGGAAGCGTGGCTGCTGAATGGCAGGAGGCGTGTGTGTTTGCTGAGGCCACGAACGCTGTCAGCCGTAGCTCGCAGACGGGATACCTTGAAATATAGCACAAGGATAAGGTGTTATCTAGACGGGTCAAGGGATGATGAATTAGCCGGCAGTGCCACCAGAGGTAATTCAAGCAGTTTTTCCAAGGACGATATATGTCTCAGCTGACGTTCCTGTTTTACCGAGGAGGCCAGGTCATATATCATTTCAATATCTCAGCATCGCGTTTAAGCTAGATCGCAATGCAGTGTATTGTATATGTGAAGATTTGTTTCGAATGTCAATTGCTGGAGAACATGGCTTGTACTGCTTACACATTCTGAATAGTGTCCCTATCTTTGCATACACTTTTGACATGATCTATTAGCCACGGGGTCAGCGATCAAATCAGTGCATGCGGTTACAATCAAACGTTCACTTCATACATTTGAACTGTTTAATTTTAAGGAAACATGTCACATTGTTGAACCCATACTCACATGTCGAGGAACCCAAGTGTCGATGTTATCGCGTGTTGTCTGCGGAATGATCAAGTGGCTGGGGTTGAACCATCAGTGAAATAACACTGGAAACTGAAAATGTTCTCCAAATCTTCCTCGGAACGAATGCCTTGGTAGGAAAAGTACTCTCAATCCATAGTCAGAATACCAGTGGCTAGCCCATAGCCGCTCATGCATAGAAATACTGTAACTCACTGTGGCCGTATCAGAAACCTCACCTTGTGGGTGGGTGTATTTTTTTCTCCGAGAAATGGATCTCCCATGACACTTTCCAAATAGACATTTTTCATGTGTGACCCCGATGGCCCAATACCTATGCCTATATACCTATGGGGGCATGCATTAAGCCTGTTGCTGTGTATCTATAAAATTATCAAACGGAATAACTGGTTTGCATGAAACCACAGTTATTAGACGGTCAGTCTTGTTGTTTATATCTTGGGCCCTTTCTATTTTCAGGCTCACAGAGCTTACCTTATCTTGTCATCCGTCAACATCTTTAGTTTACGGGCTCTATGTATCGCATATTCAACGGTGTATATGTTGATATGCCTTTCCATCAGGAGATTGCTGTTTCCTGTTCTGGTAATTTGCTTCATCATCAGCCTGATGAGATTTCAGCACATATGGAATTTCATATTCACAAATGGATTTCACAAAGGAGCTTTCAAATATAACAATAATGAGAAAGGGGCGAAACTACTGAAAGGTCAACTTTCATGACCCACCCACACAAATCATTACTCTTTTTTTCATTACTGTTTTGTCTCTCGCGGGTTGTTTAGCACCTCCCACACCCTGAACAATTGTTTGTTGGGGCCACAGGGAATACGTATCAGCCTGGCAAAATTGGCTTCTTTGGACCTGATTGGTGATATTTCACCTAACACAACGCAACATTTTATTCGTTTTACCAATTATATTCCTTTATTTATTTGTTTTATACCGCAATCAAACTATTTACATAATTAACTTGCATAATTAATATCAGTACATTAGGAATATTCAATCTATGTATGTAAAAGAACCTGCGGAGGAAGAACACTAAAAGCCCGAGTGGCTTAACATTATAAAAACGTTAAAAACATGTACCGTCCATTAGAAAACTCCGTGAGAATTTTAAATAGCACACATTTAACGTAATTTTATGAACATTTCTTGGAAGCCCCTTTTTCCAAATAATGTTATGAAATGTTTCCTGCAGGATGAATACCATCTACACATTTAGTGCATTTAGGGAGTCAGTCTCGTACCAGAGCAATTGATCTATGGTTCGTTCATCACTTGGCGCTTACACAAAATTTCACCCCCTCTTTTTTCAAATGTGGTACACTGGACTATTTTTTCCCAACCCTTCTATTTGGAACATCACATAAAACATGTTGCTACCATTTAAAGAGTCTTTGGTATGACTCGCCCGGCTCTGAACCGGAGCATTTGATTAGCGATGTTCTGCTAATGGAAGACTGGAGCAAAAAAAAATATACATACGTACCATGCATACGTACGCATGTTACCACGACTCATACACGCATACACGCATACCTACATACATACATCATACATACATACATACATCATACATACATACATCATACATACATACCTACATACATACATACATACATCGCACATGTGCCACACGTATTGATAGATAATACCGACATAATCATCTAATTTGATTCCGTGTGAGCGGAGTCATTTGGTAATTCAAAACAAAATATTCAACTTCCTATGAGATTCCGCGAAATCATCAGAGATGTAGTTTTACAGAAGTACGAGGAGGGGGGGGGGGGGGGGGGGGCTCCAGACCCCATACTCATCCAGTCAGACAGTTTTCTGGGTAAGTATCAGATGGAGTTCCTAAAATGACCAATGAAACATCGAAAATAATGCCCCAATCAGGCATTTTGTGCCAGGATTGTATTTGGGTGACCTTTGACTTTCAATTCCTGAAGATGCCACCGGTCATGATAACACTTACCCAGTATCATACCAATTAATAATTGACCTAATCCCAGAACAGCCCGGGGATATATTGATAATATAAACCAAGTATCATAACAATCCGACTATATATCTTTCAAGATCAAGATACATGTATCGCTCGATTTGAGAATGACTTTTAACTCTTGCTGCTACATGTTTGGGGAGATTTTGAGCTGATGTACCAATTTCAGTCGTTGTGGGTATATCATTGAAAGGAAACGTCATTCCAGCGGATAGTGTTTCGCAAAGACGAAACTATTGCCGTCCATCACTGTTCTCTGTTCAAGAATCTCCACAGCTTGGGTCCACTTGGTCAAGAAACTGGAGAGGAACAGGAAACACTCCTGGTAATGTAGCAAAACAAAACACACACGCACCCAAAATTTGCAGGAAGCATGGCTGCTGAATGGCAGGAGGCGCGTGTTTGCTGAGGCCACGAACGCTGTCAGCCGTAGCTCGCAGACGGGATACCTTGAAATATAGCACAAGGATAAGGTGTTATCTAGACGGTCAAGGGATGATGAATTAGCCGGCAGTGCCACCAGAGGTAATTCAAGCAGGTTTTCCAAGGAAGATATATGTCTCAGCTGACGTTCCTGTTTTACCGAGGAGGCCAGGTCATATTATATCATTTCAATACCTCAGCATCGCGTTTTGAAGCTAGGATCGCAAGGCAGTGATTGTATATGGGAAGATGTGTTCAGATGTTCAATTGTGGAGAGCATGGCTTGTACTGCTTACACATTCTGAATAGTGTCCCTATCTTTGCATACACTTTTGACATGATCTATTAGCCACGGGGTCAGCGATCAAATCAGTGCATGCGGTTACAATCAAACGTTCACTTGAACTTGACCTTGCTGCTAAGTATGGGTAGGATTTGAGCTGATGTACCAACTCAGTCGTTGTGGGGATATCATTGAAAGAGGAACGTCATTCCAGCGGATCAGTGTTTCACAAAAGACCGAAATATTGCCAGTCCATCACTGTTTCTATGTTCAAGAATCTCCATGAGCTTGGGTTCCACGTGGTCAAGAAACTGGAGAGGAACAGGAAACACTCTCTGAGTAATGTAGCCAAAACAAAAACCACAGCACGCACACACAAAATTGTCATCGGACCCGAAGGACGAATCAAAATATTGTAGTATGTTTGCTCTCTATCCTTATCATCGTTGTTGTTTGTTATAGCAACAGTAACTATCTGGTAGGATCGTGTGGTAACCCTCAGAGTTAGTACTCTATGCTGGGAACTCAAGTTGAGTGGGTCAGCAATTGAAGGCGAGAAAAATAACCAAAATAGGGGTTATATCAGCAATGATGCTGAAATCACTGGATATTCCGGAAAATCATTCTGAGGATTGAAAGTATTAAATAGTTTTGAATTTCCGCCAGTGCCGATGAGATCCTCAAGGAATAGCCCTCTTGTCGCTCATGGCCAGCATCTCTGATGATTGGTCTAAAACTATAACAAAAGAGATCAGCTAAAAGATAACACACTTTTCATACAACCATATTCATAATCATGTGGGGAAAAAATGAGGCTTATTCATTGAATGGGACTGACGGGGGATGCTCATATTAAATGCGGATGCAGCAAGGCGCAGGTCGATAGAGTTGAGTTAATAAATTCATAGAGCAATTGCTGCAACCCTTTGTAACTCATGACTTCAATATCCTCACACAACACAATGCAATCATACAACCAAGGTGAAAAATTATTAAAGATGGATTGGCGTCTGCTAGCGTCCAGCGAACAGCGACGCGCGAACTTCTGCATATGTCACGACAAAATATCGTTATGGGGGCTTAATGGGAATGTGAAGCGATGACTGTTTACCTATTATGATATAAATTTCGTTTGTTTGGGACGGAAAAAATGGCGTGTGAATGAAATATACCATTTGTTCCAATTTATCTTCTAATTGCTAGGTCAGTATATGCGCACAATATTATTTTAATTGACGACAATCCATCTTTAAAAAGTCTAATCATGATGATGTTTTTAATCATACCTTCCAGTAGTGACAGCAATCATGTCCCAAACTCTGACGCGAAGTTCGTACAAATTGAGGGATGACTGGATGACCCCCGGGCTAATACTGTTCAAGATGATTGGATACAAGAGACCGACCGAAGCAGTCAAATATAGCCACTATGAGGTCAAATTTATTATTTCTAACAAATAATGAGGAGCAGTTATTCCTATACTAATATTAAACGTGATGAAACATCTTCATATTAACCAAGACCGCGATGAGAAAATGAAAAAAAAAAAAAAAAAAAACGCGTACGAGCTGGGTGCGTTTCCCGTTAACATTGTTTAACGACGCTGCGGAACAAAGGGTAATTTGTGTAAAAATGCTAAGAACCATGGCCGTCATCCCAGCGCATAGTAAAGCTCAACTGTGAAGCTAACCCTGCCACATTTATCAATTTGTCTGATCATAAATTGTCAGCTGGAATACTTTGTCAAGTTTTCACGTTTCAGCACATGCACTGCACGACTTCGCTTTATGGGCCCGACTTGACTTTCTCATACTCATTTTTGTACTCAGTAGTATAGTATAGGATGATTGTTGTCAGAATGTTCCAAGCACCAGTGTATACGTCTGGCTGTAGATGCAGACCTGTGAAACTTATTATCGTTAGGCTAGCATACATTCACTCTGACTGCTGCTTCGTCAAGAAGTCTGTACCTTTACTTGACTTCTACACGTCTGTGACTGAAACCATTATCAAATTTAAGCCGTTCACATTACAACGATATCGTGTCGTGCAACGATCCGATATTGGTTTCCGCCCGAATAATCCAGCCCATGGTATGACGGCTGAAACTCCCTGTCAAATAGTGATAAAAAGGACGTCATTCGCTATTTGCCGAACCATTCTGATGTGGAATAGCTATTCCCTACGTTTTGATAATCACATATTTCTGTTTATCGTTTGAGATACGACCGATTTATCGTACGCTGTTCATCGTTTCCGATATGACGTCAATTAGAAATGTGGGGTCGTTGTCAATACACTCCGAGTTTGAGAAGATATTGTGATGTTGCTCTACTATTTTGACATTTTTTACCCCTACAGACACTCTTCTCCTGGTCAGCCTGAAATCTGAGAGTCGGTGGAGCGCCGAACGATAAAAAATCGTTTATAGTGTGACCGGCCCTTCAATTATCGCCGGAATCTACCGAATGACTAACAGTGAGAAGATTATCAATGTATAGACATACGATTGAAAGAGAAAGAAAAAAACTAGAAAATAGCCTATATGAATAAACGCGAAAACCCACCCACCCAAGAACTGATATATTAATCAAAAGTTGCAATATTTCGACGGTTGTTAACCAAATCCGACAGAATCGGACTTCAGTCATATTCGGATTTTCGAAAGAGTTTAAGATGGCATGTAGTCGTAGCGTCAGACGAACAAGCGACGGCGATTTTGCATGACGTCACGACAACAAATATGTAAGTGGGGGCTTATTGTAATTTTGAAGCGATTACTTTCCTACTATTATTATACAATTTATTTGGACGGGACAAAAAATGCGCTGTGAAATACTACATTGGTTTCAATTTATCTAAATGCTGGGTCAAGTATATTGTTTACAAGATTTATTTAATTGACGACAATCCATCTTTAAATTGGGAATGAGGTAAATCATGTTTCCTACATATTCAAGTTCCAAGCATAGGCCTCATCAGATTCCAAATAGAATCGATTAGGAGATGTAAATTGAGACATAATCCGGGTTTAGACATCGTTGATTTTTTGGACAATAATCCGATTTGGACATAATTAGTTCTAGGACATGATGGGTTTTTAGACAATGATTCGGCACATGCGACGTTGTCATAACGTTCCTTACACTGATCTCGGAATCTATCTAGGTCTGCGTAATGATCTATTATTATATTGGACGCGGCTGTATGGTCCGGTGGAAGTAGAGGGCGCGCATTGGAGTTAGGAGTTGTTTCGTCTCCATGCCACCCAACAATTACGCCTCACTGTTGAGTACAAACAACGCAGCAAGAAAAAAATTTTAGCAGACAAATAGGAGGCAAGCATCACTGAAAGACCGTTTTGTCGATTGAACTTCGATAGTGGGTTCTCGTGTGATGCCGTCGATTTGTAACTTTCTGTCCTTGGTTAGTCTCATGCTGGCCCCTGGGGGGGAAAAAAATCAAGTTTGGGGATTCAGAAAGCATGACTGCTGAAAGGCAGCTAAGAGGCCTGTTGTGAGCTGAGGACATGGCGTCACGCGAGGTTACGTAGGTTGGCTATATCAATCAGTATTACGTGATGATGACTTAGCTGACAGTGTCACAAGCTCTTGAGGACCGTTTTACCGTTCGGCCAAGGACGATATTGACCCAGCTGGAAGGGTTCACGAGGGGGCCATTGGCAACGGCAGGAAAATGATATGTGAGAAACATCATAGACGGCAGATGACATGTCGCGTAGTATGAAAAACGTATCGTCAGTGAACGTCTATTTCACAAAATTCGGGAAAATATATGTTCGGGCACCTCTAACCTTTTTATTTATTTCATTCAACTGATTTAAATAGTCGTGAGATCAAATCAGTGCAAGAACCCATAAAATATTTTCCGTATGCATAATGAGTAATGAATATCTATATTACGAATGCTGAAATCCCATTTCAGTGAGATGTTAATTACTCATGGGGTAGTTCAGCACTCCGATGTTATTTGGAGCCCGATGTAGCTATAATAGAAGTCGCCTGCATGTGTACGTTTACTAGCTCGGATTTGCTTATTCCTCTGAAATATCCGAGAATATTCCTAAACTGAACTTCTAAAAACAGTTTGGATAGACTTGCATGTCGCTGTCAGAAATGTAATACGTAGTGCTCTATGTTGAAACGTGGAAGTGCATTTCATCGAGTCAATCATAGAATTTCAAAACAAGACATAAAACTGTGTCGCGATTCCGTGCCATAGCTGACAGGCTAGTGGCTTGCTAAGCCAAACCAGAGAAAATACCCCCTATAGGATATTGTTGGTTTAATACTCAAAATTCCTGTTCAATAAAATCGCCAAACATGAACCCTCTTCATATTAACCAAGACCGGCGATTGACAAAAATGAAAAAAAAAAACGCGTACCGACTGGCGTACCGTTAAAACGTTTTTTCTTGACGTAGAAAACCCGGAAATTATTATCTCAAACCACCCAAGAATGTTCCAATTCGTGAACACATTTTTTACTAATTAAGACGCTCTAAATATATAGAAGCTGATTAAATTGGCAATACTACATTGCGTTTTGCTAGCATTACCTCTCTAGCACTTAGCAGACAGTATCTATATTTTTTAATACGCTTGACATGACACAAAGTGCAATTTGCTGTTAAAATGCTATGAACATGTCCGTATCCTCCCAGGCACATGGAGTTTTAATGCTCAAAATTCCTTCTCTAAATCGCGGCGCGGTACTCGGCATCTCAAATATTATCCATTCCTCCTTCTCTGCCCCTGTTGGTCTTGTTATCCCATCCCCTGCCTGAGGAATATATATCGGGGCACTGGGCACAATTATGACAAAAATTTTTATCCTGACACCCTCATCCTACATTTGCTGAGTGCAAGGTGGCCACCCAAAATACTGCATAATTCAACGACATATAGGCTCCCATGCCTAACGAACTACCAGCGCAGTCCGCTATGAACGAAGAACCTTTCATTACAACTCCTCTAAAATATATTTGTTGCCAAAATTCAAGTCGAGGTCCAAACGTCAAGTGTTTAACAAATTCCATGTTTTGGGCTGTCTTGACTTTCCCACATGTGCATTCCTTGAATATCTCGTGATTGGAGTGTTGTATACATTCTTCTAATTCACATTTGGTTTGTCTCACAAGACGAATCTGGTCATTACAAAAAATAACACTCATTCAACGGGCAAAGGTCAGAAAAGGTTTATATGCCTGGAGGGGAACTTCCATCCTCATTCCGCCCGCCGCTTCCAATCAACCGGCTTCCTATAGGCAAACACTCAGGATGAGCTATCCGTCCCCCCCCCCCACTCCCCCGACTCCCTGATGTTCCCATTCTCCCTCCCTCCTTCAGGTCGTTTCTACACATCATTCCTGATTTTCTGCTGGTTCCCATGCGGACGCCATCATCGGATAAGAATATATAAACTTTGTATGCGCCAAACAAACCTATATAAAATAATTCTCGTAAGCGTTAACAAAAACAACAATCATACAAGATCGGCTTCAGTAAGAGATAGTCTTAGGAGCTGAGTCAAAATTGTTCAAACTTTGCCATTTTTACATTGTCTGGGAATGAGTTCCACAGGTACAGTGCACAGATGCGAAGTTTTTTGATCCGTAGGTCTGTGTCGTGTCGCGGGGGGGGGGGGGGGGGGAGAAAACTGGATGAGTTTGGAGCGGAGTGACGTTTTGGGAGGGCCGGTCTAATCGGGCGTAGCTGGGAGGTAGCTCGGGCCTTATTGTGTCGGCATTTGGAAGACCATCATTAGAATCTTGTAGTTGATCCTTCCTCGGATGGGGAGCCAGTGGAGATCTATCATACGGGGAGTTATGTGTTTGGAGTTCCCGGGTCTGGTGACCTAGCTGCAGCTGTATTCATGGAACGTTGCAGTCGGTCAGTTTACAAGTTGGCGAGCCATACAGTAGCGTATGCTTGTGCAGTAGTCCACTTCGATGTGACGAACGCATCGATGAAGCTTCAGAGATGACGATCTATCTTCCAGATACTTACCTACCGACAACGTATCGATACTGAGGGGCATTACACCAAAGCCCCCCCGTGGGGGTGGGGGCCTTAATATGTCGATCCATCGTCATAATCTTGCTCCAAACATGACAGAACCGATGATTTACGGGAAATGATCATGGTAGGTAATGTCGGTGTCGCCGACTCAAACGAGGGGGGGGGTTGGTGTTGGAATCTGAAACGAGACGAATATATACATACTTCTGTCTTGCCCTCGTTGAATTTCAGTTCGTTAGCTGACATCCGATTTCGTATTTCTGACAAGCAGGTGTCCAGACTAATTCGCCCCGAAGAGCATCTTCTCCGAAGCTGATGTATAGCTGGCTGTCGTCAGCGTAACACATGTAGGTGAGTTGATGGCGTTGAAATATGTCGCAAGAGGCCCGATGTATAGGCTGAATTAAGTCGGACCCAACACGGATCCCTGTGGTACGCCCCACGGTAGCATGATTGGGGATGACGAGGACATCGCCCCAATTTGACAGCTTTGCCAACGGGTCGTCATCATATACCGACTCGATCCATTGCAGCACATTGCCAGCGATACCGTAACGGTATTTGAGGCGATTCACTAATATGGTATGGTCCACCGTGTCAAAGGCTGCACTGTGGTCCAGCATAATAAGGACTACCTGACGGCCAACGTCCAGTTGCTGCAGAATATCGTTGTTGAACGCGAAGGATGGTCATGTTTCTTCTGTTCTTTTCTGTGGAGTGATGTGGCCGGTATGCTGCCTGAAATTCTCAGTGGATCTTGTGTCGAGGTAAGTCCGTGCAGGTGTGTTGTATACGACCTCTCTCAACGCATTTGGATATGTAACAAAGGTTCGATACCGGACGGTAATTGTTTTCAGCACACTCGGAAAGACTAATTACTAGCTCTTGTGTACCATAGAGACAAATTGGCATCACTCAGACTGATTTTCGAGTCAATGCAAAAGAGCAAAAAGAGTTGAGTCGTATAACGCGTCTCTCACTGAGTCATTGCTCACCACAGCTGGGACACACTCGCTCACTCCCTCTCACACTCATTCACTCACACACTCAATCACTCACTCACTCACTCATGGGAGCACATTCCTGACAGAGAACACCTAGCCGCTTCCACCCGCCGCTTTCGAACTCCCGGCCTCTTTCGGCAAGCAACCAGTTCTGGGCCTGGCCCATACCACAAACCCTTGAGGTGCCCTCGAAACTGCACCAACCATGAGCTACGAGAGGGTGTCCCAGCGGTCGGCACCAACTCGCCTGACCCTGTTCACGCAGGACACGATTGGCAGGATTTTCTGCCGGGTGGCGCGCAATTTAGGCCTACCCAAAGTAGCGCAGTTGGCGATTGCTAAATCTGCAGCTCACCTGACCTCCCGCCTCCCCGAGAACCCTGACACTAGATACATGATCCTACCGCCAGAAACCAATAATGCGGCGAAGTGAGTAGTGACATAGATCCAAGGCCGTTTCAGCCTAACAATGAGTGACCCAGCCTCAATAAATATAAAAGACTGGAAACACACTGGAGCCAAAAGCACGAGCTTGTATCTTTTGCTCAGATTCGCGACCGCCACACACCACGATCCAGTGACTTCAAGACTCCACATGCCAGTCCTAGGCGTCTACAGACCTCGGGCGTGCATGAGGCAAGTCACTTATGACACTGCCAGGGTAACGAGTTCCCCTCACAAGACAACAACGGACATCCTCATGAAGCGGGAACAAACACAACACGTTTATGGCTGCGTCACCTGTGACAGAAGGGACATAATTGTTAGAACAGCAGAGCCACCCGGGGTACACCGACCATCGTATGACTAGGTCAACATGGGTGTAATCCCCCGATCACTCTGCGCTAGAACCAAACCGTACACTTCACAGTAGAGCTACGATACTGATACCATAACCATCCAAGTTTCAATGATAAGGCAAACTAATATCCTCATTGGTCGGTAGATTTTCTAGCAAACGCGAGAACCGCCCTACCCATATTGGGATGGGCAACTTATGGAGTGATGGACGAACCTCGAAACCATCACCAACACAGTGCTCACCACACGACCCCATAAACTATTGTTCTGTTTTTTTTTTTTTTCAGGGGGGGGGGGAGAGAGGTTGCCGAGAAACGCCTACAGCGCACCATCCTATTGGGTGCGACAGTGTCAGTCTATACCTACGTAGCACGCAAAGTTATCATGTACGTTACGTACGTTATTGCTACATTATTACGTGTTTAGAGTACGCCCATAAAAATCACCACGTGACCTGTTCATGTGAAAGTGCAAATCACGTGGGCAGTCCGGGAGCTTCCCTATTCGGGAGAATAAAATTGTCTCCTGTTTAGGAGAATTTGAATAATTCATGCGTCCTACCATATTGTATTTTACCCATAATGCAACGTTCTCCCATATTAAAATATATAGGAGACATTTATTCCCACCCCTCGTGAAAATCATGATATAAGAGTCGTCAATTTCATTGTCCAATGTAGATTTCCCAGCTATTTGAATAAGACAGACTACTTCCGGTGGTAGCTTTTTGGGATTAGATTTATTCACAGTCGTTCCGGACCCGGTTCTGAGTAAACTGCTGCGTTGGATGAAGAGAGTGACATTGACTGTAGTAGCATCGTGTCATGCTATGGAACACACGTTACTGCAATTACTGCAGAAAATTACTCAAACAGCGCACTGTGTCATGAACTGAGAACGACTGTTTTGTATCTAACAGTCCGCAGACAATGATATTCATAATCGTGCATACATGCCGATTCTCCCGAACAGGAAAATTGCAGAATTCTCCCAAACAGAGAATCTCCCGGACTGGTGGGTGGTGCCAAATGTATTGACATTATATATTCACTATTTCGATATTACAGTACATCGGCATTAAACATCTGGTACGTAATATTATCATGTCGAGTCGACGCCAAATAAAAAGTTGACCGTTCTTTCAGCTCTCAAGAGAAATTACCTACTGTCATATAATTTGCTTCCAAAGGTCAAGTTCAGCGAGCATCTCGTTGCATTCCAAATATACAAGCCGGCCATAGGCGCCTAGCCAAATCAGGCAAACAACTTTTCGAAGGAACTCCTGCTATATATTTTTGCACAACCTAGACTTTTGTGACAGGAACGAGACTCATTGAATTTACACCTCACACCTATCAAATATATCAATATTATATGCAAACAGGTAGGTAGGTTTTTGACCATCATGTACTATATCATGAACAATCACGATACACTGCAAGACTGACGTGGGCTACTATTCGGGGAGAAATTATTGCGTAAAGCAGTGAATTCATCCCAGGAGCAATACTGCTCCTTCCCTCACAACAGACTCAGGTTCAATGTTAGGTTTATCAGACCCATTAAGATAACTTTCGATTCTTCAACTAAAACTTATGACAGAATAACTCGAATAGAACAACTGGCAAATCAGCAATGCTATTTTGGATTGTCGTCTTGCCGAGATTCCGAAAGGTTATAGCCTTTGTCAAGTTAATGTCATATTTTTTAAATCATATCCGAGAATTCATTGCAATTGCCTCTTATCCTATTGATGATTAGGCTTCAACAGATGGGACGTTGTTGCGGTTTTCACTTGCTAGAAATTTTGTTTAAATTTAATTCACATGTCTGCGTGTGACAATATGACGTCCTGACTAGCTTTGTTAGGTTCGACCTTTGAGGACTGTTACCAGGCCACCCAAATACAATATGTTGGCCTGGAGGCTGCGACTCACTTTGGTTCTACTCGCAGCTTGTACTAAAACCTCTTCTAGTTACCACGAGGTAATAGGGCTGAACTGAACAATGATGGCGTTTTAATGTTTAAACCATACTGACATGCTGATTCCCTGATCGAATTAGATGAAATACCACGCACGTTCGCGTGCTAGCGAATATTTCTTCCACTATCGGACCCAGTCGGCCGTTTGTAGTGAATGAAATTTTGTGGCAGTTTCACATAAACATGTCTGTCAACCGAAATATCATTAAATCCCTCTTAGGGATGTCAGTAGGTGTTTTGTCTATATCCCAAAAATAGCCTCCATTATTACCTATGAATATCCGTCGAACATTGATGATGTATAGCTTCTATAATCAGCGATGTGAGAAGACTTCCCACTTTGGAGGTAATAGGAGACGATGATGACGGGTCATCAACCGACAATCAGAATATTAGGTATCACCTCCGGATTACACGCCCAACTGTTTGGGAGTCACACAGAGCCGTCATCATATTTTAAGGAAGAGAGTTTCGCAAAGGGTAGGGAGGTTGGGTTGAATTATAGGTCAAGTTAGGGGTATAGGTTGGGGCGCATGGACAGCAGTGGGAGGGCGTTAAGAAAGTCGTTGTTGTAGGTTAAGTCGTATAAGGACGTTTGATCACATGTTTGTTACTGCTAATCCCTACAGTGCGCTGGAAGTTGGGTAAATAGAGGCGAGTTGGGGCGAGGGTTGCAGTTGACGGTGCGGAGGGAGCCAGGTGAGACGATAGAGACGTGCCGGTTGACAGGGGCGGAGTGCATAGGGGTGAAGGGAAGAGTAGATATGTGGGGGAGGAGGATTCTATTGTTAAGTAAGTACATCGTGAATTCCGTCAATTTCGAAGCGAATGCGTGTCTGTCTACCTGCTGCTAGGTCGAGGACGTTGAGGTTCGTTGCTATGAATAGTCTATACCTGAATGGTGCTGATGTCGGGCAAGTTATTTCTTTTTTGTGTCGAGGGGATGTTGTCAAACTAGATGCGGGGTTGAGGGTCTCGGCTATCACAACCGACAGGATTCCCAATAGTCTTATGTCGAGCAGTGGGATAGAGTGTCAGCAATACAAGTGATAGTCATATTACGTGCAATAAGTTGTATTTTTTCTTGCGCTGATGTTGAAGTATCAGGAATAACTTCTACGAGTTCCAGCTTTTGGTTCAGGAGCGCATCCCGACGTTGTTGGGATCGCATTGTCTTGGCTGACTGAGCTGAAGGAACACTGCAACTGGAACTGTAGAGCTCCTGGTACGGACAGAGTCTCTTGTTGACTAATCTTCTGTTCCATTAGCTCTTATTCCCAATAAACTCTAGAAGATGAGGTTCCTTAGGATTGGGGGCATTTTTTTTTCTTAAAGATGAGATTCCTGAGGATTGGAGGAACGACTTTTTCCAAGAACGGCTATTGTCCTCATTCTTGTAATTACATCCGCGGTTTGCAAAGTGATGGGATTAATGCTTAACAAATCAACTGGAATTTCGGGAGATATTACTAGTTCAATTGACAACAGTCTAGCTATCGATATTATGTACCTGGACTTTCAGAACGCTTTTGACAAGGTGCCTAATATTTATATACTAATATTAAACACTGTTCAAATCGGGAAATTTGGGTGTCACAGACAATGTCGCAAAGTGGATTTAAGAGTGGCTTTACAATAGGCTGCATAGAGTTGCCTTCATTGGGCGTTTCTGTAACCTGGCAGGAAATCACCAGCGGTTGGTTCTTGCTCTTGTTGGTCTATTACTAACGATCTCTGACTGATGAGTATGTGCAATCCCGAGTTGAAATTTGTGCGGACGACACTGTGTTGTCGTTGTATACGAAAAATGATGTAATTTTCAGAGGGATTTAAACCAAATCTCCAAATCGTCTGCCGATCAGCAAATGCTGTTTAACGCCGATAAATGCAAAGTTATGCATATCGACTATCAAATTACTGACGTGTCCTCTAGTCTGTATGGCCGAGAAATTCATGTGGTAAATTCAGAAAAAAAAATCTAGGTATGTTTTGCTGCTACATTGATACCTCTCAAGCAGTGTTGCGGAATCAAACAGGTAGGGTGTAATTGAATGTTCGGGTTAAGCGTATGCCCAATTTCGGTTTAAGCGTAGAAAAAAAAATGTGTATTGTTGTCATTCTGTTTAAGCAGTTGACAAGGCATCAGCTGTAGTTATTCCGTGTGAGTGTGTAATCTTTATTCCACGAAAAATAGGTTGCTAATTGAACCGCTCCAGGAGGCTACGAAATCAGTTTACTTCAATGAAGCGAAGGCGAATTCGGTGTGGGTTTTTTTTTTCTCAACTTGCTTGTCACAAAGGGACTAACACCTGGTATTGCATTGTTTCATGTGTCTTCCAGAAAATCATATTTGATGAAATTCTTTCCCAATTTCTATTGAAGGTAAGTTTATTACCATTTGGCTAGCTTCGCCTGATGAAAATTGAACAGACTTTGAACAGACTTGACAGATAATTCGATGAATGCCGATGACACTCAGCTATACCTTCCAGGGCTCTATCTCATAGAAGTTAGGAATATTCCTAATTGTACTTAGGAAAGCAGATCCCCTCCAGATCGCTCATCCGCTATCAGTATTATGACCTGGGCCACTGTAAATAAGTTGAATATATGACTCTAGGACCGTTGTCATTCATGTCATCCCTAGCCACTGCGAGGGATATCCCCATTACAAATCGGCAACTGACTCATTCAACCCGTTGACGCTACCATGAACCTTGGTATTACATTTGATCTCCACTTCGATAATAAATCACACATTCGTAACATGTGTCAGTCGGGTTGGCATGGTATCCATGAATCTGGACCTCTACTGGAAAATTTTGATCAGAATTCGACTGTAAACTAGCACACGCCATTGTCACATCCCATCTGAATTTCTGTAGTAACTACTAGTTTGTCTCCCTTTCCTAGGAGCATTATTTCGATCATGAAACTTTCAATTCTTTGTCTTTTCTCCGCCAAAATTACTATAATCTCTGTCATACATAGCCTTCCAACATGACCCAACTCCATATATGCGTAGGATACCGAGGACAACAGTGATATCATGTTTATAAATGTCTTTGCCTCTTCATGATAAGTTTATGCGATGTGGGTCAGACGCTGCACCGAATAAAAGAAGCAATAAAGAAGTAGTTGAATGACCGATTGTGTATTTAACACTTTGAATGTCACTCAAAACGCTGGGTGTAATAACGCTGACTTCCCTAGTTGGTGGTGTTCAAGAGGTATCGATAGACGCCGTCGGTGATCTGAAAGGAATATTTACATTTTCCATTGGAACCCACGCACGAAATTAGTAACGAGTCGAGGTGATCGTTGATGAACGGAGCAAAGAATAGAGTTAAGATACGTGGATTTAAAAAGGTAACTCAGGTAGAATGATGGAAATTTTGTAAGTGGATAACGGCAATAGGGAATCAGTCATTCATAATGTCCAGGTGTGATCCGAAGCTATGACAGTGGTTCCATCATTCACCTCAATTGACCACCCTTATATCTTCGTCCGATAATGAACTTTAGGACAATGAAAATTCTAGACGGACACGTCTCAAAAAGCGTAATTGTATACCTACTTTACGTAGATATGATTCAGAAGAGGTCATTGTGTAGGCACTTTCTCATTTCAGAATGTGATGGATTCTAATGAATTATTTCAATTTGTTCGGAAAAAGCCGGATGACCACTGCAACAGAATCTACAGTTGGAATGGAAATCTGTCCAATCCCTTGCGAGAAATGTGTTATTTTGTTCTAACTCATCCTTTTGTTTTACAGAAACAGAGACGGAAGTTTTAAAGCCGATTTTCTTTTGGGTTGAATTGTTCGAGGTTTCGTGAATGTACATGCGGTCAATCCGGAATATTATCCTATTGTCTCTGTTTGAAAAATTTGTCGAGGCCGCGTCTTCCAATTGGCGATATGAAGTGACGTGCGACGTAGTGATGCATGTTCCTTATCGACCAAAATCGAAAGCCAAGTCCAGTGTAGTATTTTTTTTTTTTGATAGCAGCAACTATGGCAAGAATACACGGTCCTCGTCTAAGCAGGGGATATAGGGCTAGAGTCGGTCATTAACATAAGCATTATCATGATGATATATAATTCTCCTAGCATTTGCAAGAACTGTCAGGTATCTGCTGATCTGTAGTCGAACGCCGCCAAGGCAACGTCATATAATATATATATATATATATAGATATATATATATATAGATATATATATATATAATATATATATATATATAGATATATATATATATTATAATATAAATACAAATACCTAGTTAGTAACTAGTAGCTTGTTATTGAAGTAATTTATTGAATATTCTACAAAGGCCTTAGAACCATATAGTAAATCATTCAAAATGTGTATAGATATGATTGGGCTGTTCTGCTCATGTATGTGTACCACCTGAGATGTTTCCATAGCGATTGTTTCTCATGAACATTTCTAGAATGTTGCTGGAAACATATACGTCCAACCGATTATGCTCTGGCTAATCCATATCCGCTGACAATCCACTCGCATATTGCCCACCGTGCCAGAGTGTTTTTTCTTCTTCAAAAGCACACCACTTTTTGTATCTGTGTACCTCCCAGGAATAGACCCCTGCTATTGTCGAGGGGTTACTTTCAATGCGACTTGTTTTTTGCTGATATTTGGAAAGTATGGGGCAGTGTCACGTTTATAACAGCTAGGTCTCCCATATGAAGAGCAGAAGAACAACCAAATGTCGGAATATGTGTACACACTTATGGTAGGGGGCACGTGGATGGGCCTGAGCAGGGGTAACGTTCATGTTTAACTCAACTATGTTCTAAATTTCTTCACAGTCATATTAACTCTCACAACCATATTCAATCGGTGAAGGGTGAAAGAAGAAAAAAAGGAAATAATACGAGGAAATGAAGAGGAAATGGAGAGAGAAGAGGAACCTAGTCAATTCTCGATTCGAATATAATCAATGAATGGAGCAACATCATAATGAGTTCGGTTTGCCATATAAGTGTAGACCTTGCGATGTTGCCAACATTGTATGCGTAATATTAGCCTATTGGAAATCATTGTTTGGACCGGCTGTGTATCTCAGTTCTGCAACCTTGCTCGAATGAAAACCGGATCCAGAATACTTCGGTTGCATCTAATTTAATCATTATAAACTGTTATAATCCACGTCAGTAAATTACAACAACCCTCCTCCTCTGAAAGGGAATGGCACTAGGCGTCGAATGACAAATGAAAAATACAATATCCAAGCTCATTCAAATATGCCGATGCAAATGACGTCGATACCGCCCTAGCACTGACATAGTTGTTGTCATCAAGAGAGTACCGCTGCCGCAGCTATATCGTCTAATAAATCAGAACATTTGAAAGATAATTATGAAAAGGCCGCGCCCGTACTAAAACAACCAAGAAACGAATTGCATTAAGAACCATGTCGGTAACAAATCATGAAACAAATCACATTGAATCCCCTGTTTGCCAATAAACTGATAAAGGAGTCTCCTCTCCTCTGAGAGACTGTAGTGCCTCTAATAAAAGAATATACCCCGTGTGTTCGGATAACACATAATTAGCACGAATATTAGGCTATGGTAGCTTGGCGACCTATGATATTGCATGTTACGGTCTTGATCTCACCACAATTAAACGAGCAATAATGTCACATTCACTGACGAAGAGAGGGTCGAAAGTGCAATGTGCCTATAAAGATTTCCAGCGTCTTTCTCGATTGTTTCATTACTCCTCTTCGATGTGGTAGACTAATTCTGGCGAATTAATTAGAGTATAGAACAAGCAGGTTACATGATATTGCTACCTTCCTGCCGTTGCAAGCGATGTCAATTCCACCCTTAGATGAGAAGGTTTCTAAGCTATCATCATAAAATACACCAGCCTCTGTGAGGCTACCGCGTCGTACTTAGATAAGTTGCTGATGACACAAATTTTTCTGTATGTATTGAAACGTAAATAACTAAATAAGGATTGGAAACTACCCACTGACAGAAACGATTACAGAACACGCCCGGGTAAGGCATACAAGTACATCACGGTATTGCAATCATTGGCAATGAACACATTGAAAGTTTTCTGTTATTCGTCAGCAAAATAGCGATATATTTTTTATTATCTCGATGAATCATTCTACAAAGCAGAATGCCTTGAAGCTGCATATATATCTTCAATATTCTTATATGCAAATGTTACCATCTCCCTAAATGATTAATTTATGCATGATTTAATACGGAATATCTCTCGATTTCTGAATTGAGTGTATCAAAAAGCCGTTGGAATGGAGGTTCATCTCGTAGCTCCTACTTACTGAAGCGCATTTCATCACGTTATGTACGGTATAAACGCGATCGGAGGAAGTTGGCAACACTGATAATTCCACGATGTTCTAGATGATAATTAGAAAACATCGATGTTTTTCAAAGATAACTATTTGAACATCGTAAAACAGAATGAGCTGAGTAACAAAGAACTTTCAAGAAATCACAATATAGAGACATATGGAGCAAAACGAATGAACACCTAAATTGACCTGAGCATTCTTGCCAACTACCATAGGAGACGCCAAAATGAATGAGTGTGTAAAGGAACAACGAGCCAGTTCATCTTCTTCTCTTTGGAGGGAGGGGGGGGGGGGGGGGCGTCTTTTTTGTGTGTGTTTATTCATATAATGTGTTGAATTTCGAAGTCTGAACTGTATTGTAGGCCTATTTACACCCACAGACTCTATTATTGACACACATATATAGTACCAAGACAACATTGCTCATTGATACGAACTTATTATAACTGTGATGAAACACAGTGTCTAGGCCAGGGTTTTACTTCTAGACCTTTACCAAAAAATACCAGTATAATAGAGGCACACAATTCAATTCACCCCAGCTTTGTACACACTTTCCATACACTATAGGCTAAGCCTAAGCCAACGAATTTAGGTACCACCATCATATCGTTCACATCTATTGTGCTTTATGGGACATGGAAACTGCATCTGGGAGTTTTAGGAGGTCATTATTCAACTAATCAGCAGCTAGCAAATACCCCCTCCTGGAAAAAACACAATGCACCACTGCGGCTAGGGCTTGTACTACTACTGATATGTTCGGACCTAAGTCAGCCTTATGCATGGGAATTGTGTACAAAAGCTAGCTTGATCGGTGAAGGACTTGTTATGTGCCTCTAATCAACATACTGTCGTCTGCCCTAATTGCAATGAATTTCTTTAAAATAACTTATTGATTGAGATAGCTAGCAGAGCTACTCTCGCGAACTGATACCAATGCCATGAGGATCCAACACCATCTAGAAAATCGAAACAGAATAACGTCCAATGTTGATATTGATGATGATAGTCGCTTAGGCTGTTAGGCTACCGCAGTTACTAGCGTAATTTGATTACCAATACTGCCTCTTCCTCCCCACTAAATTAGTGATTGAAATGAAATTACTAAATTCACAGATCCGAAATACGCGCAAATATGTCCAGTTTGCCCACGTCACTATAGCGAAATAATGATAGGTATTTATAGGTATTTATAAAGCGCTAAATACAACCCACAAGGAGCAACGATCTAAAGCGGTCTACAAATCAGAAAGAGCTTGGTTGAAGAAATGCGTTTTTAAATATCACCTACTGACATCACAAGGTGTAAACGAGAAAACGAGAGCTAAATCTGTACAAAGTCAATGAGACAGTCTTTCTGACATCGCGTATCGAACTTTTCAGATCCATGCACAGGCACTCGTGAGGTATTCAGCCTAGGCTATAAAATTACAGTATACCTGCTTATTCACGGTCACCATGTTCTTGATCGAATGTCACCATAGCAACACGGCATTGGAACAATTTCGAGGAACTAATGAATCAAGGAATTATTATTCTCGCCATATGGGCCGATTACGAGTGAGCACTTACAAGTACTTGGCGATCGATTACGTCATGTGAGGTCACTCCGCAAATTACAGTTTTTTTTTGTGTGTGCAAATTTCGACGCATTGATCGACTCATTACACGCGTTACACGCATTGACAGCGAAGTAACTTGTAATGATAAGATAAACATGAACGTTGCCCCATTCCTTACTGGATGTTTAGAAATATATCCAGGAATATAGGTATTTCAAAGAGACTTCCTTCATTCAATTCAGAGAATTCTGGTTCGTAGAATAGACACAGATATGCATAGTAAATAGTATTTGAGAGTCCTTGGCCCTACACGGTCACGTCTCATTTTTGCTATTTAATTTCGTTCAGTTTACTGACATGGATTACTCTATTAGATTGAGTCTGTCACAAAATAATGGTTCATGATTTGTAGCGTTGCCCTTAAGAGAATGTCTGCGAGGGTGATATTATTATTAACATATTAATTTAATTTCATTATCAACTATCACATTTAACGGATCCCTCCGTTTGCGAGATTTTCCGTATATACAAAAAATGATTGAGACGTCCCGTTGGAGTCACGTCACGTCTCGATGGAGTTGAGGTGAATTCGAGTTGACTTAATTCAGGTTGTCAAAATTGTTCATGAATTTGATCAATTGTTTGCTAACTTTCATTGTTTCAATGTTACTACCAACACATACCACTGACTTCGCGATGCATCGATGTGGCAGTGGTTCGTCTGTGAGGATTATATCCTTCATTACCCCTTCGGGCCCCAAAAGAAACCTGGGGTACAGGCTGAACATAACCCCCACTAGTTTGTTGGTATTTTTAAAGCTAAAGTCCGGCAAAGATACGTTTTCACACCATCAAGTCAATTTGACGAATTACCAGGCCTCAAAGGCAAACTGGATCATTGGCCATTTACCGGACGGATATTTCAATCAGTCCAACGACTATATGATGGATATGAGCAGGTGCGTGTTACCAATTACAGAATTTCGAGATTTTCGAACATTGTACACAGTTCCAATCAAACCGAGGGTAGATGAGTTGATAGTTTGATATTCGCTATTCTTTCAGCCTTGGACTTGCCTGTGACCCTGTGACTGATTCGTGCTGCAGCCTGGTACGGTTAGAGCAAAGAGCTGCCAGATATCTGGAAATAAGGACTGGTAGATGCCTCAAATATATAGCCGAAATATATATAATAATTATGTGCCTTAAATATGTAGGCTGAATGTACTCGTCATTTCGTATAGTTTCGCTTCTCTAACTGGCACAGCGAACACTACTGTCCAACAAGACCTTATCCTGCAAACGAAATATGATTGCTCACCTCTTCTAAATCGTTGTTACCTCCTGTGAATCAAAACAGCTATAGCCCTGATTGAAAATGACTGCCTAATCCTAATTGATGTGTTCAAGACTATTTTCTAGCAAGCAGTTTAGGTTGCATTAGGTTTCCTCAATCCCCTCTTGCTTGTTCAACATTACTACGGTCTTCAATAAAATGACCTAATTCTATCGGCCTAGAAACGGTCCTTGGTAGTTCCGTCGTCCATTTATTTTGTGTTTTTCTCCACTTCTCCCCACCAGTATACAGTAACATGCGAAAGCAGATTGTAGGATTGAAGGAAGTGGAACCCCCTGGAGGCTCGTCGATTTAGGGGCCACTCCCTGTGAATAAAATAATGGAATGCTCTAGAATACCAAAGACAAAGTAGTTTTGACCTATATACCAGTCCCTCCTTCCCCATGGCACAGCACAATGTCAAACAGTAATTATGTGGCTAAGCAGTGACAGTACTCTCTTCCAAGTGTTCATAACACGCTTCTGATTGATAACTGTTTTACACAGTTTGACTTCATTGGTATAATATTCCAAATATGTGTGGATCTGCGCCTGAGGCTTTGCCTATGAATAATGTTTCTATGTGAGTATGCGGATATATCACTTGCATGTTTCTGCGTTGTAGCTATTGATACAATGGTTTATCACATAGAAGTTCTTGGAACTGGGTGGTAACAGGTGCTATGCACAACGTGAGGTAAACATAAAATGGCAGTATTCAAAGCAATGGATATCAACTTACTTCGAGAGATTTAAAACTTTGCAATCACTTTCAGTTACAACATTTGCTTCCTCTTCATGGAATATCCTTCCCTTCTCTGTCAGAAATGCTACGACTGTCCCTTTCTTCAAATCGAGGCTGAACGCCCACCTCTTCAATCAGGCTTTTGGCGATCTGTATGTTTTTTTTTTGTAAGCTTTTTCCGGATTGTTTGCTCTTGTGATTTGTATTCGCGCTATATAAAGCATCATTATTATCATTATAATATTTACCTATTATTATATAAAGGGGTGAAAGACTCACGCCGATTTGCCAGAGCAATAGCACAGACTGCCTGGTTTTGTAGAACATGGAGCTTGTTCAGGTTTACGATTAACATGATGCACACTCTTTGACTTTGATTAGCTATTCACACCTGTTAGACGAGAATCGATATAAACATCCACAACATCTAGTGCTCTCAACTCTCTCGATTGGCTTGTCATTCGTATTAATACTGGAGAGGGTTAGCACTGAGAACATATTTTTTTTAATCTACATTCAGGTAAATGTAGTTAGCCTCAAACCAGTCAAGAGTTTACCAATTGTCTGGAGACCAGCATTTCCAGTACCTTAGGATTGTGCCAGTGAAAAATATGTTGGGCCATCGTACAGATGACCAAGGAACATTCGTCGGAACACATTAAAATATCGTTGATATAGATTCAGGAAAAGCCATGACTAGGATGAGCCTCTCCACATTTGCTTATTAGATAATCAGAGTTATTAACATTCAGACTGTATAGTGGCCCTTTCGGTGATTTGCATAAACCCTGATCCAGGAAAGAACTACGCCTCTGATACTATAATTAGAGAGTCTTATCGTAATATGTATGATCATAGTATCAAAGGCCTTCGAAAGATCCAAAAAAACGATATAGAATTTTCTTTGTTTTCGAGAGCAATATCAATTGTTTTCTTCAGATCCATCATGAGTGCCAACTCAGTGGGTATCTGGCCAAAAGCCCATATTGACAACTAATCAGGATGTTGTGAGAAGTGAGAAAGCAATGAGGCGGTTATTAAACATGAGCCTCTCAGTAATTGAAAGACAAGGGCCGATAGTTTCCTCCAATATATCTTTCTACCCTTCTATAAAGGGTATAAATGCTGTTCCATTCGGTTAGGAATATTACAAGAAGTCAAGAATTCTTAATATACGAATCAAAGCGTTTTTCAAGATTTGGGGCAAAGCTTATTTGACCATGCATGGCCGATGTTATGGGTCCAGAGCAGATTCACGTGGGTTCAGTGGCTTTGACGCAAGACTTATTCAGAGTAGATAGGTATGAAGCAGAAGGAATTGAGGTCTACCTATCATAAAAGTATTCGCATGTTGCCAAGTAGAATTGATTCTTTCCTAATAGTGATAGGCAAAATAGAGTGATTAGCTCAGGCGTGTAGAGCTCCAGGACTGCAAAACCATTGATTGCCGAGTCGGAGCCAATTGGAAGCGAGGGACTTTTCCGCCAGTGTGTTGAACAAGGCATGTATCCTGAATGGTCCACGCCATTCACGTGTTAAAGTGGGGACCTGTTGAGGTGGACATGTGAAGAGGTAGCGAGCGCCGTATGTGGCGCCCTATTGGAAGTCCCCGGGGCCAGATTAGGCGACGTACTCGAATGGGCGTCGGGAGGAGAAGAGAAACAAGCAGGGGTGGTGCTATATGTACGGGTGTGACAAGTCACTAAATGTCAGCGTTAATATCTGTAAAGCGCTTTGAGCATGTCCTCTCCGACGTGGAAAAGCGCTATATAAGAACTTAATTATTAAATGGAATTCACTGAGCCGTGGTTCGGGAGAACGAGAATGTGGGCAGACGGTTTGTTACCATTTACCTCTTCCAAGAATCTCAATAATAATTGTCTCCGTCCTAATATCGTATTGATTACCGGATCGTTAAATTTGTAATTAGCCTCCAATCGAAGAACATGATTCCATTTGTTCGAAACTTGGAGTAGTAAATTGAAATGGATATGTCATGAGTGAACAAGCTGTTTTCTTCTGCTTTATCTGTATCTATGAGAAAAACTATCGCAGATACGTCTAGTAAAGTGTAATAACTGTACTCGAAGAATTGGCATTAGCATCATCAAAACCAAAATCGAAAATGGGAAATTTCACTATAAACGTTTGCAGTATTTTTCACCGAGTAATTCCGTACTCGCTGTTGGGGATGCTTAGAATGAATTGGGCTGGAAAAGGTCCTCAAGAAAATAGGGAAATGATCCCTGAGATCAGTGATAAGTACCCCCGATGAAACCATAACTAAATCGTTATGGAGTGCATGATTAGTGAACTATCGTTCGTTAGAATAGCAGATTTGTCTCTTATGGAAGTATGTATTTTCATCAGCAACTCTTCCCCTGAACTCGTAGAGATAATCATTGAATTGTGTAATGTCCCCACTTGGAGGCGACATATAACCCCATCAATTACATTGTTTTGATTGTTAGGGAGGTCTATTCCCATAAAGGCTTCAAACAGAGTTATTCAAGGGTGATAAACAGTCGTTAGGTAGTTACGATAACTAACCACATTCCACCACCTCTTAGTAGTACGATGAGTTTCAAAGGGGGTTAGGGTATAAATTGGTGTTGAATAGGGGGGGGGGGAGGTATAATCTGTTATCACTCACCACGTTTCGGTAAATCCGGCAACGGCAAAGTAATTCAATATTAAAAGAAATCAGAATTCTATTGCATTTTTACGGGGGATCAAATAGGTCAAAATTAGGCCAAAGTATTGCCTGCGGGTTGAAAGTCGTCAGTATGGTAGGGGTTACGATCATTATCGTTGGGGGCCGAGGCCACTCCTTGGGCTATCATCAAAATTCTTCAAGGTTTGCATCAGAGGGTATTGTGATATTCAGGTCATGAAAAAACCCAGTTTGCAGTTCTTCAAACAGAAGAAATAGTTACAGATAACATCCTAATCTCAGAGGGGATTAAATTTAAAAAACCTCATTCACAGGAATGATAAATCTAAATTGGTGGGTATGTCATGATCGAGTAATTTATTGATATGCGTGTACAGTTGCGAAGGCCATTGCAAGAATGATCGTGACAGAACTTAGGCCCATAATGTTTTTGAGTGTGGTAGGATGTAAATGGGAGATAGATAATTAGAAATAAATTTTGATAATTTACCTTAAGTTAACAACAAACACAGAGCGATAAGGGAGCGCTTTTTCCAACGCAAGAACTCGTGATGATTGATCGAGGTGAGTTTGTACAATCAACACTAGTAGGTTTACTAGTAACTCAATATTAGCGTCTCAAAAACATTAGGTATCGATCAGTGAAGCTTAGTTATGAGTTCTTTGGATTAGGAAAATAACTGAAAATGAAAGTAAGCGAAACAAATCTTCGAGAGATTCGCAAAACTAAAACTTGTAAGAAGGTATTGGAGGTGAGGCCAATTCACAAAAAAACAAGGAATTGTGAAATAAAGTGAACAAACAAGCTATAGGATAATGATAATTCATTTGAAATTCGGCTAGGTTCTCACGTCTAGCGCTGGTAACAGGCCCCTTATTAGAAGAATACTAACAAACTGAACAGATGTCCGTTGAGGAAACGGATATTCATTTCAAGTGTGATTCGCGTAAATTAAACAGTAAGCTGGCCCTTGTAAGTGTGACAGTTTACCTTGCCCGCGGCATAACGTAAGACTAAACTCATTATCATCAGACATGTCTGACCCTTTATACTTCTAAAAAGGTTGAAACAGTTGTCCAGCTCTATCGTCACTCCAACACCCACTAGAACTTTCTGTGGGGGTCTATAGAATTTAAAGAGGCAATTGTCGGTCTATGGTTGGAAAATGTCGATAGAGCACGGCAACGTTGGCAGAACGTCACGGTGGTACGTCCCAGTGACTGTACCAACACATCCACAGAATGACCCCTTGAATCTTTCCCTGTTAGTCGGAATTCTTGCATTAACCAGCTGGCAAGGTACAAAACCACTGTCGGAATATCAACTCACTGTGCGACAGTAATTTTAGGAATAAGGTACACACGGTTTCACGCGGTAACCGAGATACCAAAACCTACACGAGAAACCGAAGGTTCTTCAACGATCATATACGGGGACGTGGGGGGGGGGAATAGTAACATTCATTGTAAGTTCATTTAGAATGTCATCATTTGGCTGAATGAAATATGGTGCTAATTTCCCGTTCGCTTTTTGTGTGAAAATTTTGAAGCAGATTAACCAATCAATTTTTTTAATATCTATACTGCGTACAATTAGAACAGTGTGGACTAATAAACAACTTTTGTGACCCGGTTGGCCCACTGCAGTTGGCCTTCCTAAGTGGCCAAATGGCATATACGAGTCACAAGATAAGTCAATATGAAATAGGTTTATCGCATATCCTGAGACGTTCTTGTCGTTACGTCAGGCAAGCATTCCCACTGCCCACTGGACAGTACCTCTTTCGTTATGAATAAATATGAACCAACGAATTACACGAGGTATCTGAAGGATGTAGTGTCATTTCGGCCGTCGTTATATAATATAACAAAAAAAGACAAGCAGTTCACAGTGCCATACTCTTCTGTGTATATTGGAGCTGTTGTTTGTTTGAATAATAGTCACTGATGTTTTCGAAACTGGCTTTGAGGCCTTAGATGCGTTGCAGTGGTGGTAGCCTGAGATCACTTAGATACTCCCACCGAGCCTTTTCTCATGCTTTGAAGTAAGTTTTGTTCGTATAACCTGTACGATAATTTCAGTTATCGAAAATTCAACGTAGCTGTGGAAAACACAACAATAAATCACATTAGTAGTGGAATGGACAGTGTGAATAAAGCACGACTACGATGCGCCTACTATTAGGTCTAGCATGGAGCGACGCCGGTCTCACGGTCACTCTGCATATTATTGAAAAGGAGCCAAGACTTCGCAGGAAGGAATCAAAACTGGCATTGTAGCTTCGAGTGGGGATACGAAGAGTTGCATCGAGCCGTTCATGAGTTTGCTAAATTGGCAGTACCGATATATATATGAAGGCACTGCTATTTAGAGTGCATCGTGGATTAGATGGTGACCTAGGAAAATAAAAACTTTGTTCCGGTGTATACCTTACGACTTTACCGCATACCGTCAAATTGTAGATTGGACCATTCATTTGTTCGATGATCATTTTACTCTGCGTACTCTCTAACAGAAACATTAGCCAGCATCCTCGACCCAAGCTGCCCAAGTATAGGCCTATGTTCGTTCAAAGGAATGGGTGGTAACATCTGACATTCCCGCGAACTTTCATATTGCACATGCTTTGATGCCTTATGTTCTTTCCATGTCATTTTCCTAGGTCATTCTCTCACAATAACATCGCCAGCATCCTCGACCCAAGCTGCCTAAAAGCAGATGTTCCGTTCGAGGCAAATGGTGTGTTACATCTAATGACTACATGAAGAATTAGCTCATAGTTTACTGCTAATTCGTCATATTCGAGGTAACCCACGGCCTTCTCCACATAGAAAACACCGGTATACGTAACAAATCTACACTATGCACATGTGAAAGGTTCGTCCCAGCCTATGGACATTTTTCGGCACCCTCGGGCTTTATTGTAGCTTCTGTTCTAGTTGGGCCAATTAAAACTGTGGAAGAGGGATACCGTGTCCATGTAAACTTGCCTCGAGTCAATGTTTGATTCAAATACCTGTTATACTTTTTTCAACTGAGGTTAGTCCTAATTCAGAATACTGGTGAACCCTGCTGCAGGGGGATTAACGAAGTACAAGACAGCGAAAAAACGGTAGGGTGCACACCGCGTGATTGGATTGTCGACACAGTGATTACATTGCGGGTTCTAATTTTGGCACTTTTTGTACAATGGCGTGTCGTTATATATACATAATGTGTTCCACAGTAACACAGAGCGAGCTGCAAGTATTAAATCAGGCAATCATTCGCAGATTATTGTATAGCCAGCTCAATCTCTGATATAGTCGCAATGGAGACAAGGAATACCAATACTATTATTCGATAATTCACCCCCAGCACCGCTCATCTAATCTTATTGGCACTCGGCCAACTTGTATCCATAACCAAGGGTGACAAAGCAGCATAAGTTCAAGGAACGCTATAACACGGAAGATGGGAGCCGATACAAGACAGGACTGATATAATTTTTCTCGTCAACCGAACGGGTGCAATTATTGTCCTACATGATTGGGAGTTGACCGGACAGAAGGCTATATTTCGTTTAGTCAGTTAGTTCGAATCCCCAGAAGAATTTATTAAGGAACGGATTCGCACATTTTGAAACTTGTGGATGGCGTCGACAGATATCATATGTATAGTAAGGTGAAAGACATCACCCCCCCCCCCCCCACGTTCTGGTTGGCTACAGGAATACATTGGAATTTACGTCTTGAAGGTGCGTAAAACAATTATAACAATATGAAGCTGTTTCATAGGCTGCCACATGAACAGACTCTTGTTCTTAATTACTATAGTGGTACTGATTACGGCTGATACAACAACTGATATCAAAATATTCAAGCTGATTTCATCTGAATTTGTGGGTACGTAAGCCGTAGCCCTTGATGAGGTTTATCAGCAATATTGTGCGAATATTTGATCGATGCTGTTTTTACCACCTGCTTGCTGAATACGGGAATACCAGTGTTGTGTCTCGGGCGACAAAAAATGTTTTAAGTAAGCAAATATAGAAGCTTTTTCGAGGACTCTGCCATGTTCAAATATTTCTATATTTATTGTGTGCAAATTTTGCGTGATATATTCTCGGAAATGCATCTATGATTCTGATACTTCCATGAAGACAACATATTCAGAATTGGTTCTGGTAAGGTTGACTGACGAAAAAGTCGACCCTCTTATTCTGAAAAAGGAATTGATACGACAACAACATTCATTGTTTTCAGAGTGTGGTTGGGTTGGAGTGGACAACGAGTCTGCTCGGAACTAAAAGTCAAATTTAATTTTGATATTATTAGTTTTATACCTTATTATTGCCCAGTTATCTCATTGACTTCAGCAACAAATCCTATAATTTGTTTAGAAAACAATACGTTGCGGAGCGATGTATTTAAGTGTGTGATATGCGACACCAACGCATGCAAAAAACGGAATGTTGCGCTGTGTAGTTCCAACTTTCTTTCACAACATTCAACTCATATGATATAGGATGAGCGTTAAAGTGATATAAAAAAAACCAGTTCAGTGATGATAAGTTAGTTGATAGTGTTTAGTCCTTCTGGCAGTTGTCCTAGGTGACGTTTGTTAAGGAGTCTATCACTGCTTAAGTCGGATATGCACCGTCCCCATCCTCCGAGATCACAATTCTGTCTCAATATGCGTTGAGTGGGGCGTCTGCTGATGATGAGTGCTTGTAAGTGTTACGTGAGCATTGTTTCTCCCAATTTAAGTACATGTTGACGTTGTCGGTTTTTACGTTTGAAGCGTTTATTATATGTTACAATGAGATGATGATATTCAGCACCTAATTGTTCCAGGAGTTGAAGTAATCAGTGATTTGGGGGCCCCCTGGTGGTTGATCTGAATATTGTTATTTCATTATAGTTTGAAGAACAGTAGGTATAAACGTTTGGTCTTATTGTGCGTCATGGTATACTGAGGTTAGTTAGTTCTGGTCCTGAATAATTTGCAGTAGTAGTAGGAGTAATAGTAGTAGACCATTGATATAGCGCCAGAATAACAAAAATACACAACTGCGATGAACACAACCTGGAGAGAGCCACGTAATAAAATCCTTGGTACCATTGAAAGTGTTTACACCTGGGGATTCTAAGTTGTTAGCGGATTCGGAGCGAAGGGATATGGTAGGATGTAGCGATTTATATGATAGAAAGGTAAGTGGGGGCTCTCCCATGTAGACAACTATAGACTAGGACACATAATTAAACAGGATTCATACTTTAACAGGAAGCCAGTGCAGGGAATGCAACAGAGTTCTGGAGATGCTTGTAGTTTGGAAAAGATTCGTTGTGTGACAGTCGGATTCAATACTGGGGGAGTGCTAATCTGGTTGATACCGAAAAAAAGTGACGAGGATAACATTGAGCATGCAACTGACATTAGAGACAGTTTGAAGTTGGCTCAATTGCCACGAATAAATTGTACGTCGAAGGGCCTTATAATTTAGCATGGCCATTTATGATCATTGTTGCTAGAAATGGCAATCTAAAATGTAAAAAGATCAGATAAGGGAAATACCGGCTAAAAACAACTGACTGACAACAGGGCACTGGGTATTTATGTCGATCTGAAAGTTGATAATTTGCTACGACTGAAAAATGTTCCCCCAAAATTTTTTTACATGAAATTTAATTTACATGTCCATCCCCGATTTGGCTGCTCATGACTAGCGATATATATATATATATATATATTATATTTATATATATTATATTATATTATATATATATATATATATATATATATATATTATATATATATTATATATATTGGCGATACTCGCGAATAGCTATCAACCAAATGTTAACATTGGTATGAGGTCAATGAACTATGTTACCAACCATAGAGAAGGCTATAGTTGTCTAGCGGGCGGACTTCCAAATTCTGGACCATATGGAGGACTGGAAGCCATACCGGTCCGGGGCAAAAATACACAGGTTTGTTTTGGGTTCGTCGGCTATATAACACTGCCAATTCACGCGAGCACGAAACGTAGGAACGTAAGTCATATCAAATACCGAAATACGGAATTATCCCGAAATCTCATTTAATAATGCCGGCAGGAAGAGGGTGCGATCGCTTACAGGACCATAGGGCGCATATTCAATCAACTATCCGATAAAAGAAATTTCAAAACAACAAAAGTAGAGTCTGCTCAAACTACGTATAACCAGCCAAGCGATGGCCATCATACTCGAACTAACGGGTCGGCCTTGCACTAGTTATTCTTAGCCTTGCTGAGTTCTCTGGATATACGCATTATTTACCTTAAGCACACAGGCATTATATTATTATATGCCTAAGCCTAGTGTCAAATGATCGAATGAGTTTGGAGAACAATTGTCCCTTCACGCTTAAACAAGGACTTAACTCAGCCGAGCCTATAGCCAGGCCCGGAACTGCTGGGACCTGTGCCAAGACCCAGGGCTATAGCTAGACCTAACGTCAGACCATGAAGTATAGGAAGCGTAATTATTGTGGTGTACTTGGATAGACCGACAGAGGACGAGGCTAGATAGATGCTTGGTCTTCAGTTTGACCCTGCAGGCTGCAGTGTTGGTTAAGCTGGCACTCAGTGTCAGCTTGACTGTGTTCGCAACATTGTCAGTAATTATCATTGTCATGTGAATGAAATCGTTTTCTATCTAATAAACATGGAAGAAGAAACCTACTGAATTATAGATCCACGGACTAATTGTTACCCGCCTGTACATATCCGTACAGAATCGCCAGTGCAATTAAGCCTTAACTTGAGGAATGGTTGTTCATGTTTGATAGCATATGCATAGTGCATGCAGTGAGGCGCTAGCTAGCTGCGCGCGCAAGGAGCTAGCCGCACACACCGCGCACTACTGCGCGCTATTTATAGTACCATGCTACAGGTACTACGCTCGCGATACTGCGCACTTTCGGCCGCTGCTATTAATAGAATACTAAAAACATTTTCAAGATATTAGAGTACATGGAAGCGAATGATGGTTGTTGCCGGTCCATGTTCCATGGCAATTTATTTTGAAAACGATGGATGTTTGACGAACTAGAGAGTAAGCGTCCTGATCTACAATTCAGCTCCGAAACCATTTCGGAAAGGGCGTGTTATTGTGTGGTGGGTGAAAGGGGAGGGAGGATGAGCTCGAGCGGGGGAGTCGAACTTAGGGGAGGGAGAAGTGAAATTTGGTCTGAGAACCCGAGTGGCCGTGTGTGGGACACTGTGGGACTAGAAATTTGAAAACCCAGAAGCGCGAATATTACCTTGCATGCTCAACCTATGTACCGGTTTTAGATCTTCGTACGGAGGTTGCTTCAGATCTCGTAGTCAGACGGAGGCTGTGGAAGGTATGTGTTATTCTGTTGGGAGATCAGTGTAGTACCCATGATATGCGAAGTGACGAACTAAGTGGCGAAACCCTTCCACTGTGCCCCCCACTCCCCACCCCCCTCCGCCACTGGTTGGAAGTTGTCACATTCGGGTCTAGGCCATGTTTAACGACCCCCTCCCCCTGGAGACGGCTACGTTTAATAATTTTTGAATCATAAGAGATATCAGCAGCCTGTATTCAGTGTATTGCCAGAAGGTGAGAGGTGTGCCATAGTGCAAAACCCCTTCCCCTTCCCCATGGTTTATATTGAAGACCCACAAGCTATGGACTCGACTGCTATGTGGGGGTGTTGATTGCAAAAAACCTGGGATTGAGGACTGCTATTTCATCTGTTTCCGATGGTGTAGAGTGCACCGGGACTGTAGGCCACCGTATACTGGCTATACTCGTACTTGTCGAGTCCTTCGTTCTGTATCTTGTGGCCAGCCTGCGTGAGTTCAAGCCCCTGTCTGAGAGAGAGAGATCTTCTCAAATCAATCCGTGTCTAAAATAATTAATTCGCCAGGCTAAGACTAATTACTATCGAGTGCCAAGGGCCGTAATAACTGAGACCAGAAAAACCAGAACCTGGGCAACATAGACGCGGACGTCTCAGCTGGGGTAGTAGTAACGGTGTTTCACTTGTCTGCTAATACAACTTTGATAATATTCCTCGGCCCTTCCGGCCTCAGTCATAATTTCCCTTCAATAGTTTTTCGTATTAAATTATTTTGCATTTAAACCTAATTATATTATAGTGTATTCTAGCTACCAATTTACACTCGTTTCGTTAAACACGTTCGTCAGTAGATTGCAATCTACTATTCATGCAGGGAGTAGGCTACGTAAACATTCGCGCACTTAACCTGCGATTTTGCCCGGACCGAATGGCGGACAGCATTACGCGCGCTCAACACTGCACGCATAGCGTTGCTGAGCTAGTACGGAGCAAAACGCAACCAGTTATACTATATTCCTTAGTGTGGTGTTATTTTCACCACCGCAAAGTCATCAAAAGGTGGAATCCGCCATCTGGGCCTCCTAATTGTGAAATTTTCGAAAGTAATTTTGCTATGGAATGTATTTTAGGAGTCTTCAGTGGCATTCTAAATTTCACTATAAAATGAAGATATCAAATGGCAAACCATGCATTGCTTGTAAGTCGGCACTCTAGGCAACTATATCCTTCGCTATGTTACCACGCACTGTCTTATATAGCAGATCTGTATAGGGTTGTATAAGTAAAGAACGCAACAGCTCTAATTTTCTGTTGAATCGAATCGACCGTGCTTACATATAATAACAAGTGATATAAACAACAGATGCAACTGTACCCCAATAATGACCTGATATTGAGAAGAAGAACGCAAACTGAAGGGCCACTAATAACTTGAGATTGCCTATGAAGCAGCCCTGTGCTGAATAAGAGCAACTGACATGTAATATCCGCCCACGGCAACTCGTATTGAAGCGCTGTACGAATGGAAACTAAGGCGTGACAACACCACGAAACAAACAAATAACAAAACATTGATAATTCTAGTGAAGGTCAATGGTTAAAAGTATTTCTCGTCACTAAAATAGGATATAATTTTCAAAAATTATTTATGGATTTGTCTTATGGGAATGATTTGCAATGAGACAAGATGAGTACCAATAATGAACCCAGGTAGAGGGGCAACAGTGCTTCAAATGTACAACACTGTAGTAAACCAATTTCATTGAAACTGGCTATAACCGAAGAGTTACTAAATGTCAAATAATTATTAAGTTGTAAGAAGAAGGTTGTGCGACGTGGCCAAAGATATTACCGACAGCCTGTCTCGATCGTTTTAGATTTGTATAATTTGTGACAGAATCATGGGGTACACTAATAAATGTAGGTCATATGCAATTAATATCCAGGTGTCGTAAAGTATGTTGATTTCAACCAGGGTTGACAAACCATAGCTTTCATAAATGAATCATAAAGGCTGTTGATATTTACGTTGAATCCCGCACGCAGGAGACAATTGTCGTGGGCAGTTGGCAAAGTAGGCCGGTCACTGCTTTTTCTGTTACGCTGGTTTATATACTAAAATCAGACATGCGACAATGCGTAGTATTTCAGCTAGATGGTGCCACAAGGGCCATGACGAGACTAGATAACCACGGATGATCACATCGGGAGGCAATTAGCTCAGTGGTATCTACGACTATGCATACATTTCTTCACGTGATTTGCCATGAAACGAGCAGTGTTATCTCGAATGACGACCATTCATATGTTAATAGCTCTGATATAATGGGTAGTAGGGACCTACACTTGAGATATTCCAGCATTCATTGACTGTTGGTCGTCATTGTAATGAAATCGCCATGAACAGACAAAAGCCGACATGAGAATTATAGTTCCGTCACTCAGAGTTTGATATCGAGATCTTCGTGCGCTTTCGACGTCGCAATTGTTGAACGTAGCCAATAACATTCGTTCGGTTCCACCTGGCACCCATATCGAGTTCAACGGCCGGGAGCAAGCTTGCTGGAGAACAGAACGGGTAGCGTTAGCTGAGACTCGGGACGCGTCAAACAAAACTCGGGGCGTATAATATGGAAGAGCACCAATCTATTGATGCGGATTATCAAGAAAAGATTCAACTCACCTATGATGATAAATCAGAGACAGAGTGAGTCGCCAGTTGTAATTCTAGCAGTGTAAAGGGAGGAATAGGAATATAATATCAGCTGACGATTTTCAACAGTCAGTTCACAACATATCACCAGCTTCCTTTGGAAATCACAGTTTAGCTTCAATATACACGAAAACCTCAACGTCGCGCGCCTTCTACAACTCCCGATAGGGTTTGGACTGTGCCTTGAGCTCCGACAATCCAATATGAACGCACACTTTCACATTTCTGAATCATGATTTTATTTAAACGAATTGATCGGATATGGGGTCAGGAGCTCAGCGATAAAGGAGGCCAAAATGCCTCTAGTGATTCATTGACTCATGCTAATAATAAACCTGACACAGACGGGGATGGCGAGGAACACATTTATTAAATGTTTTCTCTCTTACTGAAAGTGCAGGCATCCAAAAGGGAACTCAAAACAAACTTGTAGCCAGTACATCACTGACTGTCTACATTCTAACTGTCTACCTCGGTAAATCCTCAAACGTTAATGTGGTCAGAGAGGCTGCCGAAGAACTTAGCAAAGGTATACAGGACGCGGAGATCTCCACCACTATGCAATTATCGTCATTGTGGGGATTTTTAACCCTACCAACCTGAAGAAAAACCGGGGTGATCATACTTTCAACATGGGAACGCCTCACTCGGGAGAGGCTACCCGGTCGGTGTTACTCGAACGTTAAAGACAATTACAATGCAAGTATGCCTCTCCTTGGGGAATCGGATCACAACCTCCTGGTATCAGTGTATCCTCGTATCGACCAATTGGTCAAGGCAGAGCCCCGTGTGATAACAGGCAAGCAGTGGAGCCCCGAGTCACTCGATCAGCTGCAATCGACACTGGATACGACATATTGGACTGTTTATCTGTTCATTCAACTGACATCAATGAATAACATAGGCAATCACTCTTTGTGGGGGCAGTGAGTGGGACAGCAATAGAGACTGGAAGCAGTCCCAGAAGACTGAAAAAATGTATTAGCAAGGAGAAGCTATTTACAGACTTAAGATTGAAATCCCGATTTTACGAAAATAAGATGAAACAAGCCTGGGAGGGAATCCATTTTGATGAGTGGGTACACGTTACAATCACAATCTATTCTCCTCAAATACCCTCTATTGATTACGCGCTCGCATTGAACAGTTTTTACATCGATTGATTCTCATAGATTTTCTACACACACAGGTCGATCATCTCAGAGATTCATTCGACGGTTTATGATGAGGATAAACCCTTGTGTGTACAGGGGAAGTTTATCGTGAAAATTTAGTCGTTTAATGCTTTGAGCTGCCGGACCAGACCAACTGGAACCACGGGTATTGAAAACCTGTGCCGACATTTTTACTCACATTTCATCTTTATCTGTACAAGACCAGCACCCGCTTCATGGAAACGTTTGTCTTGTTTAACCTTCCGATAGCCCAACAAACCTGTCATAATCCTCATGGATGCCTTCGGCCTCGGTGATGAAGGAATATTTCACATGGTCTCATTATTTGGATACTCGAACTATCTTACTACTCGTTCTCATGTGTTCATCTTTGCTCGTCCGACTGTATGTCAGATTTCATACTCGAGTACGCTAGCCCCTTTTTATTCACTCTGTCCACTCGGATGTGAGATCCACGGCTGATAGTTTGGCATTTAGTAAATTTGCAGATGACACCCCCGTAGGTCTGTTTGATTGAGAAATTGCTGAGAGTGTATAAGCATGATCAAATTAATCATTTGTCGTAGAAATATTGTGACCAGAGCTTCCTGGAGCTTAATGTTAGGAAAACAAAGGAATTATTATTGATTCCAGAAGGGTCAAGGCACAAAACGAGAGGATTGTGATGCAAAAAAATCCTGTAGAACCAGTCACATCCTACCAATAGCTTGGTGTTGTTATTGATGCTCAACTGGCGTGGCATGAGTATAACCCCAGTTTTGTATGCTCCGTAGATGAGTTTGGGAATTGACCTCGTATTCTCATATCGTTTCTTTAACCAGTCATTGTAGCGTGATGAGACTTGTATGACATCCTGGGTGGTGATGTCCTGCTAATGATAAAACATCATTGATTCTGTTATCAGACAGGTTAATCGTATTCTGGGAGGGAATCAGCCGACAATGGAGTTTTATATACCGGCTGACGAGAGTCTACCATTGTTTCAGCACTGCAATAATCCCTCGATTGTGCGGATGATGTTTCGAATCAGTTAACAAATCGTCACAACGTCGTCCGTCATCCCTCCTTGCATTAAAATCTTCAATTGTCGTTTACTCTTAGTAGTCTTCTACTTTAAACTTCAGTACGGAAACTCTTATTATTTCCTTCGTTCGTCCTTTCTACCCCTATCATTCTGTTCTGTCTTATTGTACATGCGAGCCTATCAATTTTTCCCTTAAGGGATAAATTAAAGTTTTACTTACTTCCTTACTTACATACTTACTTACATTGCACATCCCCGATTTTCATCATCGTCAAATAAACAATTAAACTCACTTCGTCCCCTGTAAACTTAAGGTAAAACAGTACGGTGGGTGATACATCATGTCCATTGACACATATTCCGCGCCAATGATTTTTGGCCAATTATTATTTTTTTTTTTTTACTGTTTATTCGATACTCCAATTACTATTCCCATCTATTCCTTGCTCTTTAGGAGATGTTCCGATGTCATGTTTCATGCTACTACTTTGTTTTCTCATAAAGTTAGGTATCATCCTCGTATTTTCTTGCCGAGTGGTTTGGTCTACATTCTGACGAGACAGCCATATACCTCGCAAAATGCCCACAACTTTACGCAATAAAGGTAACACATCTCTTTGCCATCGATCGGCTTATATTCATGACGGTAGACTGTAGGTCCATTACTCGGGTTTGACTGAGTCACTGTACGTTCTTCCTCTGCCCCCCACTGTCCTTTTATCAACTCTTGACTGAGCATTGTTTCATGCCACACAACTCCTTGTCATCGATAATGCGCCTACCGTATTTCCCTCCACATCAATTGATAGGGAAACGTACGAATACCCACGAGGAAGTTTAACATGTGAGTTCCAGGATAGCTCCATTTGAGCAAGGATTTTTGCTTCCCTTCCTGCTACAACCCACGTGCGCGGCTGCAGTGCCACTATTTGTTTTTTTCATGGATGTGCATATCGTACAGCTAGCGTACTGCAAATTTCAGTCACTCATATTGATCTTCAGCTTGCGGCACCTTGCGACCGTGATCGCGATAAATAATGCAATTCTTTACTAGATCCTGCTCCTGGGCTAACCGAATAAATGACAATTTGGGTTTAAAAAGTTTGTGGAAGAATTATGAGAATAATATTATATTTTTTGCTGGTGCGTGAACAAGATCC
Organism: Sclerodactyla briareus; assembly: GCA_026419785.1. Taxonomy (NCBI): domain Eukaryota; kingdom Metazoa; phylum Echinodermata; class Holothuroidea; order Dendrochirotida; family Sclerodactylidae; genus Sclerodactyla; species Sclerodactyla briareus. Next base: position 236,094 of record JAODTK010001888.1, on the reverse strand, counting down.
TATTCTTTACTAACTATACTAATTCAGCTGGTCTCATTCAGTGTTGTATTCTTGCTGCAACTGTGAATGTGATATCCTGCTTTGGTTGTCAGCTCCCTGTAATACACGGAGCTACAGAATTAGGAACATCCGTATGCGTTAAGAAACCATAACTTTACATTGTTAGTCTTCATTTTTAACCTTGTTCAATTCTACTAATTCACACAAATCTGACTGAACGCACACACAAATCCAAATACAAACACGTTGTAATTTTCTAATTAAAAACATCACTTCATCCCAGGTCACTTCATTTCGGCTGAAACTCGGGAGTTCCTCGGCGTGGCCTTGTTGTCATATAGATGCTTGTTATGCATCGATATATCTCTTTCCCATCGTCGAGGTTCGATTAATTTACAATATCCTTCTAATTTGTTTTGAACCTCCCTATATAACAGCATGAATAATCTTGGCTGCATCCGTAGATCTTCCCAAACTAATGTGCATTCAACTGTTAGTAGTTTGTGTATTCTTTTTATTTTTATTTCACTGTTTTGACACGAATACTAGTCATTGCATCCTTGCCTTTTAGGGAGATTTATGATATCATGTTTTTCGCTACCTATCTGTGATGTTCTTTAGAACGCTCCTGGGGTAGGTATTTTGGAAACTCAATCATTTCGTTTCCTAAGAACTATGTATTATCATATACATAGACCCGTCATAGTATGATCAAGATATCACAAAGAACCGATGGACAGTACACTTCGTTGAAATGATCGAATGTCTGAAATGCACACCACATTAATCGTGGATCTAACAGCGCACTCAGTCGAGCGAGTGACCTAAGTCAAGTGGCCAACTTGTGCAAATTGGCAATGGTCTATAAGGCACTTCATCTATAGATGCAATGTGAAACCGTCCGCGATCGAATTACTCTTCGAGAAAACGGAATGCACAAGGGAATCATACTTCAGTTTGCAGAATGAAAATATAGGTTGTGAATTTTCCCTAAAGAAACATTCCCATACTTGTGAGACTCCTTCAGTCTTGCGAATCAACCCCGGGAAAATGGCAGTAGGAAAGGTCCAGAGCCATTGTCCTATAGAGCCGGAATCCCCAAGCACGTTATTTGACATTTATCAACGTCTCCACCAGACCACTCAAACCTCTTTTACCTGACATCTACCGACCGAAACGTTCACAACAATTTCTCCTCTACTTGTTCATTTAAGGATGGGGTAATAGCTTCATAAATCACGAAATTTCTTGGGAGGAATTTCTAATCTATTTTCCTGACTACTTCTTGTTCATACTTACCTCCTTATGATTTCAGGCCCTCACTGCCGGCTTCCTCTACAAATTGATATTCAAAAATGCATATAATAATATTGCGAATATGTCATTCTTTCTGCCCATAATTTAACATGGACATGCTCGGTTCCTTGGTTTTGATCCACCTTGTGACTTTCTGAGGTTATACTATCAGATAAAAATGGATTTAAAAAAAAGAGCGATAAATTACTACATTCGGTTCGAATATCTGCATAGTAATCTATCATCACAGAACCACAGTCGTTATTCGCTTGGGATAAATCAGTCTACACAAATGCGGGTTCATCGTTGAATCTGCAATTCAACTTAAGTGTTGTATGTTGGGATGAGAGTCAGTTATGCAGGCGTTACGAATCTTTATGGTTAATGTTTCAATATTTATGGTTGTGTTTATAATTGAAAGAAAAACTAGACAGCTAGCTACGGGGTTGAGAGTAATGGGCATATCATATTATCGCTAACAGCATCCACATAGATTATTCACACACCCAAAAAATAAAACCGAAACAATTTATTATAAATTAACTAATGGATACACGTTTCATATAAAAATTAGGGCAGGCATAGGTACGAAATATTATTGCCCCCAGGCCGCCACACATCATACTTTGTGTCTCACAATAACCCCGGCGTCGATACAGTGGCGTACCCCGAAGGGGGGGGGGGTCAGTAGCCTGCCACTCATGACCCAAGTGACAATCATTTAATAATTTGAGGTGTTAGGTAAATTGAACCAAAAACTTTTTTGGGCAGTTCCGTAGAGTTTTGCAGCTGTTTATTTAGCAAATATTGCAGCAGCATGTGTCCTAGGTGCCCATGAGTTGTACTTTTTGCATGGAGTGGTGGGAGGCCTTCTGAAGGGGCGACTTCCCTTGAGTTCCGACCTCAACCCCCCACACCCCCCAAGACAAATCTCTCATAGCTTTTGCGTTGATGATCATTTATGTTTTCTCCTTATAGTTTACCATTAGACTTTTCCGTATCAGTACCTGTTGACAATTCGCCGATTCGTTAATTCTTGATTGACTGCAGCACGCTACACGTGCACCCTTTATATGAGTCTAGACCTAGGGTAACGCTCCAATTACTCTACTATCGCCCAGGGATCTAAGTAGAATGCAGAGGCTTCAGAACAGTGCAGCTCGCCTAAGACCCGCCATCGACAGAAGAGTTGATGCTGCTTCGATACTTGAAGTTCTCCGTTGCATGGCTGCCAGTACGGATTTTGGCTCCTGGGTATTTGGAGGATTTTTTTTTTTATCCTCTATACCTCCGACGACATCTCAGATCTCAGCTAATAACTATTCTCCTAAGTATCCCATTTCGGTCTCTTCACGGTTACTGCGTCTGGTGACAAAGATTCCAGGTTGGGCTGTGACTGACATTAGAACAACATTTTCTCCCTAATGTTCTCAAAAAACTTGTTAAGACCCATTCATTTTGACTGCTTTATTATTATTATTATTATTATTATTATTTTATTTGTACTTTACAACCCAATTTTTATGTACTCATTTACATACAAGGAGGAGTTTATCAGTATTACATACGTCTTACATGAAACCGTTAAACATTAATGTTTCATCAGCAGTGATTTAATGCGTGGCCTAAACCAGAATTTGTGCTGTTCGCGTATGTGGACTCACAATTGAATAGGTGTGTACATTGGTTGTCGTAAAATGGCTCCTCTGCCACATATCAACATATTAATACATACACCGCTTGTGCAATTCTCGTTTTCACGTCACCCATGATTATATGAAAATTTATTACCGTAAACCTGTTGAGTATTCGTGTATCCATGCAATGTTTAATCTAGAATTTTGGACTTCTGGACGGTACAATAGGTAATTTACAATGTATAAGGGACGTGTATTGCATTAATATAGAAAGGTTATCACTCCCACCACTGGAACCAAAATGTGCTCATATTCATGATAGCGTTCCGTTAGCATATTAGAATGAAACCATATTTTTTAAAATTCCAGTATATTAGTCGGCCTTTTCCTTATCCGTTTCAGGAAAAATATTCATGCCAGTCGAACGGTTGACACGACGATTTACTCGCCTTTTGCTAGCGTAAAAATAATAAGGGACCAGGGGTTATTTTAGCTGATGCTCTCGTCAACTTCTGAATCGACAATTAATATGTTTCTCTCCCCCTCTCATATGGCTTCCCTTTTTCAGTTAGTGACATGCACCAGTTCTCTTATTTGAAATCACCTGGATGCATAAATCTTTTTAAGATGGAAAACTACTGAAATAACACCTGCGAGGATAACTTGTCTTCACGGAAATATGACGACCCTTACCTTATAGAAAACACGGGGCATATATATCTAATCCACAAGATATACCTTGATCAACCTTTCAGACCTTACGATACATGGAAACTACTCATTAAGAGACATGCTCCTAGGTTCCTTCCAGACCCAAGTCTGTATCGAAACAATTCAGAGGGAACTTGTCTGCGGTGTTGCGCATCGGAGTACTTTCGTTTCACTTTTGATCTCTGGTGTAAGCTCCCAAGATTTTAATCCATTCACTTACGAGCTCTCATTATCAGCTCAGTCCCAGTACGGGCGTCTACCTGTATATGGCATAAATTGCCTCAAAATCTCCAGCTCTGTAGAAATGTAAGATCTTCCCAAATAATATCATCATACTTCTAAAACGTTGCCACTAGACCCGTATGTGGGGTAAGGGGGATGGGGAGATGGAGGGGGGGGAGGGGGGGTAGAACATGCAATATGTTGATTGTATGTTTTGCAAAGAAACGTGCTTTTGGTATACTTTTCGTTCTCGAGGCGTGTACTGCTCCTGGTGAGGGCCACCAGGGTTTCTAGTGCACTTCATTCCACATTTCTTTTCTTCAGAATATCTTGTTGTTGTAAACTGGTGTTTAAAACTTCAGTTTGGTCACGTAGGAAACACAATAACGAAACGAAATGAAACGAAGAACTAGAATGCAGGGTGCCTAGAAACTTTGTTGGTAACGGCGGGCGGCCTAGACAGGAGATAACGTCATGTCGGTGGTTTCTGAAATTGTGTACACGACGAGTGACATTATCGCCAGAACAACAGTCAATCACTGATATGCATAAAGATATGCATATGTACCAGAGGAGCTGAAAACAGTGGCATAGGTACGTTGGGATGTATATTAACCTAATTTAATTCCTTCAAGTTATTTACAGTGACAACACTTTTTTATATTCAATAATTATCATTGAACGTTTCAGCAGACCTTATATTAAATCTGAAGTGATATATGATATTGTGCAGTGCTGCACGGCTGAACTATACTTAAATAAAGAATTTACAACAAACGAGAGATATTAGAAAGTAGTTAAGTAATTTTCTTTCATGTGATTTATTGCCTAGTTAAGTGTACGTATCAGAGTTCCTTATAAAATAGAAAAAAACTGACTGCTCAACAAACAAAAATATATTACCATTTCCTGGAGGATTCTCACAGTGAACCACTATCGTTTGTCCAGTGGGTAGGACGAATCGACGATAATATACTGAGCAATTGATGACTAGACCTTAGTTAAGTTATTGGGTTATAACGGACAAAAACAAAATCTTTCAAAGCAACCGTGTAGGCCATGGGCTTTATGAATGTCTCTGACGGACATTGACCAGAGCTACAGGGGTTGATCGAAGACTGAAAGAAGGGATCAAGAGAACACTCCCTCGATTGAAGACAGTCAGCGGTACAGTAGATGTAACTACAATTGTGGTATTAGTATTCAGACTTTCAATTCAACTTTAATTTCCAGTCGCTGATATGTCGGAAAGGAAAGGAGGTCCAATAATGATCGGGAACGATCACATACTTCAAATGATCATACCAGATACTGGGTTGTTGATCTCGGAAGTCACAGCTGTTCCAATCGGTGTACGTGCAAATAATTCACTAACAGCTGTATTTAATGTAGATATTTGCAGATAGTGCAGATGCCCTTCTGAAACCTCCTGTCACTACTGACTCAATGAGTGAGTTATGATGAGGTTCAGACACTGGCTTCCCAAACAGCAACTCAGAAAAACTCTCACAGGACCAATAAAGACGGTTCATTAGCCTGTCACACCATCAGGTAGAATTGCTGGATTAGCATGAATGGATTATGAGGGGCTTCAAAGCAAGAGCTGTCGTAGTTGGCGAAATAAAAAGACTGCAGATAAACACCGAAGCCAGTTAGTTAGTTAGTTAGTTAGTAGTTAGTTAGTTAGGTAGTTAGTAGTTAGTTAGTAGTTAGTTAGTAGTTAGTTAGTTAGTAGTTAGTTAGTTAGTAGTTAGTTAGTTAGAAGGAGACGCGAGATGGGGGCTGGGATTGGTAACCCACTGAATAAAATGGATAATAAATTGCAGTTTCAGATTTCCTAGGAGAAGAATTTGGAAGCGTCATAATTTTGAAATTCGAGTAGTCAAGAATGTCAAAACGGTTATAAAAAGGTAATACCCGCACATCCGTTCACATTCCTCCCAGACGCGTTTCATGTTGTTGTCAAGTGACCCTCTATTCTGTCTCGTATTTGGCCGTCTCTTCTGCAGTCACCTTCTGTCAGTTCAAATCGCGGAGAGACTTTCTTCTCATTGGTCAACTGTTCACCCGTCCGGAAAACCGCGATTCGTTGTTTGGAAATACTTCGATCTGTTCTGTATGGATGACAAGACTTGATACAGTCGGTGGCCGTTTCTGACAGCTCATCCAGGTCTTTTGCTGTAACAAAGGAGTCACTCCAGTCCCGTGCCTAATACCGTGTTGAAGGTGGCCCAGGCAGCGATCGCCTTATTGTGTCACGATGCATATTTCCTAGCGGCCTCTCCTTTTCAACAACGGGCAGGAATTTGCAGATGATGCTGAATGAATTATGGTCTGCTTTACCAAGTGGTGGTAGTTCTATAGTGGTTTGAGCGACGGTCTCCTACGTGTTTTTTTTTTTTTTATCCTACATGGAATAGATTCAGGGAAGCAGGTATTATCGTTGAACAAATGAGATTTTGAGAAATGAACATTGCTTCTTATGACAATGCAATTAGTTAAACCGCATATGGCAATAAGTTTATAAGATAGAGTAGAAGGTTCGAAGACCACTAAAATGATGTTTTGTGAAGAGCTCGCGGGATCAGCTTCAGGAAAATACCTTAAGCTGGAAAGTGCTATGTGTCGCTCAGCTGCCCTATATTCTCGTTTTCTAAAACTGCTGATTACAGAATACAATCAGAATCAGAATCGAAATGTCTGTGTGGTCGTTTACCAGCTATGATTTTTTCTACGGGCAGAAATTAAATTTTTCAGCCCTGTTGTGTCATTCCACTTTATCCAACATCAAAAAAGTACGCCCCTTTGAAATCCGAGTCTCAGAGAGAAAGGGAGTGAGGCTACCTCTACTGGCAGATCCTGGTCATGGAATTAGCTAACTACCGTATACTTACATTTGACCGCCTTGCCCAAACAGGAAATCACACAGCTGGTTAGCTAGTTCAATAATAGTAATGTTTTCATCTACACTATTGATTATCGAATTTGTGCCATGAGAATGGCCACAAAGGAAAAAAACGTCTGAATTTACTGCGAAACGAAATTAGAAATATACCCTAAGAAAACGTTAGTGGCGTTCACAACTAGAAAGTGAAGAATTCAAGTAAAGTTTGAAGGTTCTCTCTCTACCGTTGCGTAGGGAATTAAAAAAACAAAAAATCCTCTTTCATGATTTCTAACCAAGCTATTCGTAATACTAATCACTTGGTTTGATTTTCAAAGTACCCATTTGTGAATTAACAACAACCTCCTCTATTAAGAAGATACTAACAAACCGGAGAAATGCCTCGAAGAGATTATCGAATTTCAAATTGCGAGCGGTACTATAAAACCGCCATTCCGGCGCCACAAGTTTTACCACTTGCCTGCATCGCATACATATACTTCGCATGCATTTGCGATTACAGATTGTAACAGTCACTAGTCACAAAAGTCATCTGATCAGGTGATAAATGTATTGTACATACTAACGATTCTAAGCAGAATATCCATTTTTTTCTATTTGATTCTCGCCAATACTGCCACAGAAGTGGAGTATGAATTGCGGAATTCACCTTGGAAATTGAATTTTAACAGACAAAATAGAATATCAAGTGTGACATATCAGTTATATTATGTCGAATAGTAACTCGGAGATTTAGCTATGCACGGAATAGGATACAACAATGGTCGATACGATGGCAAAGCAAAAAGTCCGGACGACAAGTGAAAATGAAGTACACGGGTGGCACGTTGCTTCCGATGCACAGCGATGGAAATATGAGGATGTAGTTTTCTCCACTCTGTCTTGCATCCATATTTATTGTCATGCTAAATAAATGTCCTCCTTGACCACTTCGACACCACCTTTCAGACGGTGGGACCCCCATTAGGGAATTCACAAATGAGTTCAGTAACGTACCTGCTGTATGAGAGGAAAAAAAAAAAACACTTCACAAACTTGACAGAGACTGTCGGAATGATATCGATTCAAGAGTAAATTAAACAGTTGAAGTCCGAATTGTCGTGTTCGATAAGTGACACTTGACGGGGCATGAACGGACTCATTATTAATGCATTACCCATCAAACAAAGTAGTAATGGCCTGTCGTTCTGCGTTAAATTGCAATGCTAAGTCCTAATTGACCAATGCCCATTGGTCTATGGCGGTCTATGTAAATACCTAAACCAGTTTGTTCACGATATCTCAAGAGGAATGTAATAGATTGATTCCGGAGATTGGGTTTCCATTCAGTTGTAAACAACACAAGCGTTTATCTTTGTAAGAGTGAGCGTGTTAGGCAGATCCACGTAAACTGGATATTCGGGGTGTTTTATAACCACTTCTAGATTCCGTGAATGTTGTTGGACTTCGTCATGGAAACACATATGATACTCAGGTTTCTTTTCTTTACGGTTGGTCTATTTCGATGGTGTATTTTGTTAATCAATGTAGCTTAGTTAGGGACCTAATAGTAAACGGTGATACGAATCGGTTTTGGTGATGGATTCAACATTATAGAACGCCTGACAACACTCCTTATTTGGTATGTTTGTGTGGGTGGTGGTGTGGGCGTGTGTGTGCGTGTGATGTGCGTTGCGCAGCGCGTGAGTGCGCGGTCGAGGATAAATTAAGGGATTTACCGAACCACGAGTGACAATTTTCGTCGTTCCCTAACTATTTAATAGAGAGAGTTCTACATTCCATTCCACTTTCACAATTAATACCGTTCTTAGTCACTTTATCTCCTTCATTCGGACTTCAAAACCCAGCCGAAAGGTGCCCATTCCAATTTAGTTTTCTAACAACCAATGGGCAGCATTGAGATGATTGTCGACATTAGATTCAACCGCATTATATAACGAAAAGAGTTGATCGGGTCTCTTATCTGTGATAGCTAGTAACACTGACAAAAACGCTATTAAACAATTGATCAACTGTTCTAACTGAATGGTTTTCAAAGATAAAGAGGTAAACGAGTGTTTCGTAACATGATGGATGAACACTAACATCACAAAAATCCATCAGCAAATTTCAAATGTTTTGGAGTCAACCTGTTTGGAGCGAATAAATTACGTTCATTTTTCCCAGGTCCAATCGAGTCGACGGGAGGTGTTTCTTTTTCTGACGCCCCCAGGAAAGTGATACTCGATCTGGTCGGAGGTTCGTCGATTATTCAGTCTGTGGTAGACTACAGATGTTAGTAGGAGAATGTTCAAAACTGACAAGATATGTCTGCGATGAGGTGATTCCATCTACAAAAGAATAGATCGTTTAATTTTCATATTGCATGTAGTTCGGTTGATTTCGTGAAGGACGCGAAACCACTTCCTCGAGTTGTTCTCTCGTGGCGAATCGAATCGACGGGAAGGTTATTAAGATGGGGTTGCCATTATTTGAAGGGGAGTCACAACAAAACTATGAGTGGGGTTGCCGGATTTGCATGTGATGCATGAGGCAAATGTATGACCAGGGCAGCAGTAGAATTCGTTCACACTGAGTGATATAAAATTGCGATATGCAGAGTCCACTCTTCATTATCGCTTCTGTATCTTTTAATAATGGACCAACGGGACAAAGAAGATGCTCTAAATTCAAAGCGAGCGTATGGAAAGTGCGATGGACATCAACCATCATTAATATCTGTATGATTGTTTTACACTTTTCAAGAGGACATAATTAGAGGACACACTAGAAGCGTGGTATATGCTCAACCTTTCACAGTTACTGTCATGAGAGAATATCCCCGAGACCGCAAGCTAGACGGTAGTCATACAGATACATTGACTTTAAAGTATAAGCCCCACAGCAGAGACACAACCATAAAAAACACGCACATTACCAGAGCAGCATATAATTGATATAACCGAGGTCTGTAAAGATGTCAACTGTTTGAAAGTGCTCCACTCACCTAACGGTAGTAATTAACTATATACAATATGTTTTCGTCGATCGACGAACGTGTAAGAAAGACATGCCGAGCAGGAAGAAAACGGATAAAACCCAGGAAGCTGAGCGACCTGGGAGGTAATAAATTTACATAACAGTTTTGTAGTGAACATCTTAATATGGACATACTTAAACTGAATTGCCACTAAGTGTCAAAGAATAACCTATGCACAGAGTGCAATGTGCCTGTGAAATGATCAACGTCTGTCTAGTCTGTTATATGAATTCGCCGTATCATCCTGTCAATTATAAAGGACACCGATAACTGTCAAATATAGAGTACTGTTACAAGGGATTTCGCAGTTGCTGTTATCGAGAGATCACCCTGCCGCATGCAGGAGTAATAAATCAGATCATTTGCTGATAATCGTGAAAATGATTTTGGCAGATCACTGAAGGTCGCTAAATGATGGGTAATATGAAAATTATAATTAAATAATTTTACCACACTTAGTTACAAGAAATTTTATCATTTATTTATTTATTCAGTTAGTTAGTTAGTTAGTTAGTTTAGTTCCCTTTCAATTTCAAATAGTAAACTATTTGTGTCGATCACTCCCACCTACCAATGTAATGTTGATCCTTTTTTCCCGTTGTCTTCTCTGCTTTGCTAGATTTTTACTAAACTTGATGCTAATTTTACGGATGTTATGTTTTAAAAACTCCCACTTCAGAGCTGGATTAGTAAAGTGATCATATCCACGCCATGCGCAACAAATCTTCATTGATTATTTTTTTTTTTTTTTTTTTTTTTTTTTTTTTTGCACGGTAATCATCCTTCTTTAACAATGAAATAATAAATTTCCAAAAGCCAGGTCCCCGTCCACTAGTAAATCAAACAAAGAATGAGATCAGACTTAAGACCCGTTTCCAACTTTTCCTGTGTCACGCCATAAGTCTACTAAATTATCTCGAGCGAGATGGGTTGGAGAGGGGTGGTTGACGAGTGCTTCAATCACCTAGTCATTAAATATAAGCGGCGAGGTGGCAGAGACGGTAGAGTATCTGCCTGCAATGCTAGATGGCCCTGGTTCAAAACCCGGGTGTCGCAAGACCATCAAATTCCCACTCCGCTCCTTTCTCATGAAGTGGCTGCCACGAGTGAAGCTAAACTCTCGTCTGTCGGATGGGGATGTTAAATGGCGATCCCGGGAGCAGGAGTTCTCACCCCTGCCTCGTTACTAAGCCCTCTTCGGAAAAATAGGGAGATTCGCCGCGGTCCTTCAGCACCCAAAAACGGGAGCCACTACAATTTCCGACTCAGGATTCCCTTAGTCAGATGAAGCACCTTCGGGTGGGGAGCATCATAATGGGAAGATAAACCACGAGGCGTATAAGCAAAAAACAAGTCAAATAAGTCGACAAGATTACGTCGCTATGTATAATTCTATGGGTGTAGCGTAGCGGAAAAAGCGAGTCATTCAGCTAAATAAGGGAGATCGGAAACTACCCAAACGTCTATAGGAATCACGACCATTAGATTGAAGTGATATAAAGTTTTTTTTTTCCGCGTATCATTTGGAAGGAAACATCATAGCAGAACAAATTCGTCCATAGAATTCAACCATATGAATAGCCATGCCAGTGACCACAACTGTTTCCTGTTTTGGTGTTTTAATTGGTTCTTGGTTTGGCGGGGGGGCTCCCCCTGAAGGCGAAATTAATAATTAATCATTTTTTGAGCTATTTCTGAGGAGGCAGGTTATTATTAATATTCAAATTACGGTTGGGAGGTCGTTCATGATCGGAGAACCAGTCTTATCGGAGACCTGTGTGTATATGCAGTGTTATTCGCAAAACGTATGCACATGCTCAGTGAAAACTCAGGTACAGGACATGTAGTAGAATGTATGCAAAACTCGGACGAAATTAAATCAAACCTCATCTGCACACATTTGTAGCGATTTTGTTTATTCTCCCTCTCTCTTTCTTCAGCCATATTCACTAATACCCGTTAATTTTAAATAATATTATCGTGCTACAGTACAGATTGTTGTATGAAAGATTATTATAATATAGGCCTATGTAAATGATTCACTGCTAAATTCAGTTGCGTGGTACAAAATGGTTCGCCAGATTTCTCTGAATCGTTGAGTTCATCGCAAGTACGGTATAGTTTTGAATGTCGAAACCACGTTCAAGGTAAACCGTTAGTGGATATTGGTCCATGTATCACAGGAATGGGGTTTTCCAAGGACAAGGTTGAACATGCCGACGTGTTACTTCCCTTCGGTCAATTGCACAACGCAGTGAAGAGAAGCAGGGAAGGAAATGTATGTCATAGCTGGAACAGCCTTAACAGGAAGTAAAGAGAGGAACAGATAGGGTAGTATTTCCTTCGATTGGAATTATAATATCCTGAAGATGGGATTCCTCACGTGCTTTCACGTTCGAATTGTTGAACGCATTCACTATCATTTGTTCGATTCCATTGGGCCCCTAAAACGAGTAGGGATGCCAGAAGAAAAGGACTGCGTGGGAAAACCGAATGTGATGATGAAGCCCAACTCTAAACGAGATATTGGGAAGAAAAAATTCAAGGGCGCGGTAATTTTCAGAAGGGGTTAGTGATGGTGCATTGTTTGGCAATGATATCGGCGTTTTCCAGCGTTATTCCTATCAAGTATTTCTTGTCTAGAGATTATTACTTCTCTTCATAGCGCTGCAAAAGAATTATGGAGATGACACAATCAATGGAATCCTACAGAGCAGTTTTTTCTTGGTATTTCACAGGAGCCAGTGTGTATATACATACAGAATGAATAGCGGTTGAGCAATGGTTCAAACGGAAGGCACTTATTACCTTCATTACCAGCATGATAAACAGAACATACGAAACACACCGGCATTTTTCGAGACCCTGTCTCTTCGTCAGCAGCGTAAGTAATGGCACGTGGACCATGTCACTATGTATATAAATAAATGAATAAAATATAAATTTATATATATATATATAATATATATATATATATATATTATATATATATATATATTATATATATATATATTATATATATATATAGTATATATATATATATATATATAGATATAGCTAACTCCGCGAACTTTCCAACTATTTTGTCACCCACCTGAATCCCTGATCTTCTTCATCTAGAAACCCCAGCTACTCGTCCCCATCCAATAGTATGGGCCTACCTATTAATTTCCTTGGCCTAACTGTACGCGAGCATCTCTCATTCAGGAAGATATGCTCGTTGCTTCCCCCCCCCCCCCCCCCCATTCCAATTGTTTCGGGCCGAATGAAGCCATTAGAAGGTTATCACGTTTATTTGAGAATTTGAAAGTGACAGCGATGGTCCACAGTCACGATTCACAGAATTCGCGGACCTTGTGTGCATGATTTCGACCCCTCTCTGTCCGTCTTTTGCGATTTGTGTCCTTCTTTAGCGCTGGACTGCCGTGCCTCAAGTGATTTATGTCAATCACAGGATAGAACGCGCCTGTGGTCAGGTGCTCCGAGTTTCAATGCTACATTTGCGGAAAGCCCCCGCCCCCATATCATTCAAAATAAAATTATTTCGTCGTGTACCTTCAGGGTTCACGAAAGTTATTCGCCTGTTGTGTGCAAGCGAGACTAGTATTAGCGATGGACATACACTTCGAGCAGTTATTTTTTCGATGTTAGTATCATAGTGAGGAAAATCCTAAAGTGGAACTGATCGCAATCTAAATCATGAGCAATACACCCAAATTGTCTAGCTGACATTTCTAACTCTTAATAGACTGTTATTTCTCGAATTGATATGGAGTTCGAAAGTTTCAAATTCTAGTTATTGGAACTTAACGACAGCCCTCCGTAAACGCAGTCCAGATTGATGGGACTTCATCCATTGTTTCGAAAAACAAACGTTCATCAGCGCATATTCAGTTTTCCGCCCCTCCCTTCGCCCATAGTTTGGTTTTCCTCTACAGAATCGGGTAATTGGATATTTGAATTGAACTCACTATCTAATCGCAGATACGGTGTATAATGGCTTTGAGATCCCATCTCTCGCTCAAGCCATGTCGAGCCTAGGACAAGGCTTGTCTCAAATTTGCCATATGTGTATTGCATTAGGACAGCCCCTTGGTCAGCTGTTGTTGAGAGCGTTTTCGGAAATTGGGGTGTTTTTGTCATTTAACTTGCTTAAAAGCATCACAAATCGAGGGTTTTCAAGCATTAATCGTGATACGTATCAGTCTGAATTTCTATGGACATCATGACGCATGTGTGAACACCTCTCGATCGCTGTGTAATCCTCCGTATCCTACAAGAGCCAGGGCTATCACTAGACGTTATCAGTTTCTCACATGATGACCTTGGATCAATCACTTTGAGTCTGGATAAACTTCAGTGGGGTTTTGGAGACGGTTTCCATCTTCATGGATGCGACAGACACTTTCATTTGGAATCCTTAGCAAGGGAGATTCTGGTAGTGCAATAAGTACTGCGTAGACTTACTGCCTAGAGAAAACCTCAGTTATTTCTCAACTGACGGTCCCGAGTTCAAACGGATTGGCACTATGCCCCCTCTTCTTCATACTGCCACGCACCTCATAGTAACATAATCTGACCTCCTGAATCCAACCGCCGAGAGGCATATATAGTACATCATTCGTGGCAGAAAACTACTAAATTACATCCGAAGGGTAACGCCAGAGTTGTCAGCTTATTATTCATCTCATCGGTGATCCACGACCGTCTTCTCCTTTTTAACCAACACAGGTATCTGTGTCTAATCTACAACTCATACGCACGTATAACCCTCCATAGCCTCACTCCGCACACAAAAAAAGCTCATTTCGTCGGACATGTCTTTAGAGGATTCAGAGGCCAGATGTTTTGTGTATTTATTTTCATATTGTCATTCGTGGGACGATCCAACACATTTACATACGGCGAACTCACCATCCGCCCTGCACTAGGCAAGAGAAACTATGCCTCTGTGTGAAATATACGTTTAGCCCTAAAATGCCCTGGCAAACCCCGTCATTATCTATGCAGCTGTGTTCGAAAATTTAACGGAGTATGATCCCAAATCTCAATCTCGATTTCCCTCCTTCATTTGAGAGCCTACTGACTTGAAATTGGTTACCAAAATTCGAAGGAAAATCAACACCCACGTCTGCGTGCTAACGAATATTGCTTTTGCTAATCACAAATCAGTCGCATGCTCAGATTGCAGCAAAGGGAATCATGTTTGTGTCTCCATGGTGACAGGTGTTGTAAAACTGCAAAATGAAAATCCCCAAGAGGGGTGTCAATAGTTCAGTTTTCCACATGAGACGAAATGGTTTTTCACCATGAAAATAGCGATCATATTCCCGTCGAGACCATCAATGAGAGATGCTTTACGTCAAGCCGATGTAGAATAATCCTACTCTAGAGGTAATAAGAGGCATTAATGACATGTTATCAACTGACAATAAAAATGTAAGATAGCATCATCGGATTACTTGCCAAACTGATCACGCGTCAAATTGAGACCACATTATATTAAAGAAAGACAAATTGCAAAAATAACGCCAGGCAATCTTATAAAATCAAAGTAACGATTCCAGTAAGATCAGAATGCTTAAATTGAGTACCTCGGCGGCACTGGGCCTCCTAGTTGATTCATGTTAAGACAAGCAAAATTATTGTTATTCTACACCGGCGTAGACTTCCGAGCAGTCGTCAGCGTTGCGTACTGCACAATCCACCTAAAGAACGATTCCCGTGGATGTGGAGCATTTTCCTTATCAATAAATTGAACGATGAATTAGAATTTTTTTCTCGTACACGTCAGTCCATAGTATTACCCAGTACGTGAGCACCATGGACCGGGCTACGGTTCACTTCTATCACGAAAACAAATCAGTTGGGATTTGTCCTTAATAAAAAACAAACAAACAAATTAATGCAAATGGCTTCGTTATATTGCCTAAAATGGCCGAAACCTAAGATATCCGCATTCTTAGTGGACGTCCCCGAGAAGCGCTCATGCTTTTCTCGAGGAATGGAATTCACAATCTCCAGGAACAACGTCGCTGGCATGACGTCTCAGGAATATAGCAATTATTATTGTGTTGCCTAATATAGTCACATACCACCGTAATGGATATAGGACAATGAATATTAACTGTTGAACGGCAAAAGACGACTGGTCGTCTCGTGACGACATGAGAACACCGCATCGCATGTCCCTGATATATTGCGTCATATAGCCTATCTTACTATGTAAACGTTGCGCTGAATGTAGCCCTGTGATTATCCCTCCCTACAAAACACTCGAACACAACCACAAGTGATCACATCACTCCTCGACTGTATTCTCTAACCTAGCGCTAGGTTAACAGGACACGTAATTCCTCCGAATATACTAACTATCGCATCCACATACTGATAATATAAATGAGCATATATCTCCAACCTTTTCTTTCCAAAAGCTCTTACTAGTTCATCTCACGCTCGCCAACCCCATACAGATGCCATCTCTGCCCAGCTACCCCCTTCAACACACCTACAACCGTTAACGCCGCCGACAAATGACCTCTCCAACGACTCTTCAACTTGTTAGCGCAAAGAAAAATACGTAGTCACAATAATACGCCGGTATCACGGATAGCCGGTAATATCACGCGTCTTTAATAATGTCTCGATCAAACACCAATGAACGAACCCATCATTTACTCCGATTGAAAACTCAATCTCAATTTGGTTTGATTCAATAAAATGATATACTCCTGGCAGATAACTAGCG
Source organism: Sclerodactyla briareus (assembly GCA_026419785.1). Taxonomy (NCBI): domain Eukaryota; kingdom Metazoa; phylum Echinodermata; class Holothuroidea; order Dendrochirotida; family Sclerodactylidae; genus Sclerodactyla; species Sclerodactyla briareus. Next base: position 219,556 of record JAODTK010001888.1, on the reverse strand, counting down.
AGCTTCCAATCCCATTAAACTGGTAACCTTGTACTCTGGACTTCAATGGATTTTAGAAGGGGATAACCAGAAAAAAATGTGAAACCTTGGAAACCCCTTGACAAACTCTAAGGCTCTTTCGGTTCAAGAGATACACCGCGAGGCTCATTCATCATTGCAATGTCCGACCATTCCTTTCCAAACCCACTGACTTCAGTTTGGATGGACAAATTCTCGGGTGTAATGTAATTGCAAACGAAAAAAAAAAACAAAAACAAAAAAGTAATGGAAGCTGCCGAACTGTAACGTCAGTAACAGTTTAGAGACTCTAATAGTTCTGATTCTTCAAAGTCTGAGATGTTCTTCATCATATCCTCAGATCCTTGTCCTCATAATCCTGTCGAGACCATACATGGCTGCGTAACATGCATACATCCTGCGATACTGACGACCATACTGTTTCGGAAGTAAATGGAGACAACAATAGCCAAAATAGACAAAAAGTCCTCGGACCGGCCATCATAACAATATTAGGTATCATCCTCGGATTACTTGAATAATTAGGCGTCAGATTGAGACCCCATTAGCAGTACACGAACGACACACAGCTCATTAATGATCGGCAGTCCCCACGATACAGGTGTCCAACTTACCGTGATATCTCCGTTGCATACACTGCCGGGGATTTTCGGCTGGATTCAACTCCAACGGTACATATTGTCAAACCGCTCCCTACTCGATTCAGTCACCAGGCAGTACAAATCACCTTATCTCCCATTGTTTCGAGCGATCCTTTCCCGCGGGTTACATTCGTTCGTTGTAATACGCTCTCATACATTCGTAGGCTATAGTTAATTTTCACGCTCGTATTTATATCCCGCAAACACTGGAAGCGTCGGGGATTTATGGTTTTGAGGGGGTAGTCGCCGCCGTCTCGTCTCCGCGCGCCGCCGTCTAGCCCAATAAACTCCCGCTTTATCGATGATCTGAAATCTCGCAGGAGTTACGAATGTGGGATTACTGCATTGGCTGCTGCCCGTATTTGCAGGTTTACACGAAAATGACGGTGTTTATCCGATGATTTACACGAAACTTGGTGGGGTGGGACAAATAAGTGGTTCCGAAAAGCAAAAACTGTTGGATGTGGAACTGTGAGTTAGTCCTGTACAACATGGAGGTCATTTCACGGTCACAGGCCAAATTGCACCTGAATCATGCAATTTTTCGACACTTTGTTGTATTTAACACAAAAACTTTGGGAATGGGGACTACAGTTGGACCCTGAACAAAAAGGTTAGGTAGAGCGATTTTTTTCAAATTCACTGGAGGTCAAATGGCATATTGATGTGCTACCCTAAACGAGGTCCACAAAAGATTTCTGCTGGTGTATACACGTGGCGGTTCCCGACGGTTCATTCGACTTGCACTATTTAGTTCCCGCTTCTCTACTATACAAGCACGGCTCAGCATGGAAACTTCCTAAGTAAACCCACTTTTTCCTTCTCTTTTCTTCGAATAACATTTCGTGGGCCTGACTGCATTGCTAGTTTATTCAATATTGTCACGTGAAGAGAAAACCTTCTATGTGTTTAACTAGTGAAAGGGCTAATGGCAGGATTTTGTGTTCTTTCTAATAAATGTTTATAACGATTCAGGAGATATGAATTTCCCTCTTCGATTGATGTTGAAAATATGATATAGAGAAGGGTGGCAAAATGTGGATAAATTTACCTTCAAAATACATGAGCTAAGAAATAAAAATAATGATTGGAATGATTAAAAATAGTTGATTCGATCTTCTCGAGTACCAGTCAATTAGTTTTTGTCATGGGTAGCAGTGGCTGGACGGACCACTTCCGCCTGAAAGGGCTCAATGACTCTAATAGGCTAATTAGCATGAGTTCAATTATGCGGGGGAGGTTCATACAGCGTACTCACGTTTATGAAACCTACTGGCGTTGCAGGTGGTGTTCTGCATGAATAGAATCGCAGTAGGGAAAAACCCCCTCAGCCAACCGTCACATATAATGGATACACTTGAAGTTAAAGCTGTCATTTTCGGATCAAATGTTGCTTCCCTGGTTGAAAAATAAATAAAATGTAACAATGTTGAGTAAAAAAAAAAAAATCCGACTCGTACTCCTTGGATGGATAACCGTCCTTATGACAAATCGTGATCACCCTAGATCAAGTATCTCCCGTTATTATTGACCCCCACATAACGGCGCTCTTAATAAATATTCAAAAGCGCTTTACAAAAGTAAGAGCAGGAAAACACAGAAAAAATACGTATATATATATATAAAAGAACCTGTAGTGAAGTTAAGGATGAGAAAGAACGCAGTTACAAAAAGAGGAAAAGTCCACAGCGAGCATAGCTCATACGATTGGGGACAATACAATGAGGAAGTTGAGGGAACAGATGATTGAAATAGATCCTAGATAGGTTTTCAATCATTCTTGAAAGTAGCTAGAGGTCCGCACCGCTAATATTCGTTGGCAACAAACGTCCTACAGCTGTTTTACTGACTTTCTCTCTCAGCATCGACACAGCCTGTTACTAAACTCCGGGGACTGCCAAAGTAGTGATAGAATCCGCCGACCGTAGACTTCTGAGCGTCAACGGTGAGATGTTCATAGTGGGAGATAGAGAGCGGTACATGTTCGTTGAGTAGAGACGCCGTCATACATTGATGCCAATGGAAACAGCTCATCCGAAGAACGAGGTCAACTTGACGATGAGCCAGTACGATTCCTCAACGTCTATTCTGTTCGCTGGTGTCTCTTGTGTGTGACCACAACAACGAGTCACAGTGAAACGTTGAGCGATGATAAGTATGAATATAGACAATTGTGAGCGCTCATGTTTACCGAAGTATTCAATGGCGCTTACGAACAAAAACAAAGATGATGCATCAGTCTTCGGTATGTGTCGTTTGAGTTATACAAACTTTTGATTCATTGATATATTCGTAAGAAATATACTGACGTTAGGAGTGCTGACGTTATTAGGTCGCCAAAAAACCAGTCGCCTGTCCAATCTTACAGCAATGGGGACCACCTCTCTTTACAACAGAATGTTGAAAAAACTACAAACCACACGTCATTACTTTTCATCCCGAGGACATCAATCATCACGAATATAGCCATCTAATCCCGTGGAGAACAAATGATGTACTGCTGTCATTACCTCAGCGATGTGAGAACATTTCGCATAACACGTAATATGATAATAAAATGCAAAAATAAGAAAATTATCAACCAGTTTATCACAATAGGCATTAGGTATCATCTCGAATTGCATGCTGGAATTAATTAGGCACCAAATGAGATCCACATTTATTGCAATCGGAGACACATACCCATAAATCAATGAGAATCAAACCTGTGAATACCCGTGCTTCGTTCATGCATTTCCTGGTTGGATTGAGTTTCATGATTATATACCTTCCTACCTTGCTCCTCTTGGTAAGTTGGAGGCACACGCTATGGACATCTCCTAGCTGCGGGGGTTCATTATCACGACACCCTGTCCACGTCCACATCACTCTAGGACAAAGCCAGTGTCCCATTAAGTGTTTGACCCTCTACGTAGTGTTCGATGGATACGGAATGTCCCTTTCCCATACGTGCTACAAAAGTGGGAGTGAAAGGGAAGCGGGTTATATTTGTTTTTAGCTGGATTAATTATGATGTTTTTATATAATTTTGTTATAGTGTAATATAATATAAATAACATGAACATATATAATCATCAGAGCGACGGAGTGTTCCAATACTAAAGCAATGCTGCCAATCACCATCACATCGCATGTCTTTTGAGACACGTAACGTGAAGGGGCTCAAAGGAGTATTTGCTGATAAGAGCAGAAAGCCAGAACTGTGGCTAGGATTCCATTGTGGCTCACCCCAGACCATCCTAACTGTATATGCAACAGACAGGGGGTAAAATTCTACCAGATGATCATGGATTCACCGGAATTACAGGAGTATCAGGGAGGAAAGGTGTGTGTTTTCTTGTCAACGATAGTAATGGTGTGTAAGGACCTGAGAATTAATTCTCAGGGATTCCACACGGACAGGAATATATCATGATCAAAGCAGCCATTCTACATTCCTCGCGAGTTTCGTCAGTTGACTTAACAGCAGCTAATCATCTTCGTGCTAATGCAACCATACACGAGAGCCTGGAGAGATTATTTCTAATTGTGAGAACTCCGACCCGAACACCCTAACCATTGTTGTGGGTGATTTTAATCATGCTAATCTGAGGAATAAAACCCTGAAGTGAAGCAGCATGTGACTTGCCCACTCGTGGTAAACCAACACCCTAGATCATTGCTACGAAAGTAACTGGAATTATATACAAGTCCGTTTCGCGGGCAAGTCATTGGGAACTCTGATCACAGCACGGTATTGCTCATTCCATTTTACAAACAGGAGATGGAAGTCACCAAGCCAGTTAAAAACGGTCAAGGTATGGACCAAAAAGCAATCGATAAGCTGCAGGACTGCTCGAAGTACAAGATGGATTGTTCAAAGCCGATAATGGCTTGCATTCGTTCACGGATACTGTGACCGGGTATATCGATTTCTGCTAGGACATCTGTATACCAACTAAGACAGTTACCTGATTCCCAAACAATAAAACGTGGGGGAATTAAAGCAGTCAAAGCGAAATCAGGGCCAAGGATGAAGCATGTAGGACTAAAGCCACTGATCCTGATAAATACCTTTGCGCAAAGTCTGACTAAGGAGAGCCATTCGGGACGCAAAAGAGCACGGAAAGACCTTGTCGAGCGGACGTTCGATACGACAATCCCGAGAAGCAGTGGCGCGAATATCGGGGCGATTACCTGCTAATAAAGGGGTGAAGAGGTCAGTGAATACTGATGACTCGGAGCTGCCAGTCAAGCTGAAGAATTATCGCGGTTACGACAAAAGAAAATAACAGCTCAACCAACCCCAGCGAATAACACAGATGCAACCGCACCATCTTCATCGACGTCGTGAACTCGGAGAGGGATATATCCGTCATATTGCGCCTCCTCTTCCCCACCAACCACGAAACGTAAAGCTACGCGATCCTGATGGCATTTACTCCAGAAACTGCTCAAAGCAGGTATGCCGAACAACTCGCGGGGTTTAGTTTTTTACCACGGATATATTTAACTGGTCATTCTGAGCACGTTGAGCATAGTACCACGGTTCATTCAAAGCGCCGGTATCGTACCCATCCCGACGAAGGAAGGATCCAGGTTTGACATGATGATCGACCAGACTGACAACTAAAAATACTTGCCACCGATTGCAAACATTTGGGAACGTTTTATTCGGTCTTTACAACGCGCTTTTACCTGATGATTTTGATCCTTCCCAATTCGCCAATCGGACTGATCGGTCGTTTGAGGATGCTATTTCCATATGGTTACATAAAACCCTGGCTCACCTGGAGGAGAAATGCTCTTACGCCCGCGTACTTTTTATCGATTACAGTTCAGCTTTTAACACTACATTCCTTCGCAGTTACCTTTTAAACTATTAGAACACAGGGAATTCCCTCCCTCTATCTGTAACTGGATCCTTGATTTCCTACTGGAGCGCAAACAGATTGTGAGAGTCGGTGACAACTGCTCATCTGCCGTTTTTCTCAGCACGGGCACCCCACAAGGATGTGTACTTTCACCATTACTTTACTCCCTGTTCACTCATGATTGTGCTGCCGTTCATCCAAATTCACAGATCATCACATTCGCGGACGACACCACAGTGACTGGCTTGGTCATCAATTGAGAGCGACTACCGCGATGAGGTGAATCTACTGGGGAATTGGTACTAAGAAAACAACCAAACTCTCAATGTAGGACGAAAACTAAGGAACTGATTGTGGACTCCAGGCGAAAGAGAAATATAAAGGACCCTCTCATCATAATGGTTCTGTGTGGAGAGGTTCATTAATTCAAATTGCTTGGCACATTTCTCAGGAAACAACATATTTTGGATATTAATTCAGATGAGATACTGAAGAAGGGGCATCAGAGACTATTCTTTTTACGGACTCTAAATCTTATGGTGTTTTAGTTTTAGTGAATTTGATCTTAGTGAATTTTTACCGTGAATTATGAGAGCATTTTCCAAAAATAGCTTAGTCTGGGTTTGGTTTCGTTGTTTTTTGCGAAGGATCGTGGAAAACTGCATGCCGTAATCAGAAATGCGGAACGCATTATCGGCACTAGCCTACCTCCTCTGCACTTACTCTATCAAGAAAGGGCACGGAAGCGTGATAATGGCTATGCAGACGAAATTCCCATCCAGCCACTGCTTTATTTAGGTTTCTTCCTTAGGCAAAGACTTGAGGGATTTTAGGGGGGTCTAAACGTTTTACTAACAGTTTTTACCTTTCTGCTGTGCATTTTTTTAACGACCAGCATAGTCGTTAGGTTTGTAACCGTTTGAAGTCTTTACTGTGTGTAGCGTTTTGTTTTATATTCCAGGTGCACATTTCTAATAGTCACGACCTTCAAATATTTATTATTCATGATAGTTAATGTATATTTAATGTTCACGGTTATGTCATTTCAACTGTATATTCGTTGTCAGGAGCTTGTGTTCACACAATTCCAAGTATTATGTGCAATGGTTGAATAAATATATCTATCTATGCGTGTCCGGTACGCATGTGAAAAGTCCTTTTCCACGTGAGCTGAGATGGGGCCAGCGTTTGAATGTGTCCTATTTTATTTTGCAAAGATAGGTATTGGTTCCACAGAAGCGAAACAATCCCTGAATGAAGCAAACTAACCACTGAATAGGCAAAATAAATCCCATCCGCATACGGATGCGTATCATAGCTAATAAATTCTGGGAAATATTTCTCGAGAGCCAAAAAAAAAAAACGTCATTTTCATGGGCTGTCCGATAAACATGTGTGTTTCCCTCTGGAAAACAGACGTTCGTTCCGTAAATATGTGATTTTAAAAACCCTCCCGGACACACATGATGAGTTTGAGTCGATTTAGGTTACATGTCAGCTCAGAAGTCAGTAAGAAAAAAAATCATGAGAGATAACAATATTCAATCGGATTTGCCGTGAATCTAACTTAAGTTGGTATAACAATAATATAATTTTGAAAGCAGATCTCACAATGTAGTATTAATATACAGTTTTCACTTCAGGCACAGTAACACTTAGTTGCCCCTATTGAATGAATTCTGCAAAATGCCTATAAAGCGTGACACCCTCGCTGAGGCCTATAGACACAACCTCGTGTGTACCGGATATCACCAGGACTCACGGTTTGTCTGACCCGACATGAAGAAGTGCCTCTGAAGGCAGGGGAAAACATTTCGCAAACTTCAGTCAGCCGAGTCTCTTATTCTTAAAAATGGGCTGGGTCAGATTTACTGTATTTTGTGCTATGCAGAGTGATTGCGATAAGGCACATCGGTATGATATTTTCCTCCTTAAACAAAATGACATTAGGAGGAGCACTCCCATAATTGCCCCGCGGAGGGGGCCAACCACCATGCAGAGAAGACCAAGAAAAAGATATATCCACAACTATTGGTGTACTGTACTGTGAGTACAGTAATACGCCTACCAGGGCCGGAATATGATTTCAAACAATGTGAAACAATCAGTAGCTATACCATATTGTGGGATTATTCAGTAGGGTAACCATATGAATCTGGAGTTGACAAATGTTTGGTGAACCTCCAGTCCCGCCTCCCTCGCGATCAAGCGGTTGCTAAGGATTTATTATGTTCCAACCAACCTGATCTTAGTGGTCGTAAAAGAGATAGTTGCCAGCTGGAAGATAATAACGAGAAACATTTGAAACATATGGAGGTGTATATTGTTTGTTTTACCTTTAAATGGCACTAATTAGTGCCGATTTCAAAATTCTTAGACTGATGTTGACCATGTCTGTCTACCAATGGAAATCACATCTTCTTATTTCAAATATCGCAGGAACAACAGTGGACAACACACTTCATAGAAATGCAACAAACCTAAAAAGTTGCATTCATCATGCATATCAGACTTATTGAATGATCTCTAGTGACCCCGAATATTTGTACAATAATCGGGATTGTTGGTAAACAATTCACTAAGTTTCGTAAAAATCCGACAACTTTGAATTGCGCATAATTATGCCATCAGCATATATTACGCTGAAAATCCAATCAAATCAACGACTAATATATTGACCATGTGCCAAACACATGACCATAGCTAATGAGGTCTGTCTGTAATGCTAACGTGCTCGAACATTATCCGCGGCGTTCGTTTCCAGCGTCCCTTCAGATATTCATCCAACTTCGATACTACATAGGCCTACACAATCCCATAAAAAATGGCCACTTACCGTTCCAGAGAAATTCTGCTAACGAGAAAACGCACACACACACACACACACACACACACACACACACACACACACACACACACACACACACACACACACACACACACACACACACACACAATACAAAGAATTGGCTGAGGTCTTTTCTGAACTTTCTGAAAATTATTTTTCACGTCCCTCCTATTTCCCCCCAATACAGCTCTTAATTTTCACAAACATAGGGTTTTTTTTTTTTTTTTGTTTTTTAATCAGACTTGCGGACAAGGACCACTACCTTACGAGGCACGAAAGGGGGCGACATGGTTAGAATCGCACGAATTTTAGCGGCGAAACCGCACCAGGTAAACGGAAACAGGCATGCCTGTTTTTGCGGGAATTAATGTGAAGGAGGGGAGATTACACGACGACGGCTACTAATTCACAGATTGCCTACCCCTATTTGCCATGTTCTATCCCTCATGCTGAGCGCCAAGCGAGAAGGCAAACAGGTCCCAATTTTTTAAGTCTGGTATGACCCGACCGGGATCGAACCCCGGCTACGGTGGAAAGCGGACTCAAGGGTTCATGTACTTCTAATAAGAATTCTAAATACTGGATTCCAACAACTAGCAATCCTAACTTTTTAAATGACAAGATGTGACCTCCTTTGTTATTAGATGATCTTTAGATTATTCCCCCCCCCCCAAAAAAAGAGAGAAAAACTCGAGGTACCCATTATGGTGAATCCAATCAACAAGTATGAATTCATGCCTTCGAGTGGGGTCGAATTATCGTGTCAACAGGAGCAATTAGATCTATTGTAGCCTTTTCAGTCAATCCCGAGAGGTCAAAGGTGTCACTGCATCCACCACCAAGCGAATATAGATTGTTCACACACGTCACTTCCTCATTCACACGAACTTCGTCACTGACAATTAGCTAGTGCGTGGTGTGTAAACAGGGCCATATGATCGATCATACTACATTCACGTGCACTAGTTCATGGAATAAATACTTGATTGGTGGCACAGGCTCCACGCCGGACATGGGTTAATAATTCAGTGTGGAGAGTCGACTATTACTCTGACATAATTCGAACATTTGCTCAGAAAATTCGATTACAAGTGCTGGAGAATGAGGTTTAGCTTCACCTTTTCTCCGCATGAGCATAACGTCTTTTTTTCCGACCTGTCACCATTTTTCCGTCTGAAATTCCAATCCCAGAACGATTTATGGACAGCCAGACGCTTGCCCAGAGAATGTCACCTCTTCCGCGACTTGTGGGTAATAAATGCCTAGAATTAAAAGAAAATCCTTACTTTTTCCAAGGGAAGCGCCAATGTAGGTCTAGCAGAAATGAGCCACCGAGCAGTGACGAAACATTTCTAAATGATCGATGTTCAACGAACGTTTACACGTAGAATAGCCTATTACTTAAGACGCTTGCTGCAAAACACCTACTTTCTCGTAGGGTGAATGACAATTCATCAAAATATCGACAGGTTCCTCAGGGGTTCTGTCAGAATTATTTACATCTTTCCATTAAAAGAGGCCTGAACCCGAATTGAGTGCGAGGGCTGAGGTGATTACTAAAGGAGTAAATACGATCTCCTTTGTAAATCGCGCAGAAGTGAAAGTCTTATGCGAGGTCAGCCTGGGGGGGGGGGGGGTACTGGCCGTTGTGAAATAACTTCTCTGATATGTGATAGAATTAACTTTGTTATTTTTGTTAATATGAAATATATTGTGCCAATGGTATCCCCTTCAAGTGTGCGTTAGCAAGTTTGCTGGATCTTATCTATTGAACCAATGTAACTTCCCTATGCATGAGATCTTAGTGTTTATGGCCCTTTTACATAAATCTACAGTTTAATCACTTCCAGAATATCAACCTTCCTTGATGAATTAAGATATTCAATCATACCGCATACAACATCCGCAACTATGGAATCCTAGCCTAATGCTTTTGTGATCACGTTCAAATACGGTATTTATTCATTGTTGGGGGGGGGGGTGCAAATGGAGACAAGTATATGATGTGGACTAGAGTGATGTAAGATGACGAGTTGAGCTTATTAAAACCTAAGTTTTAATATGCAAATGTTGAAAATTATACCAATAGTTCATACAATTTATTAGCTACGTTTCAATTAGAATCCACCCAACATCACTTTGTTATGACCACTCACAGTGACAGTGCTTGGCTTTGTTAAAACTCTGCGACAAGGTGTGTCTTCAAGGCCTGGGGACAAGGTGTTACAGAAGTTTGATATCGTTGAATGTGACAAGGGATCACTACAAAACAAACAGAAAGTCACACACGGTTTTATCAATTTCATCCTACTGGGAATGACCACACCAATTAACACATTGTCCTGGAAAAGTCATTAACAATGAGTGTTATTTTTTCTTTTCACCAGTCGCCATCACGTTCGACCTCATAGCATTCCTGTAGGTCATTACGTGGGAGAGGATATTTGGGTGGCTCAGATCGTACATATAATAATACTACCCCTATGTGTTACCGGAAATGGCACCTCTTGCAGTGGCGGTGGCCATAGGGGCAAGGGGAGGGGGGAATATCCCCCAAACATTTCCCCAAAAACATTTTTAAATGAAGGATTTGTATGGATGGAGGCCCATACACTCCTTCCATTTCCCGGGTGATTCATTTGGTCCGTTCAGATCCTGAAACAATCCATCCTACTTCACATTCAATCGAAATCTTGAGGTTTTCGGTCACTGAACACGTCAATTACTTCGATCAGGCGTGATTTAACGCCCTTAACCACTAACCAAAGTTTTTGCCTCATGGGATAACACTACGAGTGTCCGAAAAAGCCCCATTGGGGAAAGCGTCCGAGGCCTAATAACGTTAAATTCATTTTTTTAAGTGAGACAATAAACTAATTAAAATTTAACTGGTCTAATAGCGCCCTTCTTCCTCTCAATCGCTGTGCGTTTGCCGCGTAGAAGGACGTGCACCAAGCAAATTTGGTGGACGTACACCAAACGGTATTTTTTACACAGAGTTGAACATGCACCTCTGTGGACACGGTCAAAACAAACGATAGGAAGAACGGTTTGCAGAGAAAGAACGAGCTCTCTATCGTCACATGGAATTTGATGTGGGTTCCAGACAGCGATGGGTACCCAATCACCCGCGGAGACCACGCGGGTACAGAAGAGGCCTTGAGGAAAACGCGTGTGATCGGTCTGACTGAACATCACCGCAGATCAAAGAAAACACCTTTTCACAGATGCAAAATCCCCACGACAAAACTAGAACAAAAAGCACTACAAACGCCCGCAGGACTCCCCACAATGAGCCAGTAACTGGACAATTCGAACTGAACCAAATGCGAGATATGTTCATATACCTTGCTACCTTGAACATCTCTTACGGATTTATTGGACATTTCCTATATCTTCCGCTACCGCGGAGAGATCGTTTTCTGTGTTCAGAAGACTGGAAACCTACCTGAGAAATGCCATGGGTCAGACTTTTGCGACGTGTCCTTAGCTTTGATGGCATGGAGAAAGATTTCCAGGTGACATTCTAGAATCATGCTGATTCAGCAGCAAGTGCGATCGCCGCCTCAAGCTGACTATGTTTTGGGGCTAGAGTCACAGGGGTGGTAGGTATAGTTGGTTGTCGGTTGATTCTGATAATTGAAACAAAAGCTTACAAATTGTGCTTTGAAATTTGAAATTGATGACCCAGCTCGCATGCTTGGGCTTATATTCACGTTTGTTAATTTGGGTAATATTTTGACACATTCAGTCCCGACCCCCCATGTTGCGTCGAGCATTATACAGATTTTAACAGACCGCAATGGTATTATGGAATTATTTGTGGTGAAACGTTTTGAAAAACATACTGAAATTCAAGACAGTAGCACTTTTTGGCGTGCATGAGGAGTTGAACTCCTGCAATGAGGGTGTGAAAGATAACACCATTTTGCATCTAACCAAAGTTATTCTACCCTCTTGTGCATAAAATGTTTTTCCCATTCCTGGATCAGCAAAATATTTGTGTAGTTGATTCTTTTAGTGTGAAACACGAAAACTGAAATATATAAATTAACGGAAACGTTCGAACGTTATGTCATTGCCAACGGTTTTATAAAGTGTTGCTCTCCCGAACATCGTATAAATAACTCACGGAAAAATAAAATGTTCAAACTCCCGCCTCCCATTCAAGAGCTAAGAGGAGGAGAATGCTAATTGGAAATAGAATCAGAGGAAATTCATTCTCAGCATAATATTTGACAGAAAGTTGAAACACCATTCTAACAATACAAATCAAATAATGGAATCTCTAACATTAACAAATGTATTTCGCGTTTCTAATCAAACACACAAGCTGAATTATGACTGATGGTTTTGGAGATATTCTTCCAATTGAAATGGAAACATTCAAATCGACCAATTTGAAATGAACTTGATATGAGGATGATATGATATGTGCTGTTTTAAACGGGGACGATAGGAATTGCTGAGTCGGGATCGTCTTAGTCTAGCTAAAATTCGAGATTGTGTCCTGATTTGGTTTGGTTATGATGAAAGAATGGATGACAGTAATGGGTTTCTCTGAAAAGTCCAGGGAAATTGAGGTGGTTGGCCGGACGTTGGGAGGGTAGACGCGGAAGGAAAAAACGGAATTTAAAGTTGTGCGCAGCGGCCTCGCAGGGTATTGACAGTGCCTTTGGCCCACAATAGGGCGGAGTTGAGAGAGATGTCTTGATGTTTTCCCCGTCTCACCCACGCCCACAAGGACACCTCACGCCAAACTGCCTATGATCATGGTGATGATCAAGTCAATAGAAATACTCTCCTAATCCCATGATTTGATTAGGCATCTTACTGTAGTATGGTCACTTGGAACACTTAGCCATGTTGCTAAGTATTCATGTTTTACTTCAACTCTACAGTAGGGTATTTTTCTACACAGCGATAGTTACGACCATGTTATCAAAGCCTGTAGGGAGAACTTTTTGTCGCGAGCAATTACCGCAACATGTTAGCCTTCTGTTCAAATGTGGCATAAACCTAATTACATGAACTGTAAGAATCACGTTATTGGTCTATTCTCCTTCATCTTCAGCCCGGAAAAAGACCAATTCATTACAGGGACAGACTTCACCGCTCTCTCTCTCGACATGGTTCTATACTTAGTCCCCTTCTTCACATAAATGATGTTAGTGATATCACGTGCAGCCAGAAGAATAACATCTCCCGATTTGCTGACGATGTGGTAGTCTGCCTCTATTGATCATCCCAATAATAATTCTCTCCAGCCGCATGAATGGAAATGACGACTTGTGTTGCAATTAGCGTGGTTGACTCAATCAAAATCAAAATTAATTTACTTCGATGGAATTGATATGAAAAGTCCTGGTAAAAGTCCTGAGGCAAATTCATAACTGCACGACTGACGCTGTCACTTTGGAGTCCAACCTAAACTTCAACGTTCATATCGATAATACAATAACCAGAGCCGAGGGCAGCCTTTAAAAATCTGAGTCGGCGATATTTCAATACTGTTACATAGGACTCATCTCTCTTATCTGGATTGGAGGCGTAAATTTCTTCTACAAGTTTTTTTTTTTAGGGAAATTGTGCTCATAAAACATCACACTGGAACCCTTTTTAGGCTTCAAGTGTTGAATGCCATACCTCTAAGTACTTTCAAATAAAAGTTATCCGCCCCTCGGTAAACGAACAAATGATATATCTAGTCGCTCAGCTCATGGCGGGAGAGCTCAGTGACCATGGAGAAGGTACGCCTCGAATTGCGCCATAAAATATGAAAAAGAGATCAATTGGCCTCATGTGACTTAGAAACATTGGATTCTATTCAGATGTGGTCAGGCTATGGAACAGCCAGTAACAGCAATGACAATAATGACCCTAACCTATTTTTGCGCTAATGTTCACACCTGTTTGCGGACTGACTTTTGGCCGATTCCAACACCCTTCCATACCCTCCTCTCACTTCTGGGCATTTCTCCTCGGTGAACAGTGTTTGCGATAGGTCAGTGCAATTCCGTTTCTGTCCACTGCTGATCGAACTACAAAGTAATGCACCCTGCAGTGTACCGCGATAGCCTCATGGTTCCATTTCTCCGTTTGATGCGATCCGGTCGCCGCCGCTTTTAATTTATGACACTCCATGAGCTCCTCCTGCAGCATATACATTCAGTAAGTTTATGTCGTTGAAGAAAGATAGCATCGTGCTCTTCTGTTGACAAAGTGTGCGTAGTGCGCTGATCAATAATGCAGCGTGATCTGTAAGGGGAGGGACTAGAGGCGCTCTTCACTTTTACCCGTCTAGCAGCGTTCCTTGTATAAAACATTCGTCTAATTTGGATGAACGTTCAAATAACAACTATCTGTAGATCTATGAAGGCACATCCGATAAACCGAGACTAGTCGAGAAAGCTGCAAGGATCTGATCAAGAGTGTTGTCTGGCAAAATCAAGACTTCAATCGCAGTTTGTTCAATCGAGTCGGGTGCCTCTGTCTGTTGGATTTATTGAGTTACATGAGCCCGTTTTCAACATACCCAGATCTTATAAAGAAGGACAAACTCAGGATTTACGTAAGTATATTTTGCCTATTTGTCATACCCAAACTGATCATCTCTGCTAATATAGCCAAGTTATTGGAGAATAATAACAAATAAAAAAATAAAGATAAAAACATTTGTACGGAAGCATAAATTGCTTTCGGTATAGTTTACTCATTGATGAATATGCAGTATAGAAGTTAGGTACATATCCATTCTCTTGACTTGTAAGTGGGACTTTACTCGCTTTACTCGCTCACTCCACTACAGAGGAATCGCAGGAGGGAATGCCCACGAGCTGCTTCCACCCCTCCCCCCCCCCCCCTTTAAAACTCCGTACTATTCGCTCAGCTTATTCCGGATTGCGTTCATGCGCTGTACATCTTCAAAACGGGACGATTTTGCTGTTACAAGAGCGAGACCCGGACACGGGCTGAAAAGGCCAACTAAGAATTCCAATTTCAAGATATTCGGAACCTGCATATGAGATCACTGGCGCGAGAAACAGAGCCCCTCGCGTGACGAGAAGCCAAAACGTCCAGTCGTAGTAAAATTGCTGATGAATAGGCTTCACAACAAAACGCATTTCTTACAGACCAGACTGACAGGAGTACTCTTGCATACTGAAAAACGACCTAATTGCCTAAGATATCATTAACCCTACTTCTTTGAATGATAATTTGGCTACGCCAAACAGCAGCTCCACTATTCCTTGGCCCGAGGTTGACCAGTATAAAAACTAGGTCATCTGTGACATTTTTCTCTTCTTCTTTCTTATCATAATAAGGGATTCATATTTCTATAAAGCCGCACTGCTCCTGTCGTATTCGCCATGACCGTCTCCCTGCCCTCAATATTTGTAAAACCATATACGTGTCTTCCGTGTTCCTGCTTTTTCGATCAAACATGAATATGGTATACGTGTGTGTGTGCGCGCGCGCGTGTGTGTGCGCGTGTGTGTGTTGTGTGTGTGTGTGTGTGTGTGTGTGTGTGTTTCCTGTTACCAGTGTGTACTTGAGCTTACATCTGTGTATGCTTGAGTGTGGGTTTTCTTATATATGTGAGTAAATTAAATGCGTTTTTATGATGAAAGAAGGTACCAGAAGAAGTATATACTTATTTCTAGTTCCTTTACATCCTCTATTTACTGACACCGTTCCTGTTAACAGAATATTACGAGGAAGTAGAAAATCAACTTGTACGTACATAAACAAGTAGCGTAAATTCGATTTGACACAGCGTGGTCATAATAATATCTTCATTTACAGTAGGCTAACTCAGTGGATTTGCCTCGCCTAGATGTAAAAGAGCTCATTTTGATCAGAATATCCTGAATTGCCAGACCTAAGACGTCAAAAGTCATGCTCTTCGGGGACAACTAAAAATTGTTAGGTGTACGATTACTTCAAGAAATCAATATGAAGTATTACATTGCATTAATAATTTACAGCTTAGGCCCAGGGTTTCCAAAAGAGGTTGGTTGAGTTCTCGCCCACCGAATGTCCCGAGAGAAGCCACAATGTGTGTGTGTCTTATTATTCGCAATTTCAGAGGAAGTATTGGACAAGACATTTGATTTATTATAATGAAATGCTACATGCAGAAAGTCATTATGAATCTGAAGAATACAAAGGCAAACAGAGCTGGAATATTACTATAGCAGGGTAGGAAATTGATATTGAAACACGTCTTATTCGCATGATTGTTTTGATTATACAGAATCGGAAACCTTTTGTAGAATGCCCTAATTCATAGCGCATATCGTTTCTATATCCCTCGTCCTTCGGGCCTTCATCTTGTTCCCTGCTCAGAAAGAATTGCCGGTCTAAAATACATGGTTTACGGTACTCATGGTGTACCGTCGGGTACGGACGAGTTGGCTACGGACGGTTGGAGAGATAACTAGAAGTAGAAAAACTACTAGTTACCTCCTATGTTGTATCGTGTAGTTGGGTCAGCGCATTGAAATAAATGTTGAGCAAACAACCTGAACGATTATTATTGAAACGAGTAGGCCGATTGATGGGAAGTGGCCAATCACAGCGATCGATGCCAAAAAGGCTTAGAATGAAAATTGTCTGATGGTTAACTGCCTGACTCATTCTTCCTATGACGAAAACTTGCCCGTGTTCATTATATTTGTCGAAAATATTATTTACCGCACTAGATATAGGGGAGCCTCTCGATGGAGATTCGTGCTAGAGATTATAGGGGGGACAAGTCTGCGGCAAATGACCTATTATTTTAAGACAGTGGTTCAGGTCGAACATATTATAACAGAAGGCTTGACAATTGCCTCGCTATCCCATATGTAGTTGTTTGACGTCTCTGAAATGAACTTCTGGTAAGCCAGATTCACACGTTTACTAATCGTGTTCTGATTTTTGTTTGACATGCGTTTCGCCGCTTAATATTAATTTTGTCACGCAGAGTCACGAACAACTAGAAATGAATTTCAGCTTTGAAGTACACTATCGTTTGTTGCCTTTATATATTCGGTAATCAAAGAGGAAGCCTCGGCTATGGTCGTATAAGATTGCGCGTTTAAAACCCGATATGAATCACCTCGCTATATTCGACCCCGGTGTGTATATGTTTTTTTTTTTTCTTCTAAGGCCGTCTTCATTTCGTATTCTATTGGCGTACAGCTTGTAGCTCTAAGTATTGGGTAAAGTTGGTAACGTATCCGCTACCCATATCGACTACGGGGATACAGATGTTGAGGCAATATGCACATAATAAACCTGTTTAGTTGCTTCCAGTGAGATGCATCTGACGACGGACAAGCCCAAGTGAACGTATGTAAACACTCGATCAGGTGAAGGTTAGGTGATGTGATACACACTACTGTTGTCGTTGTTCCTACAAATGAAACTGGTTTGGACGTGTGCAACTCTGAAGGTCATATATAAAAAGGAGCGGAGGCACATCTCACCGGAGTTTGGGCGAATTCGTGTGTGGTCAAATCCAAAATCGTCGCTTGAAAATTGCTCCTTCAATGGTATTAGTTACATCGTATCACGTCACCTTATTTTGTGATTTTGGGGATCGATTAATCTACCTGCGTATCAGTTATATGCTTCAAAGGTTTGATATCTCAAGTCAAGATGGCCCGCCGAATTTACAGTTCTGATGTTCGAGTTCGCGCTTCCGTGTCGCTGACCAGGCTGAATATTAAGCTCTCTACATACTGAGTTAGGTGTGGTTAACAAGAAGCCCGGAAGCACAATTCCCACTCTTGTGTTTCAAGAATAAACTCCGCCGAACAAATTGGTGAGCTAGTTTGAGATCGTTTGTGGTATGCTGGGCAGTCTGTGATCGAGCCTTCTATGTGGGATACTGGAAAATATTATATGGTGCCCCCACCATATTCTTTCTCTAAAAATAGTTCGTCGATTCATTAAAAAATAACACGATTTCGCAATTCTAATTTGCTCGCCTCTCCTTCAGATGGGCACAACTGGGAGCTCAGCGCTGAAGATTTGATTGACGAATTCCACAACTATCGCAGCATCTACGGCGCAATGGTTTGTGTTGTGTGATAGTTCGTCCTTGTCCAATGTTTGGACAGTAATTTTCATACCCACTGCTAAATAACCCCCATGCCAAATTCGGCTGATTTATGTGGACTAACCCCTCCCCTTTCGGCCGCCCCGTGGACCATCGAAAAAAGGTAAAACGATTCTCCTCTGTAAGATAATTTTGATCACAATCCTAGAAACCGAAATATTTCGTCCGCCACAATCCCTCGTCAAACCCTTCCGGCAGACACGGTGGTTTTTTTGTCCCTATGTCCAGAATTGATGACATCACGGTTCCGATGGGAAAGGGACTCCAGAATTCAATCCTTGTATCAGTCGAAGTCGTATGTCTTTGTAATCCGGCGTCGGGAAGTAGATCGGCTTAGTTAACATATATACTGTATGGAATTATTTTCACGAACATTAAATTTATCTTATCAGACTACAACAAACGCATCGCCAGTGACAGATGGCTACCCGCTGGGTGAAATCATCATATCTCATAGAATTGCTCCATTAAATGAGTTTATGAAACGATTGAATGCACAGAGAGGAACGAGAATACAGGAAAGACTGCTATATATATGGTGTCCACGGGTTGCGAAAGACTAGACTGCAGGCACAATGTCATCTCTTGGCATCAATGTTGATTAGCTTCTTCACGACTAGTCACCAGAGAAGAGACAGATACACCTCACACTACTTGGCGACTCCGGTTAGATAATCGCGAGAATGGGGACGGAGTTTGGGGCATTAGAAAGCGAAACATCATCACATGATCCGCTAAACATGCCTGTCTCGTACCAATGGGTGATTGTGAGAGTCACCTCCCTGGAACCAGAAGGTCCCGTTATAGGGGAATTCCAATCCAACTATCATATTTCGGTCATCAAGGGCAAGTCGTATTACCAAACTACCTACCATTTAAATCAGTATTGTATACATCACGACTGGAAACTTGTCGTAGACATGCCCCCACCCCCAAAAAAAAAAAAAAAAATGTTCGGAACACATCCAGAGGCTCTGGAGATGCACTTAGTTTTTTTCAGGAGAATAATGACATTAAAAGCCAAACAATTCGATCATTCAATCAGCACTGAGGACACAGCCCGGACTGGTAGCCTCCCGGGAGCTTGTACAAGATTTCAAGATGGCACTACAAGACGGAAAAGCCCGAGCGTGATGTAAGGCCATACTCCACCAAAATTGAACGAGAAACGGACAAGAGTGGACCTCAATTTGTCAAGGCATCCATGGAAACTGGTGGTCATTCCGTGAGTCATAGAAGTCAACTGCGCTTTGGTATGTGATGCGGGAGCACTCCTAAATACCTTGTTCTGTCGGCATGGACAACAGGTGGATGTGGCATCAGGATTGAGGCAGTGAGTGGAACATCCAGGAATACAGTTAAAAAACGTTCTCATGTTCTCGTAATGATTGTCTACGTTCAGGGCATCTCGCACCATCGTGAATCTGTTGTTCGTTATTTCAACAGCATGTGCCTATGTTCTGAAAAAACATATATTGGACAGGCATTGAGCAGTACGGGTTTTCATAATTGAAATCCCGGAGTGCCGCTTTACGAAAATTTGCAAATCTTGCCGCTGTTTCCACGGATGGAATGATCGTGATGATGATTTTCTGCGATTAGAAAAACCAACTCATCGATCCAAAAAAATAATGTAGGGCAGTTGGAATACTCTAGAGCGAACACGTTGCATTTAGGTCCATTTTCGTGGACATTGTGACATTTATTTGATGTTAAGTATAACATTCCAATATTAGGTAATAATATGAGTCATAATTGAAGCGCCGAATTGTTCTACACATGCATTTTATGGCGCCTATCGAATTAAAGGTGCAATTAGCGTTACGTAAAGTCATTGTTAGCTTGGTATCGCATTCCTATGTGTTGATAATAATTGTTTGGAGTCGAGATTGAGGCGTAAAAGGTTTTCCGTATCTTTATGAGCTATGGACGTTCATCAGATATACAAATAACTTTGGAAGACTTCATTCTGAAGGATGTCAGCGACATGGAACAATTTGGGAACATACTGACTCGTCTCAAATTTGGCGGGATCGATAAAACCATATTAGAAGGATTTTCTACCAAACTGATAACACTGCATCAAAGATAGTGTCTACCTTGAAAATATACCATGATCTTTTCCCGAACCTTACTGGCCACTGAAAAGGGTTTCACCGATGTTGTTTGGCCGATGTATCATCTCAAAACTTGATTTGCTGAATGAGCAGTAGGACACGTGTCTTTTACCAAAATTGTATATGGACCACAAACACACGGGTTCTTAATATCAACACGGGGGGTGGTATCCCGATCTTTACAGAATGCATGCCTTCAGCCAAATGCCGAAGCATTTGTTATTTTGACCCTTATATTTGATAATACTTTGACTTTACCATCGCAAGCATCGACTGGCTTATTACCAACACACGCAAACCCACACGAGAACCAGACCGAGGGTCTACTGATATAACCACTTGACCTCATCAAGTTGACTGGCAAATATGAAGAGAGAACGAAAATTTGAGGTTATGATAGCTACTTGAATCGTTATAACCCATTCAGTTTTTCATTGAAGAATGAAATGTGAAGCGATGTTTAACGGTTAAGGCCAGAGAGAGAGCTGACGGTCGAAAACTAATGCCATCTGCGAGTACTGCTGGAAATGAGCTTTTCTATTCGCTTCACTGTCCTTTCACGTTACGTTGCGCCCATTCACCCAGCCTGCAGCTAATGAATAGTTACAGAGCAGAGCGCACAAGGGCGTCGTGTTATGATTCCAATTAGGACCCTGGATATAACGCCACAGGCTGAGAATGTACGAATCAATCCGATAATGATCTGTGTTTGATGTAGACTGGCAGCAACCAGTTGATATGTTGACGATTTCTGACCGAAGAGATGCTGCTCGTTAGCATATTCGTTTATATGGGTGACAGGCATTTCTATCTTGATGTGGCAATTGCCCATATATACCTTCGTTGTCGCACTAATATCGTTAAAGTGGTACACTCCACATAGGATGTGCCTGTTTGCTATCTGCTATAGCTAACTGTAACAAATATTCTGTCCATTTGTCAATAATTAGAAATGACACATTTGAAAGCTGATACTCCCGGTGATATTTCAACAAGTACCTTGTCTGGTGATATTCTTTTTTTTAATATATAAAAAATGCACCCGAAACAATGAAAATCGCTAACCGTAAGTGCTTCCACCAATGCCAAAGGTACAGACGAGTATGAGATACAATGAATAGAAACCGCGAAATTTTGCTTTACTTTGCAGAGAATAATCACCATGACAAGAGAGTTCCCAAAATGTATTGCTATCGTTTGCAAAGGTTCCGAAAAATATAGCTATATCGTTTACCAAGATGTTTGCATTAGACTTTTTTGAATGGAAAGTTGAGGCAGCTAAATACCTCAGCAATGCATAGAAAATGCCATTCTGATTACCTCTCAGTCGGTTAGCGGCTAGGGGTAAGTGACTGCCGCCTCGGTTGTTTGAAACAGTTGTGGCAAATCATTTTGGAAAATAATTTTTGTATAATGTAAACAGTACCCTTAGGTTACGCAACATCTTATTAGCTAATTAGCTAGGTTGTGTAGGATTTGAATGGTCTAGGCGTTCACCGTGGTATCCGAGGTATAAATTACAACTGAATTCAACTGTCATTGCACGTGAAGTCCAAAGGACTACGCAGTAAGATAACAACGAACATTGCAACGTGATGGAAATACTGTGTCATTTATGTAATTATGCGAGTATTAAAGTAGAAGGAATACCTCTAACCAGTTCCCAAACCGACATGATTGCCCGTTATTAGTTAAGTCATCTTGAAATTCTACAGCTTTGATTTACTTGTTCGCCATGAATCCTTTATTCAAACGCTCCCAATTCCCAGTTGGCGACTGCAATGACAGTCAATTTCGTGGAGAGTGATCATCCTGCCAAGTTCCGTTGCATTGTATATACTTATTTATAAATATTGCATGACCTAACACTGCACAGCGTCATACCCACCGCGTTCGATTATAGCGTTCTTTCAAGGCAGGTGTGCGGAAATAATTGTATTCCACACCTTCCACCCGCAGTGCGAACTTATGTGGTTGTACTGCCAAAACACACAGTACAAACATAGATTCCCCATCAAGAGTAAAATGTTATTGCTCTATCCCGTAGATAGGCAAAATAAAACATTTGCGAGTGGTCAGAATGTATTGTCTAAGATAAACAATTATCATCTTATCATCATTGAACTATTCCTATCACCTCGTGACGTTATACTATCTGACGCACTTACTAAATATTGTCAATTTGCTAGGAGAATCGCATGGTAAATTTGCCCCCCCCCCCACCTCTCCCGTCGAATAATTTGCAATGCTATTCGCGTGAACATCTGAGCAAAAGTAATAACATTTATCTAGGGCATCAGAATATTCCTGCATTGACAGTTCTAACTCCCTTATTTATAATCGTTACAATCCAACTTTTTGCAATTTTTCCAAAAAAAAGCCCCAAATTGAAACCAATTTTTATACTATTTTATTTTTATTATGAACATTTTCGGATGCATCGCGATTTCCGATTCAAATTGCAGTGATTTTTTTTGTGTTTGTTCTCGATGACGTAGAAATGATAATCATCAAAGAAAAAACCGAGTACCGAACAAGGAGGCAATTCCCGCGGTAATTCAACTTCCATTCGCTAAATCCCCACCGTCTGACTATTCGATAGTTTTGGCGCCAGATCATGGAACTCCTTGCTCGGAATCCTTAATCATTCTTTAGACCTAGTTTTATGAATGCCCTATAAACTCGTAAATCTTGAAAATCGGATGTCGTTGTGCTAAAATGACTTACAGAGGATATGAAGATATTCCCGAACCCGGCTTTTCCGGGAGATGCGCACACACTCTTCCGCCTGTTTAACCACCCCTAAACGGCCGATGGAGACTTTTAACGTGGAAAGCCCAACATTAATTTTATTATTTTTGTCGCCGATAGGCCTCTAACTCTCCGACCACGTTGACGTATGACTCGTTTTATTTCACTGTATTGACATTCAAATTGGGTGTAACAACTGTCATGATGAATGATTCCATAAATGAAGGTTTCGACTTGTGACGTGGCAACCTTTAGTGCAAAATTCCCAATTCCTGAAACCCCGATATCGGCGTATTCGAAGTGATATCGAGGTATCCAAACAGATAACGAGTACTACTCCCGACAGATAGTATAGAATAGTTGAGATTAAATTGATAAATAATAATTTCCAAATTCCAAGTGATTTGGTTCGTGAATTTTTTGTATAATGAGGGTGAGTCCATGGCCTTGGCTAGTTGGGGCAATAGCCAGGGTAGACGTAAAATATTTTGCTTAAACCACCGGTAAATAAGCTTACAGCTGTAAACACCAACTATTGTGAACGAAGCGCCACGAAAGTCCTGCCTAAAAAAATAACCCTATCGAAACAAGATGCTAACTGAACTGCCCCATCCAAAAAGGAACGCCCGTCCGTATTGACGACATCGTAGGGTAGAATAATGGCCAGTGTACGGCTTTCGTGAGGCTTTTGCAAGCACCCATCCGAGATGGAGTTTGCATCATTCACCGACGCGTTTTTGACCTCTAACTCTTTGGGTGATGTAGGCCTAAACTTTTAAATTGGCAGTAGCGACTTCATGTAAGCTGCCTTTATGCAATAAATTCCTCCCGTCCATGTCCCCCAAGGGCGGCCGATCATAGAACTGGAGGGCGCCATTCCTGGAATTTTTATCTGCGGCCTGGATTCGTACGTAATGGAATTCGTCCCAAACATTTTTGACCTAACTAATATTTCCACCAACACTGGCCCTCCAACAACAACAACAACAAACAGCAACAACAGCTTACAATAGGGCCTAACTAACCTAGCTCACTTGTGTAACCTGCATCGCGACTTCTTGGAAGCAGCCACATATCGTACACAACTATACAAGTTTACCTCTCAATGTAATTAGTTTGCGTGTATCCTGCTAGAAATACGGCCTTTTTTCTGAAGCCACGTCCCTGGGCTTCAAATGTCTAATGGCCCCGTCCCTAACTTTGCAAAAAGAAATATTGGGTACAATACAATGCAAGGATCAGTACGACACAAGTTAGTGGGCCTATTTTTATTCACCTTCATTGGATTTTCTTCCCTCCTCTATTTTTCAATTTCGACCTGTGGGTTTGTCTCAATTTCCGGATGGTTGATGTAAATATGTGGTTGGTGGTTGTAGATGAATATATTTAAAAAAAATCGAAAAATTAGCACCTGATTCCACTATGATAATGTAATCCGCACCAGTCTCACAGAACGTCGAGTTTTATTCTTACCCTACCTCCCTTGATGTAGCTTTCAACTAGTATGTTCTATGTATACCCTGTGCATAGAACTGTTTAATTTATCACACACACACTTTAATTTGCCAACTGGTGACTGTGACTTTTTCATTAGGCCCCCACCCCTTGGCTGCAACTCTGACAACTTGTGTAATGCGTTCCATGCACAGCCTGTGAATGGAGAAATTAATGGTGGGCGAGACAGCACCACTTTTCCCAAAAGCGTTTAATAATCACAAACCATCTATTCGTGACAATATGTCGGTGCCCCATCGGTGAGCATTTCAACTTGGCCAGTCACTGACTGCTAATCTCCTTTGCACACTTGTTCGCATCTAGCTTTAAATCGGCCACTGATCGCAAACGAGCAGAACTAAAGTGGATTTTCATCAGGTTAGGCACGCACACTAATGGCTGTGAATTGTTAGCATTCCCTCATTCTACAATCACACACCGTTGAATTGACTGCCGAAGCTGATTATGTCTAGTCCGTTACTCGTTGGTCGAGGCAACCCGTATTTCGGGCTACGACTTTCACAAGGTATATTTATACGGTGTAGATCAAGCTTCTGTCATATTCTCTGCTGACGAAGGTCCCAGGGGGACCGAAAATTTCATGATTAATAGATTTGTACTCCCACAACGTCAAACATCGAACTCCGATTCCTCTTTATTGTTCTTCTATATATATATATATATATATATAATATATATATATATATATATATATCTTATATAGAATATATATATATCTATGTATTATATGTAATATGAGGCATATATGTACCTTCCTTTGTTGTTGCTGGAGTATACTACCTCGTTAAGCCTCCTTGGCCTCTAAAAATACTTCCATTCGCATGTATTCCAGCCAAACCCTATGTTATTTTTCACATTGGACACATATAACCTACTGTTTATTATTGCTTCATAAAAACAAATAAATGGAATCATTATACACAGCTGATGACCTGCATTGACCCATCTCTACCATAGACAGGAGACCACACCTACAGAATATCAGTTGAATGTCCCGTTTCGGTTAAGTTCAGTTAAATTAATTCAGTTAGGCAATAAATGCGACCTTCAGTTACCTCCTCTACTGTTGTATCGGAAATGAAGATAGACACCACCAACCCACCACTTTTGTGCAAATCGACTAACAAAAAAAAAAAATAGCATAGCGTGCGCCACCCTATATTAAGATACCTTCGAAGAGCATTGTTGCTTAGTAGGCATCCCTCTGTGCTCGGGCAAGTATACACGGAATGCCAATGGTTCAAAATTATCGAAAAAAATATCAATGTATCAGACCTCCATTCAGAAGTGTCAGGATTTAATATCCGACCGTCCAATGAAACAAGAAATCCCACATGTCAAAAGCATATCAAACAATCATCATATCAAAGAAAATATCCCGGAGTGTTAGTAAATATATAAGCCTAATCTCAAAAATGTGGTGAAATTAGGAGGATCAAAGCCAAATTTTGTATAACGAATCGTGATATCTCAGATTGATTTTGAATCATTGGCACAAGCGGTTCATGCAAAATACGCAATATCGGGTACTGTTTTTATTGCACACGTTTCATATTTTTCACACGACACCACGGCGAAAGGTGCCTACCTTCGCGCGCGGTACGTACATTTCGTACGTGCATGACATCTACGGATATGGACCAGCTGGTAGATGTTAGCTTTGTTGGGATCCACGGTTGTAACTCGGCCCGAACGAGATGAGTATGTAGTGGATCAAAGGTGGACATGCAGGAACGTCCACCTGATATGTTTTTGGGTTGCCACAAGCATCAAATTTAATTGAGATTTCTTAAAGGCCCACTGCAGGATGATTAATAAAGGTGCTAATATAACAGCTGGATGAAAGCTGATGCGTCAGTCCAACCGTAAGTTCAATCAATGACTTTTCCGTTACGGAGTTATACTTATAGTTCCTTGTTAAAAGTTTGTATATTAACTTATCGACCCAACAAGGATTCTTTGTTGGGAGTGCTATATCTTTTGTGACCGAAAAAACCGTTGTCAATCCCGAAGGGGGGGGGGGTCGTGGGAAAGTTTGGGGGAGCGACCCCCTCGTCCCCCAACGGTTTCGCCCATCGTCCCTTGCGGTCCACGAGGAGTGACTGAAGACCGATTGATGATGTCATGATCAGAAGAATTAACACTCCCCCGCCGACCGGGGGTAAAAAAAAATGAGATATAGTCCCATTTTTCCAATAACAGGATTCTTTACTTTTGGCCATCGATGCTTCATAATTCTTAACTGCAGTCCTATCGCGCGGGGCCGCTCACACACTGGAACGGTACCGAAACACTAGGCTAGTCATCAAAATGAACATTAATATTATTTCATTACAATGTCTTGGTTATGGACTAGGCAAGATTTACGATGATGATTATTGCTATCATTTGACCTCAAATGACCTCTGGTTACCCTGGGATGACCTCCCATGTTTTTCATTATATTACCTCGAACACACACAATTATCAGCAATGAACGTCTCAAACACTATGACGTCAATAACCAGGGACCTCTGCCTGTTCCCCCCCCTCCTCATACACATTGGTTATTGAGGGCACTATGAAAAGCACATCAGAGCACTTGAATACAAATGAGAAACCCCACACATGACGAAATTAGCCTTAAGAATCGTAAAAAGGTAAGTTGCCGCTGTTGTCCATCCATGATCGCAAACATGGCTAGGGTTTCCTGACGAACCTTAGTGGTTGTCCTGAAACCTGCTAGATACATGTCCCAATCGAAAATGAAGCAGCCAACGAGAGCACACCGAGTGACTGAAGGAGGCACTGGCACCCCGTAAAAAGACATGGTATGTTCTCATGAACTCAAATTCCTTGGCTGCTGCTAATTGCCCCCTTCCTCCTCTTCTCTCAGATGGTTGTGCAATGAATGGATTGCAATGTGGTGATATTGTGTTGTCAGTATATATTTCATAACATTCAGCAAAAACAATAAATAAATTCTTCAAATAAATACTACCTATATCATATAGATACTAATAGTATATATATATATATATATATATATAATATATATATATGCCCCAATGGTTGTAGTAATCCCTTCCCGGCATTTCCAGGCGCGGACCCAGGGCGCGCACCCCCCCCCCCTGAAAAATCTCGAGAAGATTAAAAAAGAATTGTGATTTTTTTTTTTCTTTGCCGGCCTGAGCCGTTGAGGTAAATGTTGACAACAAGCCACATCTCTTGTTTTGTCCCACGTCAGAAGAAGCAACACGAGCGGAGGGGGGTTGTATTGTTAGGTATTTTTCGCTCCTCAAAAAGCGATCGCGTCTCATAGGCACGGCACTCTACTATTAGTTACGAAACGAGTGCGCTGTCCAGGGCTACTGATTCGCGTCGATATTGTGGGTGATTTCCCCCTCGTTAGAGCGGCACAACGCGCCTTTGATCGGTGCGGCGAAAACAAACGGAAAAGGAGGCGGGTCTAAGCAGGGTTTTGTCACTTGACCTTCCTCAGGAGGCCTTCTAAACCTAAACATGCTTCAAATTGTTCCTTTGTCGAAAGCAAACTGATTTCCATGGGTTAGACTTTCAAAATTATTCCTTTCAGAGAAATTATGGGCCAAATGAAGAAAAAAAAACAAAAAACAAAAAAAAAAAACAGAAATTTTCAGAATTCTTCCTCTCAAAAAGGAGGCGGCGGGGATGCTAACAGATTGAAATTATTTTTTAATTTTCTTTCAGGTGCCAATCAATCAATTTTTCACTTACCATGTGGGGATTGAGAGACAAACGTACAGGCATGTTGGTTGGATTGTGTTATCGTATTTATATATACAACCAAAATTGACAAAAATAGACAATCTACCTTTTCATATTTTCTCTAAGAATGCCCTCATTCTACATCACAGGATCCTGCCACTCTAAGACTTTTTCAGCTTGATCAGGCATTCGGGCAAGCATCTGGGCTAATCCGATGTTGACGAGAAATCGATTCCATCAGAATAAGGTGGATCACATGTACCAAATTTTGGTGGAAATCCAACGAACTTTCAAAAATTGGCATAATATGCAATTCATACACATTGACTGACCTCCAGTGACCCTGGACATCACTTTTAAATTTTCTTGGGACCTGTAGACTACATCCACCAAGTTTCGTGGAAATTCCGACCAAACCGGAAAATTCGCAAAAATTAAGCAAGTTAGACCACTTAATCAGCAATATTTTCGGCTGAAAATCTAATCAGTTCATCTACCTGGTCCAGTCCTACATTGCAAACTACAAATCTACCTCACTGTCCCCATACAGTCTTCGGCGTGATCCTACTAACGAGCTTAAACAATAAATTACATAAAAAAGGTATTACCCAACTTAATTAAAGGGCAACTGCAGGATGATTCCTACAGGAGCTAATTTATGCTGGATGAAAACTGAATGCGTCGTCCAAACCGGAAGTTCAAGGACTTTTCCTTCTACGGAGTTAGTCCAGTTGGGTTTGTGTATTGTGAAGCAATGTGTATTGCCACAAGATCGAAATGCATCCCATCCTGCAATATGAATGGTGTCTACTTGCAACAACCCTGCCACAATCTTCGTTTTCTATTGACATTCACACAATATTTTCATTTCGAAGCGCATCTACTCCATGGGAGAGGGTGCTGTAGTTGGTTGGTAGGTGTTGATGTACTTTGGTGAGAGAAATACAGAACTTCTTCTGCTACATGCTGACTTATTCAACAAAATGAACAATCAAAACATAACACAATTTTCTGTGTTGTCCATTGTGGACGTCAGCATTATTGCGCAATTGGGATTCTCCCCAATTTTCTCTGCTCAAT
This sequence comes from Sclerodactyla briareus, assembly GCA_026419785.1. Lineage (NCBI taxonomy): Eukaryota > Metazoa > Echinodermata > Holothuroidea > Dendrochirotida > Sclerodactylidae > Sclerodactyla > Sclerodactyla briareus. The sequence continues at coordinate 189,899 of JAODTK010001888.1, read as the reverse complement.
GGCCCAAAATTGGAAGGCCAATAACTTCAGATAGGCACAAGCCATATTGAAATGTGGTTTGAACTTATACTGTGGACTACGTTGTTCATTCTCCACACAATATACATCTATTGTATCCAAGCCTTCATTGCCCTTCATGACTTTGCTGCCCAAAATCTAATCAGATCATGTACAACCCAACCCGGGTGCTACACACAAAATTTCGTCATAATCGCCTCACGGTTTGTGCGAAATCCCGCTAAACGAGAAAGTGTAACATCACACACACACAACGCCATAGTGACCACTAAGTCCCTTCCTTGAATTTCATTCAGGTGAGACAAAAAGGGTCTCAACTTCCATACGCGCAGTGGAAACATCTTGTGAAGACTTTGTCTATCAATGGCACCCAAAAGTTGTATATTTGGGAATCACTACTTGCAAAATTGTCGTTAGTACTAACGTTAAGTGGGTCAATGCAGGAGCTAGTCTTAATGACCACCCGGTGTTCCTCCAAAATCCATTGCAACAGATCATTTCAGAAGTTTTTGGTTAGCTTGTTTCAACAAAATACACAAGAAATGCCGTTTCGGCATCTGGGGGGTACATCAGTCAGAAATTTTCTGCTACGCTCCGCGCAACCCTGGTGGCGCTCCGCGTAGATGGTCAACATAATGAATCAAATGAACAAGTCAGATCTATACACCTTGATGTACTATGAAAAGATTGTTTTGGATTCCAGCAATTACAGAGTATATAATCCAAATATCATTGAATACCAACACCCAACCGGTACTTCTTTCGGTTGGTAACCCCCAACCTCAACATAATCCACTCGGCTTAGCCATGTAGCCTAAGGGTATCCCGATTACAAATGGCTATAGCCTAGGCCCACAGGATGCAATCGTGATGAGCATTCAGTTATAACCGAGCTTCAGTCCTAATTCACTTTTTGTAGGTTAGCTTATTAATTCAACTGCTCTAGTTAGCCTAAGATGGATAATTGTTATGTTAGTTGTAATTACTAGCTAGGCCTATTCAACATTACCGGTAAACCTCTGCCTACCTAAGGTGTTGTTATTTTCCAGTATCGCCATCGCAAAGTGCATGCATAATCAGCAACTGACAGAGGATTCTTAAAAATGCTAGCAATTGTGCGATGGCAAACTCTGGGGTACAAATCGCGCGGCTATATTTCATTCTTCGGTATGATGTTATTTGCCCTTCTAATTGACATCCATCGCCCGTGCCCCCTCCCCCTAAAAAAGAAAAAAAAATCCCGTCGCTAATATATCATGAAGAAGAAACACCTAAAATATTGTTTAGCCCAAGTTTGATAAAGAAAATTAACATCGTGAAAGTCAGCGTTGGACAAACATGTCCGGCGGGCGGCAGTGCATGTACAAGCTATCGAAAGATTTTAAAAAGGCGCTTGAGATTACATTTAGGGGGCGAAAAGATGACCCAAAATTGTCATGTAAAAATCCTCGGTACCATTGTCTTACAGCAGCAAGATGATTGAGATTTATGCCAAATACTGATTGAATAATGCTAGAATATCGTAATTCACGATCGTTTTGTGAGATCGCTCTCACATGCACGTACACGGGATACAGCTATGCCATGGCTGTCGCGTGGTGTGTTGGTACAGTGAAGGGTGCATTTGGACCGCAAGTAGACAACATGTGGTGCGGTACAACTTCAAATCGTGTATCAGTTAGCTAGTCAAGTGCAACTGAAGTAGGAATAGGCAGTATGTTTCAAAAAAAAAAAAAAGATGTCAGATAGATTTAGTCGGAAGGTCTTGCAAATAATTGATTGTTACATTGGCCAAAAAATGCCAAACTGATGTATTTCCTAACCTAATAGTAAAAGAGTCTAGGTTGAGGCACGGGTATTGTTTTCAACCCCAACTGTAAACACCAAATCAAATCAAATTACGATCACCAATTCGTAGGATAGACACATCGAAAGCCCAGTGTTTTTTTTTTCTCCCATTGCTACAGTGTGTTATAGGTTTCAATTTTCAGGCCTCTTGAATTTGCGATAGTAACGTTCAATTGCTGACTACTTTAATTGCAAACTGCTGATATAGCTTACAAGGGTATAGTGAAAAGTTACAACGGGAGTAACAGACAGACTAAACGAACATGTCTGAAATTATTTTGAAGAGGAATCGCCACATAGGGATTGACAGGGGCTGAAAAAGGTGGGGAGGGGGGATGCCACAAGGGGAGGGATTTGAATTTTTCTTACAAAACTTCTTTTGTCATTGCCCAAAAACTTCAAAATCTGATTGATTTGAAACTTTGCCAAAGGTATGTCAGTAATGATATCAGAAGGGCAAAGGTGGGCGTCACCGCACCTCAAGACGGCAGCCGTTCTGAAATGTTTTGTCGCACGGAATATTTCTCAAGTAGGCGTTTGGAAAAAACCCCATGGAGATCGTTTGAGACCAACCTTGTTTCCATGAAGGCATGGCTTCTGGCGAACCTACTACTGCCGACTGGCAGTTTATCCCATCATATTTCAGGAGTTGCCTGGGTAGAGTCAGATTCACGACCAAAATTATAGCCCCCTCGACACTGGAAAGTGTCTGGCCGGGATTATTATGGTTTTGGTTGTAGCCGCGCTGTCTCGTCGGTGCAGTTCCCATGCTCCGCCGCCGCCGGAAACTTTAGGCGTTAGGCGCAATAACTCTTAACCGCTTTATCCGATTGAGCGGAAACTTGGTTGTACAATGTACTCCTGGTGAAATCTCGGATGAGTACGGAAAGGGGGCATCATTGCACTGCTGGGGGCTGCTAATTCGCATACTATGTGAAATGAAATGTTCAAGTAGTCGGATCTGAACCAAACTTTGTGGGTAGGGGACTATATTTATCCGACAAAGTGGAGGTCATTCAAGGTCATCAGGTGTCAAATTTGCATAATTTATGAGATTTTAAAACTTTGTCAGATCTAAACTAAACTTGGTGGAGGGGTCCTACATGTGTTCATGACAAATTAAAAGGTCATTTCAAGTCAGTGTGGGTCAAAAATTTGGAATAATTTATGTGACTTTTTTGTAAATTCCATAGATTTACAACACCCTTGTGGATTGAAAAGCTATCCAAGTTTCTGGACCAACCCAAAAATGGATGTCTTTATAGGTGTTAGATCTTCTTCCCAATGATTGCTCAAAGCGCGAATAAACATTGTGGGCAGTTTACCGCCTACACATGTCTAGTTGAGCAATAGGATGTGAGTGGGTACATGTATAGTGCTCTATTAATTCATCACTGGACCATCTGAGGCCCTACAGAGTAGCACCTGGAAGCCCTAGAGTGGCACTCGACAATGAGTTTGAGGGGAAAGGGGTGCTTCCCTCTAATATAGCAAATGGAGTGAAATGATATTTGGGAACCTGGGCATAACCATTGCACGAATGAAGGCGAATGCCAAACGCCTGAGTCAGTTGCCCCATACAGCAGGGTTGAGCTTTGCTGTGACAGGACGGTACCCCTAGATGCTGCACAGACTCTATACATGGTCAATCAATCTTTGTGTTTGCAATAATCAAGATCGCAAGCTTTGGAATGCAGCACTTCTCGATAGTCACCGAACTTTGGGAGTGCAATAAGTTAGCCCGCTCTATTTTGTTATTATACTTCAAGGCTGGCAATCATCGGCCCCTCCCCCCCCCCTTCTCACTAACTCCGACAGTCTCTGGCGGGCATACATCCAACGTCCCTACTACATACATGGCTGGATGATATGTGGCGATTCAATGTAACACAATTATGCATAATGCCAAAATGTACCATTATGTCCCGCATTACTCACGATAAATAGTCATTAGTGTTCATACTTCTCCCAACAGGTGCATTAAAAATGCTTTGTTTAGAAAAAGAAAATTGATATGCAATATTGCAGAAGAAGGCCTATACAGAAAAAAAAATAGGGGATAGAATTGTTGCTAGCATTTTTTTAGGATCAGTAGAACACTGCTACGCGTACGCGTGTGGTGTTAGGGTCTGACGTTAGATAAACATATTAAACACTAGGCTACATCAGAATATCTCAAATGTTGTGTGATTCTAAATTGGTACGAAGCCGTTGATTAGCACATTAACCTATGGACAAGTCTCTCCCGATGCTTCAACTCGATCGATTTAGTTAGGGTGTTTGCAACACCATAGGGCATTTTCTCTGAGAAAGGGAGAACAAGGGCATCCCACAGTAAATGGACAAAATGGACAATTAAAAAAAAAAAATATTTTTTTTCCCCCACCCTGTGAGTGCTAAATCAAGGTTAGAAAATCATATTTTCTAAAGAAAAAGCTTTCCTGGTAATGCAATTAACACACAAGGTTGGGTAATGTCCCGTCCGCAACATTGTTTTTTTTCTCGAACATTAATTCACCTGTCTTTAAAGAGTAACTGCTTTGAATTGCATTTCGATTCTCGGATAATAGACAGGATACTCAAAGCGCACACTCACCTTACAATACAATCTCATTCAACTTTCTACCATTCAGAGCATCCAGCCTTGACTTAAACCCTACAATTGTTAGGCCCTATGTCCATTTTTTGTCCCGTCCGCAACCCACAACAACGAGGATATAACCTTCATGTTATCACTGAAATGAAAATAGTTTATGGTTTATGTCATGATAGCTGATTCTGAATAATTAGATCTCCCAGCCATGCGATTTATTCTAATTCAAGTTAATTGATGTTTTCATTGTACAAAATGTCTTGTCACCGCAACGGGAAGATACTGTGGAATCCCCACAAAACATGTTCCCGTTCCACTTCGAGCCGCAGCATTCCGTATGGCACCCATTGAAAGTTGGATGGGATTAAATATCCTATTAGCAGAATATTCGTCAGCGGGATAGGGATTTACTCAAGACTCTTGCCATGCCGAAACCTGCTAACTTCAGGCTGGGGTCACTTTTTCACTCATATTAACAAATAACATTAAAATTCCCATTAAAATGCTCAACGAACAAAACAACAGTCATACAGTTGGCCTAAGTTACGCTCAATCGTATTTTAAGTATAACACCAAGTGCAAATTACAACACTGTTGTATGGGCAAACGAAGGTTAGGCTAGGGAGCGCTGTCAAATTTAGCCACACAAAAAAATGTTTTTTTTAACAGTCATTTTACACTCATAGCGTACGATAAGTTGCATATCCCCTACGGCCATGACTTTTTTTCCTATTTGATGTTCGTAATTGATAATCATCAGCACGCCACAATAATTTATATTTAACCCAATACTTACGAACAGTGTTACAATTAGCTACGAGTACGACGCTGAGGAGGCGTTATCATACAGTATCATATCACTGCATAAAAGTTGCCAATTGAAAAACTGATCTACGGGAAACACAACAAATGTATATAAAATCGGGATTATACGACTAACTTTGAATAGAATATCTAACTAGAATATTGATAAATGCCTTTAAGGCTTGATATAAAGATAGGGTAAGAGACGGCCATACAATTCTAACAAAAATATACTTGAACCTCGGCACAACAACAAAATAGGAATTGGCAAGCTAAAGTGGGTTTTTTGGCACACATTTTCTTGAAAATGACCGAAACCATACCGAAACAAAGTTTGATATCGTTTTAAACTTTTGGCGCATAGCAGAGAATGCCAAATGGTTTCAAATATATTAAGAAAAATATCAAGGTACCAGGAATAATATCAGGGTGTCAGGATTTTTTTCGAGTGTCAGGAACAGAAACCATGGTTTCCTGACAATCTAATATTGAATTCTGTTACCTTGATATTGAATTCTGATACACTGATATTTATTTCTGATACACTGATATTTATTTCTGATACCTTGATTTTTCCTGGTACTGTGGTAATCTGATATTGAATTCTGACATACTGATATTTTTCCTTGATAGTCCGATATTAAATCCTGACACTCTGACATTGAGTTCTGAATACCTTGATATTTTTTTCGATATTTATGAACCATTGGCATTCCGTAGAAGTATACCATAAAAAAGAGACAGAAATTAGGCACTCACATACGACAAAGTTAGCACTGTCTCCGCGAGCAACCAAATCGTATATTTGAAGTGTCTTTAATAGATTTGAAATTGAAGAGTTTATACCCAGTTGCATTAATCATATCGTCTGAGATTGACTATCTGAAATTTTCAGCAATTGAATGAAATTTATCGAACAAGTTCGGAAGCTAGCCTCGTCATGTTGTCGAAACCCCAGTCGCTGAAAAACAACGGATAGAATAGAGACTCTTAATGTGTGATTAAACTTGTAGAGGGCAATTGAAGACAAACATCACAAAGTTGCTCAAAATTATATCACGCGACCGGGGCCCAACTATCCCTGCACTATTTTTTCTTCCAATTTCAACGAAATTCCGAATGTCAATTACTGTAGGCAGAAACGTTGACTTGATTACAACTGGTTGAATGTGCACTTGGTAACTATAATACTTACGGTGAATTACGTGGAAACCTGTCATCTTGTGGCGATGATGGCAGGTGTACCGTCTGGTCTTGAATGGTTTCTGGAGAATGATGGAATGTCTCCAATATGGAGATCACACGAAACGACTTTGTGGCAAAATCACTAGAACATTACTTATAAAACTATAGCCTTCCAGCAAATTGCTGGAAACATTTTAAAGAGCGGAAATGTCGTTGCTGCCTGTATCTACAACAAAGAGAAAAGACTGAAACAGGCTAAGAAAAATATACCCTTTGGAAAAGTATATGGCACCCCGTTTGCGTAAAAATATTATGCCTAAAATCTGCCGAAATGTGCGAAAACTGATTATGTCCAGAACGGAATATACCACAATTCACAAGTCCCAATAGTTTATCCAATATGATTTTGCGTGGAAACTAATAATTAATGAAACATGTTCTTATGTCGTTATGTCGGAAATCCTATTTTGTCCGTGTGGCTTGGCGTGGTTTGTGTCAGTGGGCACAAATTCATGTCGGCCAATCAGGCTCCTTGTGAGATGTTCCGCTGGGCGTAGCACAATTACGGAAATTTATTGGAGTGTACCCAAATATTGTAGCCTATGCAGAGAGCGTAGCGTTCAAATGCATTACGAAAGAATTCTTCTCCGCAAACCATGAAAACCAATTCCCTACAAGTTTGAAAAGTGGCCCCTACTTCTCTAATGTCCACACAATAACCTATTACTCTTCGACTCCGGAACTGGTAGGTTTCGATTTGAATTTTTCTGAGCAACCGGTGAGACGCTTAGCATAGGAGCTAAATAATAGCCCAGGGCACGTGGTACAGACTACCTAATGCCATGAATTACGATCTTCTAATTTAGCAGCCTCTTGCCCACATTTGAGATCCTCCTTGATAAATATTTACTTTGACCTTGACCTGATCCTGAAACAATAAAGTGCAAACATGCCCATCCACTATGGGGAAACTATTGATCTATCCAGGTGCGGTCGTGTTAACAAGCTACAATTCATAGATTCATACATAACATTATCTTTTATTTTTCCCCCCTTCCCGATTTTTAACCAGGTATGTCTCTTGATTTAAACTAAATAGCTAACACGAGGGTTTATGTAATCACAAGAACGCATTCTGATCCGTGTTACCAAGATATTCAAACTCTCTTGGTATTCGACCTGATCCCCAAACAACAGAAAATATGCACTTGGTGAACCCGTCTCCATATCGAGTTCCCTTCACCCAGGTGGGATGATTCATTAAGTTGAAACTGACCCAGATATTTTCCATTTCCTCGGACTACAACAACATCATTAAGGTCCTAGTTCCCATGAAAATGCTGCATACCAGATTACCTGATCAGACAAGGCAGTCTGGACTTATTAATAGGATGCAGACAAAAATACTGTAAACAAGAAATAACATATAACAAGCATTGTCAGATTGCTCATCGAAGCGGACCGCAACCATGTTGGCGCGGAGCATATGAACCGTACTTCCCAGCAACCAGTATAGGTGCCTAATTCAGGGCATTTATCATTTTTGGTATTGCATGACTTGACTATACCTTTACTCCTGGACTTGGTAGAACTTTCACTCGTTTCTCTGATCAGTTGAAGTTAAATCATTAGTGGAATAATCCCAATGATGTTTCAAGTGAGCTCATTACAAGTTCAAGTGAGGCTCGTTACACTCAAGTGGCGCACTTTAAAGTTGAGTGGGACTGGAATGCCCTTGTACATTGCTCTCGCATGAATAGTAGTCGGGAAAAAACGAAACAAAAAACACGGTTTTACAACTGAAAAAGAGGAAAATGTGGAAACTGTTCACCGTTGCATCATCGAATGTCACGTGAGTTCGAAATGGGTGAAAATTATTTTAAAAAAAAACCACAGCAATATAACAGTCTTTCAAGATAAAAACAAAATTTTCAGTGTAATCGCTGCGAAAACTTGTTTTGAACTTTTTACCTGTTTGAAAAATGATAACTGAAACCTTCAGGTTTCCAAACTCTATAGAATATATATTGGGGGAAAAAGGACTATTAACAGATTGGAAGAAAAGAAGCAACCCCCCCCCCCACCTATGAAATCACCCAATTTCCAGTATTTTTCGCATGGTTGCATATTTTGAGAAAAAAAAAGAAACTATTGTGGCTTGTGTGAAATCTGACCATGTTTGGTCACTCCAACTGAGCTGTTTGTGGAAAACTATACAAAAATCAAACACATACAAACCCACCACTGCGGAGGATTGTGTCGGACACAGGGGTCGACATGCTGAATACCGGTGTTTACACATAATATATGCATTTGTATGCGAAAGTATATTGAAAGGCCGATGTTGGTGTCACACACACACGCATCACACACACACAACACACACACATACACACTAATGGACCACCTTTTCGAGTGACCAATCGTGCTGTAGAAACATTCAGTAACCTATTTGGCAATAGTTTTAGTTCTGCAACCATTTCTTCAGAAGTGTTTTCAGCCGAGAGCACCTAGAAAGTTGTGAAGAGCTATTTAAAAAATGATGGCCACTGCTTTGGTTAAAACGCCCTTGGCTTTAAAAACTTCCGAAAGCTCTACTGCTACGTCTGAGCTTGCCTTGGATAACATGCTCGCTCAATTTTTCTAAGACTAAACTTTGCACTCCTTCGAAAGACTGAAGTTGAAAACAAAATCGAAAGAGCGGTGAATTCCAAGTGAGTTGATATTATCAAAAGAGTGAAAGTTCACTCGCAAGGATTGCCTCCAGGGTTCACTCTCTCTGGAAACCTGATTGTCAGCAATGTTGCCCTACACTATTTAAAACAAACTAACAAAATAAATGGAGATATCTAGATCAAGGGGATATTCTGTTGTTTAGATTGTAAGTTCCATCAGAGCCTGATCCTTCTTCTAGCAATCTAAATAGTGGAAGAGAAAAGAAAAAAAAGGCTACAAACTGGGCTAGTATTTAGCAGGTTAGATAGGCTGTGATCGGCTTATCTGTACTCGTCGTAGGTAACGAATAGAGATTTTTAAACATATGAGTTTCACGTAAGGACCAGTTCGCTTTGCTTACGCTCAACAATGAAGCATCTTCTTCGAACTGGTCACTAGTGAATCGTTTACTTGGATTTTCTTCCAAGTTACAAGAACCAAGCGTCATCTTGCTGTTCAGCTCTTCATCGATACTCGAGGCCTTGTCAGGACACACTCACGGGCGTGCACCTCAACGCGTGAGATGACCTTGTCAGTAGCCATCTCTGGTATTGTCTCAATTGAGTTCCTAGCTTGGAAACTCATAGAACGATGTGTAGCGACGTCCAGAATTATAATAGCTGATGTCTTGTCCTTCGGAATCATAGCGAATGTCAGCGCTCTCAACGTTACTTGAAACATTGGCGTTCGATATGGCAGTTGCCTAAGGAGCTAGGAAGACCATAATTGAAAGTTGATGATTCTACGGTAGTCGCGGAGGAATCCTTTCGTTCATGAGTGTTTTTCAGTGGGAGCCAGTTGCAAGGTTATTGCTCGGTTGACGACGATCGGACTATACTTTCATACTTCGAGGATGGTGCGGCATCGGCAGCTATTGAATAATTGGCCAATTGGAGGTGAATGCAATGTAGAGTCACCCCATACAATCTGAGTACGTCCCAGGTCACTGAGAGTCTCAAAGAATCTTGATCTACCCAGTGATGGCTTGCCACCTGATGAGACCAGTATATAAAACACGTTATGAAGGCGTATTTACTGAGAAATCTAGAGCTGGCTTGATTATCATTGCTAGGTCAAACGCCAACCGGGATAATAGCAAGGTTGTAACACATTCCTACTCAATGAGTCAGATTGTATTTATTACTGGAGCGTAGCCACAACGAAACGGTGCGGCTGTTCATTCGAACTATTTGACTATGTGACAGAAATGAATGCAGCACAGAGATAATTGTTTTGAATGCAAGTGAGAATTGACCCACTGCGTGTGCACTACTTCCAACGAAGTGGATTCAGTATCATTATACGATGGAGACACCTTTTCAAAAGGGGTAAGAGAAACCGCCTTGGACCACCTATTCACTTGTACTGTTCTCACCGCATATCTCTTAACATTACCACTATAAATTCATAGCTTTCGTTCCTTTCGATAGAGTCGTGAAGAGTCATTTATTATTTTTCAACTTTGCGCCATCGTGAATGAGAATGGAATGTAGAGGAAGTCACACTGCAAAGAAAAAAAAAACCCCAAATATTTCAGTCTGCTATCAATATTGTAAGGAATACACTCCGAACGTGACTTTCTAAACTCGATACAGATTACATCTTTGGATCACGTTAGAGACTTGTTCCAAGGCAGTGCCTTGTTGAATCGCAAGCCTAGGCCTAAACTTATCTTGACATAGCTTCAGTAGAGGCATAAACCAATAGTAAACAGAAGAGATTCCAAGGTAATAGAGACATATTTAGCAAGTGACTAACTGTTGATGGGGGGAACGATATCGACTGGATTGTGACGTTATAAATAGGCGACTATAATTACATGCTTGATCGTCAGGAAATTTCAAACCAGCTCGTAAACGCCGCTGTGTAAGCGTTATCATTCTCCAACAGTGGCAAGTGTGATAAATCCCACATATCGGGGTCAGCGTGCCACGTGATTCAATGAAGGAGTAACAGTGAACTATGACCTACCGATTTACGCAATCTTTGAACTGAAATATTCTCAAATTTCGTTACAGAGAGAGAACATTTTTTATCGGTGCTGCATGAAGTACATGTAAATTCAGACACAGGAGAAGTAAGGTTACATTGGAAAACTAAAACAGAAAAGTGTTGGGGAAGCTTACCCGGAAGCAACCGGAGAAGAAACAGAAGCTTCAACGATGTGGAATGCTCACAGCCGCCGACGAGACTCATTGCAAAATCCGTGAAAATTTAAGGTGACATCAGGAAAGCCACTGCATTAGAGAAGGGACCATGAAGTGAAGACCAAGCAATAGCCTATATCGCAACTGCAAGAACAGACAACCTGGAGGAAAAGACGGCGACTGCTGGGATTTCGAACCCGTAATATTTGCTTGCGAAGTGTCATCGAATACCATTCTCTCGAGAAAACAGTTGCCATTATTTGACCCAATTAATTTTCTATAATTTCTTTGTATGGACTACATGCATGTCAATTTGCAAGGAAAACCGAAACCAACGTGTGTAGAAGCTTTGCTCCCAACAACCAAAAAGTTGGTAAATGCTTACCCGAATCAACCCCTGCATTATCATAGTCCACTCTGGAGGAATATAAATTAGGTGGCAAGTACCTATAATATTCAATGGGGAATGAAACTTCAAATCCGTTAGAAATCAACGTCTTATTTTTCTATTACAAGGAAATTCTTCTTTTGAAGATGAACATCCTATTAATGAATCCAACTCACAACGAACAGTCACCAGATGTAAATATGAATGCTACGAAAGAAATGACAAACAGCGGGCTGTCCCATGAGAGACATCCGATTTTTACGACAAAACAGCACGGATCGCAGCATTCTCATCAGCCTTTGTACTAGGACGGATAGGGGAACTCATGGGTGTTCTTCTGGATATACTACCATAGGAAGGAGAAGACTAGAGTTCCACACTTACATCTTCTCCTCGCAATGGCCGACTCTGAGCCGTCTTTGCTTCCACTACTCGGAGAGCTCATCATCGAAATATAAAGGGAAAGAATGTTTTCCGGGGATTTCCTCTGTGATGTTCCAGTGCCGAGAGCGTAGCATTTGTTTTCGCATCTTCATGCTGGCCGGAAATCGCCATTGATAGTTATCCATTCCGAAACACACCTTTGAAAACAGCAATTATCCGCGCCCGTTGTCATTAGCATTGTGGCTAGCATCGATACTCCTGTCGCTCCCACAAATTTCACATTTTTCAGAAGCGTCAGCTGAACGAGTCTATTACGGTTAAAAACCCGTTCAACTCTCGTTCCGATTGCGCTCAAGGTATAATATGTATGTAACAATGGAAGCTATTTACCCCATCTGTGTAATGTGTTCACTTACGCGTGTTATATGATCGTCTTTGGGATGGGTCAAGGGATCGCGAATGTTCCAGACGAAAAAATCGTGGCAGCGCACCTGACAGATGGAGGACCTCTTAAAAGACGTTTCGTTATCATAGGTGTGTATATAATTGTCAAACTCCTTTTACTGACGGAGATATTCTAGTGTTTTCCCGGTTTTCTATCCCAAAACATTTAATCGATTCTCTCGCCGTATTTCGCAAATTTTCGTGTTGTTAATAGTCCGGCGAATCCGACGGTTCCTGTACTCATGTCTGTATACTACCAAGAAAAGACCTTCATCGACCGTCAGACAAACCAGACGCACCTTTTGGAGCTAGTCGAGCTATTCGATGGTCCGCCAAACAAATTCAAATCGAGATATAATAACTTTCGGTATGGTCCTGAGAGCAGCAACCCCTTCGGACGATCGCAGATATAAAGTATAGGGAACCTGAGAATAGCCGTTGTTGTTTTATCATCGCGCTCATCCGTGACGGATGTGACAATAATTGGAGCAAACAGTGGTCGGCATCTATTATTCTCATTACATGGGGGTAATTAAATTGATGGAGAGGTGTTCAGGCTATGGTACAAACTGAGAGCCGAGGACGACGGTGTGATGGCAGCTGGAATGGAGCAGGTGGCAGAAGTTTCAAGGATGCGTGTCAAAACGCAACAACCGGCAACGCAAATAAACCGGTAATTAGAAACTCATCAAATTTAATATTCAGAAGAGAGAGGGAGGAAGGAGGGCACTAGAAAACCTGAAGACACACAGGGTCACGCCAGAAACAGCAGCTGATATCCCGCCAAAGAGATTTCGTAAGAAGAGCATCGTCCTCAACTAACTGTACTATTCGCATATAAAGAAAACCGAGAAATTCTGGAATTATACGGCAGATCTATTCGGATTGGCTCAGTGCCATTACAGGAAAATATATCTTTAAACTTTAGAACGAATTACGCGACAACCACAAATGCATATATTGATTTGGCCAACGCGTCATTAAAGCGCCATGAGACACTATTGAGTTGTTTTCGGTCATTTCAACGTGTAAGAACGTTACAGTTGCAGCGCTGGTATTCACTTTAATCGATACAGTGAATGATTTGTGGTCATTTTGATGGGCGATTGCCAGCTCAGTAATTCACGCCACTGGGCTTGTAATCGGACAGTTCCTGATTTGCTGTGAATCGCATCAGAGTACGCCCCACTGCAGCTATTTTGATATATGATTCATTGTTATGTTATTTTATACTAAAATAAGTTTACCTTTGCATTAACAATTTTCTTCATTGGCCCAGCTACTTATGAGAGGTAACTAATGGACTGATAATAGCCGATTGTCAGGGAGACCTGCGGCAGAAAAGACAATTAGGATGAAAATAGCTCAGATGAACTCAGATATGTTTGAAATCATTGGATATCGTGTCATGTTATTTACAAGAGATACTTGCCAATAGATTGTAAAATAAAAATTGTTTGACTTTCATGTTCGGTATAATCACAAGGATAGTTTTCTGAAATTTCTGATTCATGACCTTTAACTTCATTATTTGCTGGAATGCATATATATGCGTGCGACCGTAACAACTGAGTTATTAGCACAGTTGATAGAGGGCAGCCACCAGATAGTTGTTCGAATGCCGGTCATGGGTCATGCCAAAAGATACTACGTGGTGCACCCTCGCTGGACGCGCAAACATAAGAGACAAACGGGGAGAATTTATTTGCATGTGCCGTCTACGGTTGAGGCGACACACCTCACAGGTACAGTCAAAGAGACATTATCGTGTTCCGCCGTAGGTACATGTGGGTATTCGCAGCTGACAAAATAGTACAGATATTCAGGTCTGCCCACTTAGAGGCCTTCAAGAGGTTCAATCCTCAGTAAGACCCAAAAGTAAATATTTTGAAGGCGAAAAGCGAACATTAGGCGAAAAGGCTGAAAAATTTGTGAATGATGACCCATTCATTCATACGTGCCGTAAATACTCCCCTCTGGGGTTGGCGAATCAGGTCAGCGTTAATTAGGGGTTATTCAACGGCAAGCGTGGTTATCCAGGATAATGCACAGATTGGGGCTTAATTCCAAGCAATGCACGGGGGGGCGCAGCCGAGTGCACCCAGCAATTAGAATAATCCCGAAGGATGTGCATTATCATGTCGTACATACAATCACCGTGATTTAACCCCGTCCATCATACAATGCGAAATTTGGTTAAATGCGCAATCAAACAGCCTCGTTTTGGCCACTTTACGATTAAAATAATTAGGAACCCCTGATGACATTTTCGTTTCTCTGCGGATGTGCGTGAATGATACATGGACGTTCTATTTGAAACATTTCAAATGTACGCTCGGTCAAGTTAGCAGATACGATTCCAATGTTCACACCATTGAGCTTCGACATGTGGCGTTGGGGGATGAGTATAGGTGGGGGAGCGGACGACGAGTCTATGAAGGTTGATTGGTGAATTGTCTCAACAGGGGGACTCCAGAGGTCAAATCTTCTTTCAAGTGATAATGAGACACCCTTCGGGTAACGTAAGGTCTGACCGAAACATAACCATTATATTCCTATTGGGGCAGGTGTTAAAGCGTCCAAATGGAGGAGAAATCCACTAAATGGGGTGGTTAAGTCAATCGGTAATCAGCCACTTCTACATGCAGCACGGCACTTGGAATGAGCCCTTGAGAATACAGGGCAGTCGTGACGAAATCACTGGTCCAATGCCTTTGGAGAGCTTCCGACAACTCCGACAAAAAATGCTGGGACACCGGAGTTTGCAACTGTACCGACTGAAACCAAATTTGCCAACTACACACACTCCGCCCCTTTCTCATTCAATGTGATCGGAGGAGCGCTTCACTGAGGGCAAAATATGGGGTTGGGAGGTGAGGTGTCTCATCCAGTTGTCGGAGATTCTAGTAATACACTTTTCATGTTATTGTTCACTATACTGGGACACATTGTGAACCGTTAGTTTTTTCATCGACGAACGTTTTGACGCTCAACTAACATATTTTCACAGCCTCCAATATTAAAGGACAACTGCAGTTTGGATACAACAATGCAAACGATATTTTTAGGTCCAAACCACATTTCAATACGATGGTCCTATGTCGAGTTAATGGCCTTCGAAGTTGGCGTCCATTAAGCAGAGAAAATTGAGGAGAATCACGAGGCGCAATAACGCATGACGGAACACCATTGTTCAACCCGGGAGGTTATGTTATGTACTTCCTTGTGTGATTTCAATAGAAAGGAAGCAAAAGAATGTTGCCAGGGTTGTGCACGTATGACATCATTTAGTATTGCATGATGGGATGTTTTCAAACTTGCGCAATAACATGCACAAACTTCGAAGGGACTGTAACTCCTTAACGTAAAGTCGGGTAATGTGTAAGAGCCTCTCTTAATTTATCTGCAGTTGTCCTCTAAGCATTCTGGATATTAGGCGTTGACTATATTTGTGAGGAAAAAGTAATGAAGCTGTATAAGATGTACAAAAGTTTTGAATATAATCTGCAGTAAGCAGACCAAAAACGGACGTTTATATAGTTTCAGGTCATATTAGAAGGGTGTACTATGTAATACATATGGAGCTTGCAACGGCAACGCCGATTAGTCCATAAAGCCAAAAGCCCATTCATTGACAGGCCATTGCATTCCTGATAAAGTTTTCTTCTCCTATACTTCCGAGAAAATTTCGTAACATCATGGATTTAGGAAGAAGTAAAAATGTTGTTCCCATTTCCACGTTCATCAAAAGTTTCTCTGATGTCATTGTGACGTGACATGACTGAGTAGTAGTTTCACATTTTTGAAGCACAGTAAAGTCCATACATTTTATTTCTGCTGTATTTGCCCAAAATTTCAAACAAAAAGACCATGTTTCCCCACGATTGTGCCGATACTCTTGTACTCCGAGGAATTTATATATTATCATATTATTATTATTATTGTATTTTCTCCACACCGTTCCCTCCTATGGTTGGTACAGTCTGTCCCTCAGACCTCGGAATCCCATACCGGACTCTGGGAGGTCGGCACGCCGTGCATGAGTATACGGGCACATGCCAATTGTGCTGGCTTTGTTAGGGGCAGGGGCATCTTATACATAAATTCCAGGGGAGGGGTGTGATAATTGAGACCGACAAGATTTTCGTGAGACCGATTCTTATTATCGTATTTTACCAAAGGCGGCGCCATGCAGTCGGGTGGTGTCTCTGGGCCACATATGGGTGGCCAATCGTTTTCGTTAGTAATCTTATTGAATAGACTGATCTGGGGGGGGTCTAAAAAGGGAGGGGTTGAAATTTTTTTTCGCGCAACCTTCAACCCCGTAGACGCAAAACGTTGCTAACAGCCTATTACGAATTCCCCTGTACAAAAACTCATTTTTTGCAACATATCTTCCCCCCTACGTAACTGTGTGTCAAGATAATGTGTGGCCAAACGTCCTTAACCTACTACATGAATAACCGTGCACTCATATTGGTTATCACGTGTTTGGGGAGGGTCTACGGGAAGGGGGCTTGCCCCAACCCCCTCGAAAATCCGCAAAGCTGAAACCCCTCAGACGAAAATATTGCTATCCTAGTACTATATTCTAGCATGAATTAACAATTAAAATTCCTTTTTCTCCCAATATTTTTCCCCGACTACGAACTGTGTCCGTAGTTAATGGTGTCAAAACGGTCTGTCCCCTACTACATGAATAACCTTTGCACTCATATTTGGTTATCATATTAAATTACTAGATTGCTGTACGCTGGATCTGGTTATGACACGTTATTTTTCAAAGTGCTTCGAACCTAAAATTCATAGAATTAGATGACTGGTACAATGTAAGACGGAGGACAATTGGACATTACACAATCATCGGTCTTGCATAGCCCGATCGGATCCCGATCTTTAAGAATTGTCGCGCTGGGGCTGAACTTGCACACACTCCATCAATAGTATAATATCAATTTCTGCACTCCTTGGAGTCGTGCGCAACTCACCTATTTTTTAATTCTGTTTATTACTTTTTTTCCCCCTACGACGTTCTTCCGCTTTGCTCCCCGACGGCGGTGGGGGGGGGGGGGCATGCTCCTCGCGGGCGCCGCCCTGTATTGTACGTCGATTTTTATCGAATGTAGTTTACATGTAGGTACGAATATCGAAATATGTTCAATGTGATGTGGTAAACGATTCCATTTTTTTTTAATTAACATCTTGTCTTTATCTCACCAGGAATTCCAGAATGCACACGTAACATACACTACCATTTAGAATTTTTGACGCAATCTACCATTTAAACATGCCGTTGGCCATGCCAATTAGGAAAACAAACCAATGCCTTAACAGTATCTATCCACTGCACACAATGTGGGGAAAAGCCCTGTTTACCGCCGTTAATAAATATCGGTGACCCCCGAGATCAAACACTGATAAGGCGACCACACTAAGAGCAAGTCTGGGGCCCCCGATCAACAATTGCAATCCCAGTCAATTCATTGTGAGATGCACGCGCACAAGCCAGTGTCAATAGGTCCCGAAGTCGGTTTGGTCCAGACGTAAGAACGTCTTCACTAGGTTAAGCTTGGAGAACTTCTCTCACTCGATGCGAAGTTATTGGTTTAAAGTCATCATCAGGCAGAGTCCACGACATACATGTGTGTTGTCTGTGAGTTGGCATCCTTGGTGTGTTGATGTCACTGAGATTTTGTTGAACATGGCAAAGGAAAGAAAGGGTTCCAGCCTCCACAGGGGCGTCTGGGGTTCATCTCGGACGCCATCTGCTCGGGAAATATGACGCATATCTGGGCAATGTCATCGGTGTCAATTGCACCTTCGTATGACGAGAGAGAAGAGGAAGATGGAGAAGCGGCTGCAAGAGTCGGTCATTTTGTTTGCGTCATTGGCATTGAGTGTTGCGAGTATCTGTGAGTCCAAGACAGTGTGAACTCCTTCGGTAATAGGTGCCACAGGTGATTATGCCACTTGTGTCAAGTCGGTCATCCAGGGCGACGTGTTTGAGTTGCCTGTTGGTGGCGTCCAAATCGGCGATTGTAGTCAAGGCTCTTGACTTTTTGATCCAATGGCGTATCTATCCGACACGTTGGACGGTTAGTTTGTGCGACCGCCCCTATTTTTCGATGGAACAGAAAATACTAGGTCATGGCTATAAATTAATTAATTTCACTTCCACTTGAGCGGAGACCGACATGTTGTCGCCCAGAGACAGAACTTTTTTTCACAGGGGGTGTACACACCACCCCCTCCGGGAATTAGTTACGACCCAGGTTAGGGGGCGTCGTACTCCGTGTTGGAAGGAATCGGTGATAGGTGGCAATTCTAAGTTGTTGGATCTGCTCCAAGTGCCACGATCCCAACCGGTACAATTGGCATAGGGTCCCACATTATTGTATCTCCCGTCGCCAGGTCCTGGTATTTCTCCACGTTTTCTCTTTCTTTTCTCTATGTGGGTGTCAGTCGGATTGTCCCCGTCGATTATTGTGATTCGTTCGTGGCTTATTTTATTTATTATTATTATTATTATTATTATATGATTACTATTAGATTATTATCCCATCATTCATCATTATTATAATTATTATTATATTATTATTATTTATTATATTATATTAGTATGATGATGTATGATTATTATCATTATATATTATTATTATTCCACCATCATATCATCATTAGTTTTTTTTCTTTTTTTGGGCCATGTTTATTTCATTATCGTACGTTATGAGAAAATATAGAAACATGAACATAATGCAATACAACATAATACAATAAAAACAGGTGGTGGACATCTAGTGTTAAAATACAACTCATTTAACTCTTATAGGTGAAGTACCTCTTCCAACTCTTTTAGTTATGCACTTCTCCACGTCTAATGCAAACATAATTTGTATTAAATTTCTCGGATATCGGGGACATTTCATTTTCCCACCTAAACTGGAATATGTAACACTTGCATGAAGGCTTAAGAAATTATAGAGGTTTAAATAATTGTGTATATCAAAAGAAGAAAATGTCCCTTTTAGAGAAAAACAAGCATGTTCCTAGAAATTCGGTCTCCACATCTAGCAAGAAAGAAGAGGACTTCGGAGCAATTCCAATAAATGCTCTAGTGTGCTCTCCTGACATGCAGAAGGTGCAAAGAGGACTTCCGCAATGTTCATATGTATAGACGTGCTTGGTACTCAATATTCGGTGCAAGAAGCGAATTGAATGAAATAGTGCAGCTTTGCATCTCGCACTGAGGGACGATGCGTTTGAAAAAAATATTTGACCATTTTTTACTCTTACCGAATTGTATTGCCATTTTTGCAACGATGTAGTGGGGCAGCGAATGTGCCTTAATTAAATGAGAATATGCCACTTGTGAAAAGTTCTCAAGCCGATGAGCGAAGCTAGAAATTTCCTCTTTAGCATTGTCGTTCGTCCCTAATAAAGTATCCCACCTTCCAGGGAATTGGAGTAAAACTGCTAATCTGCCGTTATACACGTGAAAGGAAGGGGAATATTTGAAACAAAAAAAATTGTTATAATCACGAATTCTCTCCTCATAGAGAAAAAAATGTTAATGTATAAAACGATCCCCCTTGAATGAAGGAACTGTATAAATGGGGCATCATCAACTTTAATATAAAAATTGGCCAAATGATTTGACTCTCAAATTTGCTTGTTGGCTTTTCAAAAGTGTACAATGAACCGGTTTACATATATTTCACGAAATGGTTACAAAATCGGGATATCTCAATATGAACATTAATTTTTAAAATAAAATTCTTCCCAACATTCCTCAGATAATAATCAGAATATCGTCCATTACTCCATTTTGCCAACTAAGATACGTTTACCCAGGTTACTTTGAGACCATGTATAAACGATTCAATGTGAATTACCTTCAACCCCCTGAACTTACAGATTGACCAAGTCTGACGTTTACTTTACTCGGCTATTACTCCATATAAAATTAAACATTACGGTATTCAGCGCTTCATTGAAAACTTCTGGAGGATTGTTAGAGTCTGAAAAGATAGACAAGTTTGTGACATTGACAAAAACTCTTGAAAATAAGGTTATCCCCAATAGGAGTCGTGATGTCTCTATATGACCAAGTGTTCAGAATCTGTTTGAGGCGAGATAACTTTGGAGGCAAGTTCATTGAAACACGTCTTCTCTTGCAGGTGATGTAAGACCTAATAGAGTAACTGGACTTTCGGACCAAATAAAGGGGGCAGTATTCACGAAATAGGTTTTGATTGAATAAACGTTCCCAGAGGGGAAAAAATAACAGTTTTATCGAAAGTTTACTTTTAACCGGACGCATCATTGAAATTATGTGAAATACGGATAGTTTCATGCAAAGATGCGGTTACCATCTAAAAAAATATGGTATCATCCGCGTACTGCATAACTTGGATATCCTGATAAAGGCGCAAGGACCTTTAATACTGAAACTATAACTTATTTTCTGCGACCAGGATCTCAACTGCGACAATAAACAGGTAAGGCTTTAAAGGAACAATCCTTGTCTGACCCCTTTCTCTAAGTCAAAGTATTAGACGAGTAACCAGTATTAATAACGAAAGCCTGACTATCGTTGAAAAGGTGGCCACCCCAAATGATGAAATCTAAACCAAACATTTCATTTTGTTTCAAAACAGTAAGTAATGTAGGGAAAAGTCCATTCAAAGTGTAAATGCTTTCCAAAGTCCACAATAAGAGTAACCCCGGGACAGGCATTCGCGTGACAAATATCAATTAAATCCAAAAGGAATCGAACTGTTCTCCAATAAACACCTACCCTTATAAAAACCAGGTTGATTGTACCATAGTTGAGGCATACAGTTCATTCATTTGCAATGACTTTTGTCCGCAATTTTGTCATCTGTATTGAGAAAAGCGTGATCGGGCCAGAAGAAGATTCTTATGAAAGATGGATCTTTGTTTGGATTCGGAATTACCGTAATGATGCCTCGTGATTGTTCCGAGGACAATACCCTCTGGCAAATTGAATGGTTAAAGGATGCCACCAGCAATTGACCAATTGCGTCCCAAAATACCTTATAAAAGTTAGATGTCAAGCCAGTCGAACCGGAGATTTGTTGAGATCCATGCTGTTTAGAGCTCCAGACCATTCATCAATAGTGAAATCACTTACAAAATCAGCCTCATTCGATGATAATTGTAACTTGAAATTGAAGTGTCCCAAACTGAGACGGCTAGGAATGTTAGAGCTTATATAACTTGCGATAAAAGTTGCTAAGAGCATCCAACATGTCGTCCGTAGATAGAGGTTATATTATCCCCATTCTCACCATAATGTAGTTGATGACACTTTGTTTCTTTTGTCGCTCTCTAAATGAGAAAGGTAATGTGCTGTTTTTCTCCCCTCTTCGACCCACTTGCTCGAGACTGATTGCATGCTTTCAACTTAAAATTATAGATTTGTAGGGAGTCATTTTTAGCTTCCTGTAAAAACTGTCGGTATACGGAAGTTCCCATGTATAAATAATAGCTGTGCTCTAATTCCTTCATGAAAAGTGATTAGATTATCTCTAGCCGCCTTCTTTTCTGCGCCAAGTTTGACAAATTTTATGGTAAGTTTCCTAATATTGTAGTTAATAAATTCCCATCTGGTAACAGGATCATTATCCTTGTCCTCACTAGAATTTTCAGTACTAGGAAATCCATTTATCAATGTAAAAAAACATTATAATCCTTGTTCTCTAGGCAATGAATTATTGAACTTCCAGAAACCAGGCCCACGCTTACTAACTGCCGTCGACACGTGATAAGAAAAGAAACACAGAAATGGTCGGAATTCGGTCGGATCTAACCCCTGGTAGGTCCAATGGAATACACGTATCAACCGTTAGCGACGAAGTGGCCGGCAAGGAACACTACGTACTTGCTGGACTGTATCCAACACACGCTCTACGTATAGGGGGTTACAGCCTTGAGTCCAGGGTGTGTAAAAAACAATACATTGAGGTCAGAGCTAGTACCTAATCCCCAGTTCCGGTGTGCTGTTACGGGTAGACTAGCAGGAAATATAATTCCATCAGTGGTACCGAGGACTGAATGGAAAACAACGACATCTTCCGACGTGCACACGCAACAGTACGTACCTAACGCTACGGCAGGCCACGGAATACTACCGTATCTTTGTCCTTTACATCTATATTACTGCGGCTTCGACGGAGGTTGCAAGGCCGTGTCGACGCAGTGCGTGATTTCACCATTTTACCATCTCTACTACTGATAAGAAGACGTTCTCCAGCCGTTGGTGTAAAAGTGAGACATCCCAGTCTCGACCCGAGCAGGACCGTCAGGTTACTGCCTTCGTATCAGTACATTGTTTTATGACGGCTATGCAGCCTATCGGATTGCCACCACATTGACTACTAAAGGGTCCAGTTAATTGCTTGCATTGTTGCGATAGGTCGTAGTTATCAAGATACTACGAGCTGTGGACCATATACACACACTGTATTGTTATAACTAGGCACTTGCCAGGGCTTTTTTAAAACGGCACCCGTAAAAATACTTAACTGTTACGAGGTCATTCTGCTGGAACCTTGGTAACAAGTGCTTTAGAAAGAAGAAAAAAATCAAGCGACAGTTACGTCATTATTAACTCCTGATCTCCATGTAAATTGCTTGGAAAGCGGATGCCTTTCCGCAAGATATCTACCAAATTGTAAATGAGCCATTAGGCTGACGGCATTCGTCACGCGCTTTGAAATGAGGTATGGCGGCCCCATTTTGTTATCTAGTTCAAAATCAAATACAAAATTAAAATCACCTCCGAATATATACTTTCCTTCGAAAACTGAGGTGTGAATGTGAAATGCCGATAAAGATGGGGGCTGTCATGTTGGACCATATACTTATGACTGTAAACATTTGACTGTTAAATTTAATCTATCATAAGAAAAAACGCTCGCTATTATCTTATCAATTTTAATAATCACTCACATGAGAGGGAGGTCAACCAGGCAAATATCAGGCTTTAAAGTATGAATAAATGAAACACCATTTTGCGTTTTGCTGCTGGTCTTAATCCCTTGCGTATAAGTACAAATGTCAAACGAAATTTGTTAATCTTCAAATATTAAAAATAGACACGAATTTCCACGTACCTTGCGTAATGCCGGTTAGATCTTCATTGTCCATGCGTAAAATAGAGTTTACATGGCACGGCAATCCAGAAAACAAAGGAAATTAAAAAATTAACAAAACCAAACGTGATGTTTCTAACATCACATGAACAGAATTCCAAAAAAAACATTTACACTCCATTGTTAAAGGAGCTGAGTTTGGAGCGAATCCTCAAAATCAGCTCGCGGGGGAGTCTTGTAACCTGGACGGGACGGAAATCGTCGGAAAGATGAAAGGCCTTCCATCCTGCATTCTCCACATTACAGAGAGAAGTGAAGCTTCGATGACCTTAGCGTATAGGTACTTGCGTGTGCTGTCTCCATTACGCTTCTCTCTCAGTCGCCATCGTACAAATCGTCAGTTATGAAGAACTCATCACTGTAGGCTGGCCCTTTGTTTTTTCAAGGGACAGTGACCTTCTCGTCAAAAACGCTTAATCGAACAAGGATATGTCGAATTTTCTCTCTGCGGGCACCATCCATATGGGCTCTTCGATCCTGGCGTTCTGCAGCCCGGCTTTTCCAAGGGATTCGCTGGCACTCTCCACACAGATTTCACCCATCCGAAGGGTTAGGCCAACAACGGATGTTTGTTTCCTTGAGATCTTTCATTGCTTATAAGCGCTTCCTTCATTTGTTATGTTTTCTGCCTCTAGTCCTCCAATTTTCCGCTCTAAGGACTCTATTTGACGCTTCCTTGTTCGTCCGTTTTCTCAAGAGCATCAACCCTGGCATTTGTAAACCTCCATTGCTTTTTTCCAAAGTTATTGTTCGATACGGATTATCTCCTCTTTTATCCGACGGAGGGACAAGTCGATCGATTCACTTAGCTGGTTGTGAAAACATGGCGTCTTGGTCGCTTGGCCCCCCCTCGTATTGTAACGTTTCAGCGTCGGCGTGTGTTGGGCCTACTACTACTGTCGGTGCACGATTCTTTGAACCTTTTGGCCTACCCCTGTCCTCTTTTTACCTCTCATGGAGTCCAATAATGTCTAAAAACTCTTAAAAACTCTCCAAACATGTGGCTTGCAAGTATGGAAGGCACTATTAGTTTTTCAATTATGAGTTTATCGTTTTTGAACATCCCGAAAGCAAGAAAAATCGTAATTTAAATTTACCTGGTCCCCGCATCGCTAACAAATCCCGTTACTTTACTTTACTACTCTACTTACTCCCCCATGCTGGGTTGCCATTATTATTATTTTATTATCATCATCATCATCATCATCATCATCATCATCATCTATCAAGTCATCATTAATTATTATTATTATTATTATTATTATATTATATTCATATTATCATGAACTAGTATATTCACTGGAGAGGCGATCGCAGGGGAATGCATGGTAATTACTTAAAGAAAAAATGTTTCCGTGCGAGCCTACACTGAAGAATAAGGTCGAGCAATATGGATTTGAAAATAGTATCAAAACGCCAACGAGGCAAGCCGCCTTTCGCACGGGTGTGGGAGAGCATTTTTCTACTAGAGAACAGGTGGGGGGCGTTTTCATTGTATACTTCCCGAGCAGAGGATCGACGCCTGTTTTCAAGGGCCAGTTAAGGGTGCAGGACCTGGATACTGCACCTTATTTGTCAGCTTCGATCCTCCACCCAAAACATCGCATAGTTTACAAAAACCAGAAGCCAGAAGGCTAGTGATTCCTTGGACTCTTTCTACAACCTATAGCAAGACTAAAGACAAATGGGTGATTGTACCAGTTCATTGTGGGAAACATAAAGTCTGACAAATTTCTTTCTCAATTTTTTTTACCAACCAATAGGGTTCCTATACTCTTGATAAGATAGCTACACACTACTTTCAAGGATTTCAGACTTTTGACTTTGACAAGCCAAAATTGGCCAAATTAATTGACATTTCAACTTTTCTATTTTTGACCAAAAATCACCCCCGACCATATAAAAAAACGATAGGGTTCCTGTAACTTCCCGTAAGAAAGCTAACACACCACACACATCTGAACAACCTGATCAGACCAACCATTCTGGACTTACTGGTATTTCACAAGGTTTTCATACTTTTGACCTCTGACCTCAGAGACCTCTGAACCATGAACCCCAGGTAGAACCATAGGGTTCATGTACTCATCATGAGGAACACTATGGCCAAGTATAGCTTCATCCATCCAGGTGGGGTCAAGTTAATTGTGTTCAAAAGCCAGGCGTCACACACATACACAACCCTACATCACACATATACACACATACACACACACGGCATGACTGCAATAGAATTCCTTCCACTTTCGGCAAGGAATCAAAAACCTGACCTGTTGTTTTATTTCCATATTCCACAGCAGCTTCAACTCCAGCATAGGAGCGCTATTGTTTGATTGCTGGGACTAGATAGTAATAAGTGGTTTGCAATATTGTAATTTCGATGATTCTGGGGGTTTTGGCTG
The DNA here is from genome assembly GCA_026419785.1 of Sclerodactyla briareus. Classification (NCBI taxonomy): domain Eukaryota; kingdom Metazoa; phylum Echinodermata; class Holothuroidea; order Dendrochirotida; family Sclerodactylidae; genus Sclerodactyla; species Sclerodactyla briareus. The sequence goes on along the minus strand of JAODTK010001888.1, from coordinate 163,794 downwards.
TGATCTGCATGTTTCTTAACTATTTACCATATTAATTTTCCGTCGACAGCTATCGTCGTTCATAAATGTAGGGGCAGTTGCCGTTGTTCTATTCTTAGTAGCAGTAGTCTTATGAATAATTACCAGCTTTAGAACGAAGCATGGTTTGAAAGGGGGCTTAATGCTAATTATTCAAAAGATCCGCGTTACCTAGGAAACATTGATTTTCTTTCTAGGAACCTTATCTTCTTTATTTTTCTTCATGATGTACTTGACGAGCAAGATCGATCCCTATTCTAGGCCCCGCAAGGTATACTGCAATGCTGCACCTAATTTTCAGCTGCGACTCCAATCACCAGGTACACGGAATAAAGGCAAATGCTCTTTGGGCGGTACCTTAATGTTGAGGTAATCACACGCAGACGCAACTCGCCAAATGCTACCCCTCGATTGCCCCTGCTTCCAATCCCCTTGTGCAGAAGCGCGCCCAGCGAGAAGGCAACAGGTTCCGTTTTTAAGTCTTTGGTATGACCCCTACCGGGAAATCGAACCCCGGTCCCCCGGTGGAAGGCCGACGCTCTTACCAACTGTGCCAACCACTCGATGGAGTGTTCAGAGGTAAACAAATAGTACCGAAGGATTGCCGAACATATCTGACATTTTCAAGTGAATATATGCGTCTCCTATTAATTATCTCGTATACTGGTTTCTTTCGTATGTCGTACATGTTTTTGAGAACACAATACCTGAATCGGGACGTCACCGGTATAATACGGCCCAGGAATTGACCGAGCAAACGGGGCGTATTACAAAGGAGAGGTAGAGTACGTTTAACTCATAGTTAACTCTAGTTGCCAGCCTGTATAGGGCATCTTTCATACAAGCCGTGGTACTGGCGAGAAACAACGACAATTTAAGTTTTTATTCAGCCGCATCGCTCCGACTCCCCAAAACGCAGAGGCAATTCAAATCTGTGCCAGAATTTTGCTGGGTAGGTTATGAGATACCCTGCGGTTGTTTGAGATAACCACCTAGGAACACGGTAGATAATGAATATTCCCATTGAGCCAAGGTGCACGCGAACAGAGGTCCTACAGGAGTCCCTATTCAAGATCAGCCGATTTGACTAAATGTTGGGGACCTTTCACCATTCACCCCAAGAGTTACTCTCTGAAAAATGGAGGTTAATGGGGGGGGGGGGGGCGAATTTAAATCAAATGTCGGACGGGGCCGGTTCCTTACGAACCCCTGGTTCTTATTTGAACTTGCTGTCTCATAATCAAAAGATGCCATCCTCCTGCGTCAACCCGATGTAGGTTTGTGTATGTGTTCTGTGTGTATGATTTTAAATTGTATTTCACATCCCTATGATGTAGGATGAGGAGGCTGGCAGGCCCGAAAATTGCTGTATTTGGTTTTGTCGGGAAAGCTAGGGTTACGCAGAGCCACAAAATAATCGGAACAAGATCAAACCAGCACCTCATGGGCGAATGTATGTAACCAATGCGCGTTGCTGCCGCATCACACCGTAACCCGCGACTGGCATGAACTCTCTTATAGGGTTGCGAGATAACTCCATATATACTAACACACAGTGACAATGTATGGGCAGATTTAATTGAACTTGACCATCTGCAGTTAACCTTTGTGAGTACTGATGGCTGGTCCGCATCCAGGTGCTGCGCCAATGAGAGTGCATCATAACAGCAAACGGCCCTTGAATACGGAACACATTCATTAGATCCCCGAGCCCATGGGATTTTTCATATAACAATTGCCAGTTCAAACACTGAATATTTTCCCAGCGTGTCAGCACTGACTGGATTGGTCTTCATATTATATCCAAATTTTCCTGATAAATTTCGAACATTATGAAAAGCAATTAGTGCTGAACGATTCATCATTGACATATACGGGAGAGAACTAAGGGTTCACTAGTAATTTGTTCAGTATGAGCATTGAATTGACGGACGATTTAGTCTAACGCTCAGCAGGGTTTCCTCGGAGATCTCAAGACTGATTGATGACCGAGGTTGTCTGAACAGGATCTGTTTTCTTAAGTTGGTCAACTGCTCAGTGGATTTGGCTTTCCCTCGGGTCTTTAGATTTGAAGATAGCATAGGAGGCACGGGGGTCATCCAATTTGCATAATAAATTTCACGTCAATTTTTCTGTTGGATTGCCGTGGATTCAGTTGTGGGTCACTGGAGGTCAATGATGTATATGAAAATAGGCCACGTCTGTCCTCTTCCTGACTCACCCTTTTTCTGTCTGTCTCCTACTGTCTCTCTGTCTTGTCTATGCCCTCTTTCTCAGAGAGGTTGGGGCGTTGGTTTTTGTCGGCCTCGGCGGTGGAACAGCCCTCCCCTTCCACTTCGACTTTGCATGTTCGTATTAATTATCGATTAAATAAATTCAATATGCCCTAATTATTCTTCTACACATTGCCGTGGGTGCTTTACTTTGTCCCCTATGATACCAGGCCATCGCTATAGTTAAAGGTTGTTTCACATTAATAACCCACCCCTACACTGAGCCTTGTCTAATAGTATGACTTGTACAAGCGGAGCAATGGGCAATTACAATACACTGAGCTGGGCTCAATACGATCATATGGTGAATTCTCCCACGATCTGACGAGTGAGCCATCTCCTGACATATCATTAATCGGTCTAGCCTAGCCATGTGGACAGTGCGGCGACCTGCAACAAAACCCTCAGTTGTCAACCCTACCTCTCTCCCTAATTTGTTTTAAACTATATTTGGTTTCAATTTTTTTTAATTGAAAAAAAAAAGTCCTTCACTTTTTCTTATTTCGCTTCACACTGGCTGGAAGGGAGTCCACGGCTCCCCAACAGGAAGCACTGTTTCCCCCCCCACCCCAGGCTTACGCTACTTCTGGATCCAGCTATTTACTATCCTCGCGCAGAGCCCAGAACAGTTCCTCCCTTACCGTACTATACGGTTTTTGCTCGTATGTTTGTCATGCCCGACCGTTCATAACAAAACGGTCGGGCTTGTCACTGGCTCGGGCTGTTAATAAGCAAAGTTATACAGAGAGAAAGTCTGATGGTTTACCTAACGTTTTAAGGCAATTAGAGCTCACAAAATTTATCTAAAAATTAAATCAAATAACACAGGCATTCACTTTAAAAGTGCTAATGTTCCATGAACGTTTAAATGAACGAGTGCCATGGTTCACAGCCGTTATTTTCCACTTGACAATACCGTTACGCTTAATCACGCGGGTGGTAGGCTAATTAGGGTCCTATCGCCTAATACATTAGCCTTTCTCACCGTGTATGGGGAAATACTAATTGGATTGCATAAATTGTCCAAACCAACAACAAAAACACACAACAAACAGGAAAGAATACATGGTTCCATCGCCCCGGGCTAATATGGCTAGTGCCACGTGGTGTACTCCAGGTTATTAGCAGAAAATACCACGAGGGAGTTGTCCCGCGTTCGTCTGCCGACAATGTTCAGGTTATTTAATCTATAACACGTAAATTAACTCTCGGGCTCCGCCAATAATTCGTACCAATTCATTCAACGATTCCCACCGGGTGAAATGCGCTTTTAATTAAAATATTTTTGGAATTGCGAAAAGGCAATATGCGGGCTGTGTACAGTATGCATTTCAAAACTATGACCGTTTACAAAACTAAGATACATTTTTCTAGGCGTATCAAGCACTGACAGAGGGGCTAAGCGCTAATGGGACGCGTCCTATGATTATCCTCTGCATTGGTACGATAAATAAATCGAATTTAAGAGCAAAACAAAGCGGAGTAAGTACGGGAACTTCATTTGTGTGGGAAGGGGAAGGAATTGCTTGATCTCTCAGTTAGGTGAGGTGACTATGCACTATGTTTGGTGTGGAGGCTTTGCGTTCATGCGCCGAGTTCAAAGGCCCGTTAAATGCGGAATTAATGGAATTATATTCCTGATCATCGGGCGGTTCGAGTGTATGGTATTCATATAGAATGCACCGATATACACAGGAATTGTTCTTCTCATGGAGAATATACGATACATGCCAACCCAAGGCGTATACACCCACATTTGAGTAAGAAATAGGGGCCTGCAAGGCGAAATTTGTTACATGAAGGCGGAAATGCTAGGATGGGAAGCGGGATAATTCTACAACGGAAACATTCGACTTCTTATACGGTATCCGGTGCGCGTTGATGGCTGGGTGGTCTGCATTTTCCATCAGGCAACAGGCGACATTAAAATGAATAATGTAACTTTCAATATGAGACATCCTATCAAGTTGAGGAGAATTGTTGAAATAGAACGTCTCCGTGTGTATCGATGGTCATCACAAGAACGGTGAGTGTCTATATAGTCCACGATTTTTATATATGAATATGAATATAGAAATTATACCAAACGACGAATAGGCCTATTCTAGTCTTGTGTTAGGACGATGATACTTGATATTCCCGATCCCTGCTGCTGTATGTACACCACTCGCGGATTTTTCTGTGGCAGTGTGCCATCACACGCACACGTACTCTCGGATGTTTGTGTCTGTATCAACGTCTTGTCCAAATTAGAATCTGAACTTCCATACGATGAAGCTATCGCAACACTGATAGGAACACAAACATAACACCCAACCCCCGGCTCCCGGATATCCAATTGTCCGTGATAGTTTGGACCGTAACAGCTGTTACCCCCGTGATTATCGAATATTGCCGTTTAGATGAATGGAGCCATTATTAACCTAAAATTGTTCCCACACGGACCCTCGTCGCCTCACATTTGGTAATTTGATTAGACGATTCGACAGTCGGTCGGGGTGCATATGTTTTAGTGTATACAGATCAGAACAATCCAGCTTCAAGAAGGTCTAAAACAATAATCCGTCTCCACGCAAGACTAGCTCCTTCAGAAATATTCATCCGTAAACCAGTGTTTAAACATTTTTTTTCCTCGATACAGTGTGATGGAAATCATCTCGATTAGACGGAACAAGACATGACTTGGTGATCCAAAGGATAACTGGTAAGTGAACCTTGAAATTTATATCACATACTTGGAACTGCATTTTTCTAATTCGTCTAATTAGTTGCAGCTGTTTGACAAAAATGTTAGTCATCGCCCCGCTCAATTACGCCACGTATTGGATCAGCTGAACGCCATAGGGTGAAAACAAATGCCGCGATGAGAGGCTCGCATTTATCTTCGAGATGTCACTACGGGATTAGAGCATTATGTGGTGTGTCATTTTTCAGAGTATCCCATGTCCATTGAGATTAAATAGGACGTATATGCTATGCGTGGCATGCTGTATTGAAACGTGAGAAATGTTACGGTCAAGTATTGAAGCCATGTGCGAATTCTACAAATTAACGATTAGCTACTGAAATTGTTGTAATAATATTAATAATAATAATAATAATAATAATAATAATAATTATGATGATAATAATAAATCATCATCATCATCATCATCATCATCATGATTTGATGATCATCTGATCCATCAATTCCTGGCATTTGAGCAGGAAGGGGCCCAACCCGGTAACACAAGACCAGCTATACTCGACAAGGTCTTAAGATTCGGTAGAGGAGGCCGCACAAACCTGCATGGCATGGACGACTACAAAAGGGCATATGATCGGTGCAACGATCAGTATAATTCCACCACATGAAGAACAGCAAGTGTCAACCCCAAAATAACGAGACTCGTAGAGGAGTCGATGGAGAACTTGTCGGAGCGTCTCTCTGTCTAACGTCATTGGTGGAACCCCTCGCCGACATCAAGATTGAGTGTGGGGATGCACTCTCGCCACTCCTGTTCTGCGTGGCTCTCTGCGTGGCTCTCACCCCTAGAGCCACTTGCTACGGCAGGCCAGAGAGGATACCAACTCAATACTGGCCGCGTAAATCAACCACCCCTGTGGGTATGTATCTGAACTTGTACGCCAAGAATGAACTGACCTCACAACACTGATTGAAGACAGTGAGGATATTCAGCGACAACATCTGTATGAAGTTTCGGCTTTAACACAATGTGTCACCAATCAACCACTGGGGTGAGATCAACTGACCTACCCCTTGACGATCGGAAATATCAGAGTGCCGACTCTAACGAGGGGTACAAATACCTGGGCATCCTGCCGAACATGAAACAAACAGAGGGAGGTCAAAGACAAAAGGCATCAGCAACGTACCGGAGGAAGACTACGGTCCATATCCTCAAGTCCGGAGCTCAAATTGACAAACAATACATACTTGCCATGACACATACGCCCATCACCTATACGGCGGGCTAAAGACTGGAACGCATCAAGATCTGGCTGAGATGGGGACCGCAAGACGAGGAAAAACGATGAAACATTCCGGTGGACCGAACTGCAACCCCGAGCTGGCGTGCACCGGCATGGTAATTCCCACAAGCAAAGGCGGAAGAGGCCTGAAGGGGGGTCAACGGCCACCATGACACTCCAGTGTGGCCGGACTCCAGGAATCCATCGCAGCAAACAGGGACAAAAACCCCACTGATAGAGGCCTGTTGTGGCGAAATGAGGTTCTCACAGGGTATATAAGAAGAAAGAGACAGAGCTCGATTAGCAGAAAGAGTCTACGGACAAATGGGCAGCAAAACCGTTTCACGAACAATACAGACGACAGTTTCCCGATATAACGGTCGATACAGAACGCCTATCGATGGATGCAACAAGCTATTGGCTTAAGATAGAGACAGAGGCACTGATAACAGCTGCCCAGAATCAGACCCTGACCACCAATGTCAACCAGGCGAAAGTCACCCACACATCGATTGACCCGAATTCGCCTGTGCCACCAGAAAGGCGAAACGGTGGCTCATATAACAGCGGCCTGCTCGAAGATCGCCGGAAGTCCGATAAGAAACAAGGCATACCCCGTAGCGGGCGGGCGGCCGCACTACATCACGGGATATGTCAGCCACTACGGTATCCATGCGTGGCTTCCCACTCCGAGTCTGACGGAGGAAAACGAGAAGGTCAAGATCCCTCGTACTTCGGTGCGAACGGCAGAGTAATCAGCGCACGCAGACCAGATCTGGGTAATAGTGAACAAAGCCACGCACGAACCCACATAATCGACGTGGGAAACCGAACGACACTCACATAGTTGAGAAAGGAAGAGAAGAAGTGGAGAAATACCAGACCTGTGCGGCTGGAGATCCAGAGATCAAAGTTGTAACCGGTCGTGATCTTAGTGCAATGGGAGCAGTATCCAACAACTTAAATGGCCCCTGGGAAAAAGTTCTGGACAACACTGAGTACGCCCCCGACCTCCCAGAGTCCGGTATGGGATTCCGAGGTCTGAGGACCGACTTACACTTACCAAGGAGGACTGTTGTGGGAAGAAACCAACGATATATAGTAAGAATAATAATGTATAATAATAATAGTATTATTATAATTATTATTATTATGCGCCCATGCGTGCCATGATAGGTTCCCTGGTCCAGGGCTTACATCAAATGGAATAACATCACAGCTGTGACTGCTGCGAGTAGGACGCACTGGCAGCGACTGAAAATCATCTGGACCGATGAGAAGTAGTTGTTCGCTCCCAACCAAACTCTTCCAATTATACGAGATATGCAGTGATCTCCCACCCATGGAAGAACAACAAACGAACAACAAGCCTCGCTCGAGGATCCAAATTGATACTCTGGATTCCTAGCACGATCAGCATACCCATAGGCAACGCGGTTGGCTTGGCTAAAATAAAGGAAACGATACTTGCTACCACCATCGAGATGTTCCATAAATATAATTGGATATGACCGTGAAGCCGGGACAGAGACTTTTACTGATGCCCCCAATTGTTTTTCTTTGTTTTAAGCACTTCTACGCTACCTTAGTGAGACTCTCAGAACAAAAAACAGGTATTTCAGAATGAAATACGCCATTCTTGGGTGAGGCCGGCGATGAGGCTAACAGGAATTTAAAAAATATTTTTTTAATTGAATTGCCAGTGTGGTAGTTCCCTCCAAGGGACGACGATTTGTGTTGGCGATTGGGGGGGGGGGGGGGGGACGGACAAGATGAATACCATCTAAGCGGAGCGCCACAACAGGTTGGCACGTAGCGTACAAGAAAATGTTTCGTTTGACAGACCCCCTAGATTGCAGCAAACGGCATATGACTTATGGGACAGTCAGCAGCTTTCCTAACATTGATAACAAATTTTTATTTCAGGGATCAATTAGGGACTTAATTTTCAGGTGTGCGTTGCGAGCTGTGACATTCTGAAATACGATGGCAAGTGAGGTTTCAGTCATGAAAGGATCAATCCAAATGGGCAATGCCACAATGTTCAGCGCGAAGCGCGAAATTTTGCAGGATCCAATTTGACCAACGATCGACATTGCGCTGACCGATAGGACAGGCCTGAATGTTTTACTCAAAAATTACAGCGACGCGAAGCGCGCGCGGAAAGTTTACACTTGGGAACTTCCATCTGAAAATGACAGGCAATCTATGGATATAAAATCGTCTTCACCACAAGTGTATCATGTATTTGACACAGAAATGTGGCGTTTTCCGACCGAATCTTCGATGGCTATTTTATGGGGTTTCCCCCAGCACCGTGAGACCGCCCCCTTAGTATGTGCACCGCGCACGCAACTAACTTTCAAAAAAGGGTCGCACCCATAGATTGATTGCCGAATTCTATACTAAATTTGCAGACAGACATATTTCGACAAAACAATCACCGGTCGCCGCTTAGGTGGTACCTTGCCCTGTCGCCCCAGCAGTCTTCATTCCCTTCAAAAACAACAAAGTTTACACTTCTGGGCATTCCATCAAACATTCAGGCAATATTTGGACTTCACTTTTGGACAGCCTTTTCTTCACTTGAATTTTTAATCATGTCATTCTGACAACGCAATTTGTGACGTTCCCTGGCTGCATTTCGATGCCGCACCGTGTGCCCCTCCATCTGATAGTAGTGCACAGGCCTCAAAATTTCAACAAGTGATCGCACCATAAATAAATTAAAAAAAAAAAAAAAACCGACCAAGTGGTTGACCAAACCCCCTTCAGACCTCAAGATAGCAATTTGTTTGACAACGTCCAATGAAGGAGAAACACACCACTGGTGAAGCCAGTCTTATGTAAATGATAGGGTTTGGAGGTGAGTCTAACCCCGTTCTTCATTGATAATTAAGAACAAACCAGAGAAAACTGCCAGGCATTTTTGTAAGGAACATCAAATGTATTTCAGAAGGCACATCATAGTCTGAACACTACCGACACATGACTCCCGCGCGCAGCGCGCAAAAATTTCGGAAATGGAGCAGCAGAATTCACTCAGCTTGATCATTTGGGTCATCATGCATTTTTTAAAACAGGGTTGCTGATGGAGTATGTCGGATACAGTGTCAGCGAAATAGCAGTCGGGCTCAAATATTGGGGGGGGGGACAATATGATTGCGTCCCCCACCCAGAATATTGGGGGGACGCCGTCGCCCCGCCCCCCCCACCCCCCCATGCTCGCGCCCTGGTTCCCTCAGTGACAAGAAACACATACATATACCGTTCATCGTTCATAGCATACAGTTGTCCATAATCCCAATGTATGGACCCTCTCCCAGAGGACATGTTCAGGCACAACCGATCACAGAAAAAAAGAGTATAAATACATTTTTGTTCTTCTTGGAAATTATCAATATATATAGTATACCCAAAAATCGCCTTGTGTATTGCATTCGTGTATCAAACTACGGCTCGAGAGTAGCAGAAGAATATTTTGACTGGCAACATTGGAAATCGATAAATGACAAATATTCTCGGAAGAAACATAGACACCTGCAATACTGTGACTAAGAGCACAGTGCTCTGACCCGCGAATGATCAAAAATCTCTCTTGAAAAACACTTCAGGAACTGAAAACTTTTCTATCCTCCCCTCCCCAACGAAATCATAACGGCTAGTCTGCTTTGGGGCAAAAGAGAGGCGGATCAGGAAATATCTACTCGTGCGTTGTCAAATCAAACTTCTCAAAGGCGTGGTGACGTCCCTTGGACCGGGGTGACTTATATATTCAGAAACGTTGTCATGTTGCCTACTAACTGTATCTTGAAAATCAAATGCCCTTACAGCGTATCACATAACAATGATCAGAGCACTTCTGAGGAAACCTAATTTAAAGGAAAACGCACATTAGTGACAATACTCATAGAATAAGAAGCTCTGAATGGAGTAATTCATCGTCAGCTCACGGCGTGATTGCAGCAGAGATTTTCATAATCGTGGAACAGCAACTGCAAATGCTTGTTCTCATGATACAAAGAGTGTTAACTGATGGTTGATACAATTTGAAATAAAATTGTCAGAGCGAAAGGGATCGCTCTGTGTCACGAATAACGAGTAATTCAGCTTCAGTACCCCCCCCGATTTAACAGTATACAGAACAACTTTCATTTTAACACGGTGCACAAGTTCGTGAGGAACAGTTTTCTTGATTTTGGATACAAGACGCGCAGCGGAGTCCTGAGAGAGTTGCAGTTTTTTGTATTCCGCACTGTATGCTAATAAAATTATCCACTCGAGATGTTATTAGTAATATTTTACTTTTTTCCTAATCAGCGAGCGAGGTAAACCTACACATATTATTGATATCACATGTCGATGTAGGATTCCCATTGTAAAATTCGGAGGTGAAATATATCCCTTCAGTGTTGTCGTTGGTTGAGAGCAGTCTGCCCGTATATCACCCCGCATCAAATGATGTATACCTAATGGTGGACTAGATTTTGGAAATTAGAACTGTACCACGTTCACAACTATGAGGTAAAGACGATGACCAACGAGTGAGATTGACTGACTCCTTGTTTTCGAAGTCAGGTTTTCCAATAAATGTGCCAACATTCATAAAACAAACTATCCGTACAGACGGCAAAGTTGAAAAAAAAACAACGAAAATTCAAACACAAGTTGTCGTAAAAAAAAAACCGTATATTAGTACTGGAGGGGGTCTGGACGTCTTTCAACCTTCATCGCTCTACTTTAAAGAAAACGTTCGATCGGAACCACGCAAAGATTATCATTCCATGTAGGTACTTCGGGACGATGCATGAAAAATGTGGGTCATTTTCGCCGTGAAACCTGCCCCAATGTACTATTCGCTAAACAGTATACTTAGAGTCTTCCTTCATAGCAATGTTACATAATGAGCTGATTAACATGCCGATTTTCTCTCAAAAATCATTTACCTGCAAAAGTGCGTTATTGTTTCAAGCGGAAATCTTTTTCGGTAGTCGATAAAACCATTCTGGAGTGTACTGCTTCAATTGGACGTGTTCCCTACGAAATATTGAAAATTTGGTTCGGTTCTGTAACTGGCTTGGACTCGGTCGGTCGGTTGCTGTTTGGACTTGTTTGCGAAGCTGGGGGTCATGCAGATTTGATTGGACGCAGCACTCGGCACACCAGGTAACCAAGTAACAATACAACCAAGAGCAATGCGGGAAACCTTTACAACATATTTATACTCACCTTTCACTGCATCATGGCAACACGCAGCATACACAAGCTTAGAAATCCTGAAATGGACCAACATTGAGTTGTGTTGTTTGTATCGTTGGGAACATAACAGTTTTAGTCTGATTTTCTTCCATTCTAAAATGACCTTTTGGAAGCATTTGTGAGAACACGATCATGTGTGAAACCCAAACCAATGACTAGCTGAATACTGTAAGAACTACACTCTCTATACAGGTTCTCGACTGAGTCGTGGGAGCTAGAGTCGTGAATCCCGCCTCACTCCTCTTGTGCAGGCAAGGCAAGCTGTTGAAGAAGAGCTGTCGCGCTGATGGATCGTTACTAAGCTCCACTGGACTATTCCTGATTCACATTGGCCAATTCCCTTTCAATAATATCACGTGGGACAAAGAGGACTAGGTTAACTGACTGCTAATCGATCCATCATATTTGATTTGCAACGAACATTCCATTAGGATCGTTCTACCCAGAATGTCCGACAGCACGCCGTTGTACTGCCTGACTTCCGGTAGACAGACCAAGTTAGTCGCGCGCAATTTTGTACGTTTCGTTTCTTTTTATCCCGTTTCAGGTCTATCACGTAATCATATACGTGATCTGGGTGTCTTCGTTAACGATTGCGCCTGGTTTTTTCAGTATATCCATTTCGTCCCGCACAAACTAACCAAATATAAGCTCGGATAAGCTCGGTAATAAGTACTACGAATTCCTGCGGGTTCTTGTTTCAGACGAAAACAAGCTTCATTTGGTTCTCTCTCAATATCAAGCGCATCAGTATTGCAGTGCATGTTTTTGTTGGAAAACCTTCAAGTTACACAGAGGATGGCTTGCCGAGGTTTTAGTCCGCCTGATAGGCGGAGTCACTCAAATTTCTTCGTTACTTTTGAAGGCGATGCATGTGAGATATCCTTGGGGGAACCCATCCATAGAGAATATTCCCACATGACCTATACGACTGCTCAAGGAAATTTAGTAGCATAGTCAGTAAAGATGTTGCCTTATCTTGACTTGATAAAATGGGACCGAATATATTAACCGCGACCTGGCGTGAAGACGTTATATTCAATCCACGCCATTCTCCCTAACACTAATTTATATTCCTTCTTAAAACTGGTCATTGTTTAGCTATCGAATTTGCAATTTTTTGTTGGAAATGAGGCAGCAGACTAAGATTTGTCAGACATTGTCATTGTGACCCGCACTGTTTTGAGTACAATGGGTTCACTGGGTTAAAATCTCGTAACCCATTGGCGTCTCAGACCTATACTCTATTGCAATACTTTGACAACCTTTGACATGAATCAGTCCCTTGCTTCGATATTCCAGATTTCAAAACCCCTCCCTCCCTCGTTATGCTACTGTATGAGGGCCCTGTTTTAACGAACTGAATTATTGGGATCTAATGTTTGGCCTGAGGAAGGGGGGGGGGGGGGGGGGGGCTATATTCCTGTCTCTCTGCCCTCGTTTCCACAGCTAACCGGGCGCATTAGTGGCCGCTAGCAAGTCTAGAGACTTGTGTGAACAGTACACATACCCCGGTTATTCAGCCCATCAGCCAGCTTCCATACGAACTTGCGCGTCTCGCTTTCAATTTCTAAACTTTCTACGAATGTTATCATGAAATTTCGAAATCACGGCGACAGGGCTCAGAACCGGAACGTAGCTATAGCGACACGAATATGGAGAGATTCAACACCAGCTGTCAAATGTTGAGGGCCGGGCGTATGAAATTGAAATATCATGGCAGAGAGAAAGAAAAAAATATGTATAGCACCTTGATTTATTCTGACCCATGCCATTACCACCGATCATTCTCAGTTATGGCATGAAATCCCGTCAATTCATTTGACAGGCAGTTCCACGTCAGGGAATTGAAAGTGATACCCTCTTTGACGTTACAGATGTACAGGAACCTGCCCCGATGCCCCTATCTGTCACAAAAAACAGAGATGTTTTCGGGTAATTTTCGAGATTATGTCACCTGCCACTCTCAACGCGGGGGGGAGGAGGGGTAGGAAGAAGGGGGGGGTGGGGTTAGGTAACAACATTCGTTTAGAAAACAGTCTTGGGTGCTCATGTCAAAAAGCCTTTGTTGAGAGTTACCACTGCGGTTGGTAAGAGTATTTACATTTCTATTCTATGTTCCATTCATTTCAAAATAGTTGTACAGCTTCTTCGCAGGGCATTACGCCTTCATTCAACCATCCAAACCAAACCAACTATAGGCATTAGAAGGCCAAGTCTTAGACAGGAAAACGAATCAATTGCAATTCATAGGTATATTATAGCAAGCTAGAGAGACTGTGGCCTCAATCGCGGGGGACAGCAAGTGATACTGCTAAAATGGTTCTGAGAATTCGGCAGAAGGAGTAAGGATGTGACAAGAACGACTACAATTTCAATCTGGGCAGATACCTTCACGAATATAACATCTTTAACCGGGAAAAGTGTGTGGGAGGCCTGCCTCGGACAGCGGAATGGAGAATGTGATTGTTCTTCTGAGGTCTGCACTTGTCGTCATATGTTGTATCTTCACAGTCTTAAACGTTCATGATCGGCGGGTCCTTGAACAGTTTAGACCAGTGTTGATTGGAAATGAAATCGGCGCATCCAGACAGAAAGTTGGAAACCTAAAAGTTCCACCTAAGTTATCATGCAATATCTAATCGATCAAACAATAGTGAATTAGGATTTGCGTGGCAGTTGTTGTTGTTTTTCAATCAAGGCGCAACGAATCAGGTTACCTTTGCAAACGATGAACTAAGTGGTTATGCTTGGCAAGGTAAGGGGTAGTCGGTGAGGCCGGCCATAAAAGGATTTTTAAAGCAAAAATCAGGCCAGGAAAATTTTCTTCCGGAGAAAATACGAAAAGGGACAAACAACAAAAGGACAAGAGTGCATAACGTGTGATGGCTGCAATAAAATAATGGAGGAATTGTTTTTTTCGAATTAAAATGATATATGGAACGTAAATTGTTCAACATTTAATTTAAAATGAACACTATCCAAATTGATCGAATCTAAATTGTCGAGTGTGAATCTTTCCTTTCATTTACGTGTGTTTTTCCTTGCCCATCGGTGTGCTTGTTCCGGTCACTTACGGGAGACTAAGAAAGGCACCTCCTGAGACATTCAAGGACTCCAGAGATACCAGGTGATATAAGATTTCAACGCTGCCACGAAGCTCGAGCATTACAAGAGCCATAAGCTACTCATTATCAAGCACACGGCAAATATCATAGTTGCACTCTCAACTGATTTGCAGTTTGCGTGGAATGCGTTTCTGTATGAAGAATGCAACTGCATGTATGTCATTGATCAAGATAATAATCTTTATCAAGTAAGCTTCGTCAGGAACGACCAGATTAGAATCAGTGCGAAAGTTGCTGATTTACATCAAGGTGGGGTTTGAGTAGAAACGATTATAATACTATAGGAGTTGATTCTGCAGTCAAACCGGAATCGGTCAGGCTCAGAGATTTGGAAGGAGACGTTACTCACCATCACATGATTCCATCATCGGTGGTTTTCAAGAATATGAATTCTTTGTCGGGAAGAAACATGTTCTAATCTCACCTAGTATTGCCCACAGTACAGAGGGGAACACTGTAGCTACAATGTAGCTGCAAAAGCAAAACGAAAGCAAACAAAAAAACAACAACAACAGCACACTGAACGATTCATGAAAGGGCTTTTGATCTCCTGTACCGAGATGCAACAATTGTTACAACCGCCTCCTAATACTGGCAAAATGTGTGTTGACTGTTGTAGTCATACCGCTGCTGCTAAAACAAGCTACCTGCTCAACAAAGCCTGCTACCTGCAGCATGTGACTCCTCACAACGTATAAAACAGCTCGCCAGCAACTATATTCTTGCAGTCCGAAATGTCCAAGTGAAGGTAGAGTAGTTTGCCACTTCTGGGTAGAAAACTATTGCAGCAAAGCTGCTAATTTGGAAGCTAACCACTTTGGTTAAAATGAAACTTTGGAATGATGGGTCTTGATTTCATCCATTAGAGCTGAAACGTTCCATACTAGTATCATATCTAAGCAAGGGTTGTCCTTTCAATTCCACCGTTCATAAATAGGGAGCGTTGACAAACTCTCGTAGTGTCATGGAGTGTTACCCAGTCCAGACTATTGCATTGGGAAGCAGGAATTATAGTAACTCCTTCCAAGTCTAAACCAAACAGAATGATTTTCCAAGACATCGAGAGACTCGTGGTGATTCTCTGAAAGGCCTGAATCGATAGGGCAGGAAAGAGTAATGAAACCCTTACATACATGGAATTTGCCCGATTCTTCATGTAATTCGTTTTTCATTAGCTCAGAGAAGTCGTTGACAAAAATAATTTGGTATAAATCAGCACTATATTGGATGACAGGTGCCAAAAATAATCTGCTCCAGTCGGAACGGAAAGTGGTCTTTTGCTTGAGAATTAGGGCCATGACATCGAATATCCCATGTACTCTGGCCTTTCCTCGAGCCCTCGAGATTGAGAATCCATGTTGTTCATATGACCTTGACAATTGCAGCTCTCTGTTGCAAGGGTTTTTTATCTCATTTTGTTTTTTGAATAAGGCTGATTAACTGGAGTAAGTAAGATTGGATCCCGAGCTTTTTCGAATATGAGTTCTTTGCAGATTCCGGCCCCAACTTTACATCTGGAATTCCATCTTACAACATTTTGTACACCTGTAGGAGTCTGCAATCCTTGACGGAGTAGTGAGTGAGCTCATGAACACTCCTAACATTTGGACCACGCTCTTTACAGAAGACCAGCACATCATGAAAATAGATCGTCAAGATCCTGGTTGCTTCTGAAAAAGCCTCTTGGAAACTGTATCATCAAAAACCCAAGATGATTAAGGACAATCCCCCTGATGGACACTGTATCCGAAACATCAGTTAAGCCCACTGGCCGAGTACTCGACCGGCTAGGTACATTCGATGTCAGCTAATATATTCAAGGCCGTTATCTAATTCTTAGAAATTTGGACGCCGGAGTAGTTTATTCCAGCAGTGTTCTTGCTCACCAATACACGAGAGTCTCCCGTGTCCACAATTTGCTGGAGTAGGGGGGGAGGTAATTAGCCTCAAGTAAATGGACAAGGAACACAATTAAAACGAGACCGCGAATATTATATGATATGGTCCCTAAAACCACGTGGTAAAACCAGAATCATGGCTGTGAGGCAATTAAACTCAGCAACGTGTTTAGTATTATTATACTCCTACATGAAACAGCAGGCTGGGTTTGTAGCATGCCTGATTCATTGCCGCTGGAAACATATTCATTATGCTATCCATTCTAGGCTCCTCACGCCAACGACCAGTTCCATTCTCCCAAAGAAGCTTGCCTGCCGTTTTGCTCGAGAAACAGCGGAAGGGACGAGGATTTCCATTTATATTACGAAAAAGAGGAGTGCTAGATTCCCCAATTTGCACGCACAACGCACACACATCACACGCCACACACAACACACATATACACACCACACACACACAACACGCACCACACACACACACAACAGGCACACACACACATACACTCACACACACACGCACACGCACACATACCACACCCCCACCCCACACTTTACGCTTATATTACAGCGGTCTGGAAAGCTATCAGTACACAGTATTTATACTGTCTCTGATTGTTGATGTTGGTTGCGACGATTTTGCTTTCACGTAATTTACGGAATGCCATGAACATGTGGTTTTAAAAACATGATTGGACTTGTTATCTTAATTTTATTCAATGAATATCTATATTGGCTGTAATGGTGGTTACAAAATGGGCGCTATAATGTCATGTTCCAAGTGTCTCTGTTTTGTAGAATGCGTGACTGCGTCTGAAGTCTGAATCCTTCAGAGTAGAATTCACAATTTACTTTCTACCCTTAGGGGTTTTTAACGACTTCCCTGTTCAATATCGCTGTGTCGAGTGAATATGATCAAAGTTGTGAATATACTTTATTCAAGACTCACGCATCATAATCGAAAAAACTGACAACATCTGAACGTAAGAGGTTTATCTACTGATGGGGCCTAAAATGTTTATTGTCTCTTGACAGTATTGATTTTATCAAGGGCAGGCTAGGTTAGTAGGAGAGGCGGATTATTAGCACAGTAAGTCACGGTGTAGAGCTCCAGACTGCCAAAAACGTATTGATGGTGAGTCGGAGCCCTTGGAAGCACGCAGGACTTTTCCGCAGTTGGACAGGCCTGTCTCCTGAAATGTTTTACGCCACCCACGTGTGAAAAGTATTGTACCTTGTGAGGTGACTTGTAAAGAAGGAGTAGTGGCGCTGTAGGTAGTGGCTGCCCCTATTGAGATAGTCCCCGGGGACACATGAAGTGACGTAATGCAATGGTGCGTCGGGAGCGAACAAGCCAGAAAATGAGCTATCTATTACGGGTGTGACAAGTCACTAATGATCAGGGTAATATCGTAAAGGACTTTGAGCAAGTCTGCGACATGGAAAAGCGCTAATAAGCACGAGATCGTATTATTATTTTTATCACTGTAGTAATACACGCTGAGTTTAGTTTGAGGACAGGACAAAGCACATTAAAATCAGTTGATGGAAGTGTGATGATGGATGAAAAAATTTTGTTATAAAAATTCTAGAGACTTTCGAGCCGTGTCGGGACCGTTTGAATTTCAACAATTCTACAGTGATACAAGGGCCTAAAATCTTCCATTCGTTCATGTTCTCCGTAAGTGTCATTTGTAACGGACCAGTTCTTGAAGGAGCCCTCCATTAGTTCCGGGATTGTTCCATCGACGATTGTTGTGTGGTGATATTCGATCAGATCGGTACGGGACGACGGCTGATTGCATATCCCGCGTTTTCAACGTCGTAGTAGAGAGCGCCTGGCGGGAAGGCAACATGTCTTATGCTGGAAGGGCTCCGCGTGACCGACCGTTGGAGTGACTCCGAGTTTCGTGTGTGTTAAGCGTTGTTTACCAGCTGTATCAAAGCTAGTCCGCTTTGTATTGACCCGAAGCATGGCTCGTGACGTCATCAAGGGTAAGGGAGTACAGGAAGGGCAGTAACATGTAGAAATAAACAGCTGAACATTCGTTCCATGGCAACTTTTTATGTGCGTTTCCATGTTATGACAAAATTAGATATTCGTAATCGAAACAAGCAAAGAGACCACAAGTTGAATAACAGCGGTGGGCGCCCAAAATGCGAATCATTTACTGACCTCATTTGCAGGCTACACTAATAAACGGGCAAAAACGTGATCAATAATATTAACGATCATCCATTGTTGTTGATTTCAGTTTAAAGTACCTTTCTATAGGTGTAAATAGTTAACACAATCCCCGAAGAGAACTGTTGGCACGTTGCCTAATGTTTTCATACCCTTCAATCTCTTACTAATCTTCATTCTGATCAATCCCATGGGGGGTTTTTTTACGTAGTCCTCCGTAGATCAGACCTACCGTTATCTGAACGGAATGAAACAGACCGACTTTCAGCTGGCAGAACTATATTATGCTGGTTGAAACTGGTCTGGATCGTGGATAGATGAACCGAACCATTACTGACTTTTTGTCCTTAGGTCACGCTGAGGCGACTAAGGTTACCCATACAGTGTGAAGACTTTAAATTTTGCAACCCGTGGACATTTCACACAATTCGGAATATTTTGAAATCGGCCGAACTACGTTAACGCTCGTACGGACGCCGTTTTTATGATCCCCTTTTTAAATCAAAAAGCAAATTGGGAGGTATTGGCAGTGAGGACGGAGCCCAAAGGCGGCCAACTACGTGGTTCATCTCTAACCTATATTTCAAAGGGAAAATGTGCTGTTGAAGGATTTTCCTGAGACATAGTTACTCATTCTTCTCCGTTTAAAATAATCTGGTATATCACGGTAAACTTATATCCAACATAGAGAGAGATGGCTCGTGCTTCAAGATGCATAACACTGACTGAAAAGAACAACAACCGCAGAAGAATTGCAGAGTAGTATCAAGCCAACAGTCGGCGGGGTTCGAATGAGTCCAGTAGACATCGGAGGTCCTATCCCCAGGTGTATGTACTTTTGGGTTTTGGTCTTCACTCCATAGTTCCGCTGTGGTGCAATGGACTTTCTGGAGTTACTTGCCTTGTTCGAGATTCGCAATAAATTTCGTCGATTGGTTGGCTGGGAGTCAGTCACGTTGAATCTTCCCTCCCCAGAAAGTGGTCGGAACTCTGAGTTCACAGGTATTCCTTTCAGGGGGGACGTTAACCGTTCGGACCGTTCGAGAGAAAGGGCGGCTATCTCCGGTGCTCATCCCACACATACTGCCAACTTATTTGATGAGCAAATTTCACAGTTTTCATGTAAATCTACGATGGTAAAAAAGTAATTACTGGTATTGTAACGAATTTTGTGTGTGGGTAATACCAAATAATGAATACATCTATTCATTCATTATTTTTTTTTACGGGTATGTGTTCATGTGGATCCTGAGTGGAATGAGGACACCATAGTTATTATCTCCTCACGAACGAGTCTTTTGAATAAACGTGACTTTCCCCGGGCAAAGGGTTAGGGTTTATTTCCCCTAGCAGCAGTGTCAGTACGTCATTTCCGGACGAGACTAGAAATCAAATCGCGGTATTTTGATGACGTTCTGATTTCCTAACAACAATGTCATGTAGTGGCTTCCATAGCCAAGTCATGGGAGGTGGCTTTTTCCATAGCAACGTTTTTTAGTAGCCTTCATGACATTATTGGCCTACTTCTAAGGCCTTAAGACAGTGGAGGCCTGAGTGGGACGATACTATCAAAACGGATTGTCTGTTTGGAGAGAGACGCACGTGGTTAATCTTTTCAGAATTGGGCTCCTGAAAGAGCCGTTTTATAGGTTGAATGGACCTCGGAGCAACTCCACATTCCCCTCGTTAGTGCTGGTGGTGGGTGATTTTGTTGGTGAACGGTGATGGTGGCGGCGGGAATATCACTAACCCATCAGAATGTCTACGAGAATGTTCAGTAAATGTCCACAGTCGTTGACGGCCATCTGAAGTTGCCTCTCGGTTATGAGAACATCGGCCTCTAACGACCGATCATATATTGGCCTGGAGTTCTCTTGGACCTCCAACTGGCCACTCTCGAAAAGGCCCAGTGAACCTCAATCAATCTTCCTGCGTCGAAATATTTTCCTCTGGAACGGGCTCGTGGGATGGCAAATTTTTTCCTATCGTCTTTGCAATCGCACCATGCTTTCAAAATAGTTAGATTTATCCATAACTACTATACAATATTTGGAGAAAATGAAAATGAAAAAAAAAGTAAAACCAAAGCACACAGCTTTGCATGAGAAAATCTTGTGCACACAATTCGTTCTTGTTTTGTGTCTTGTTCTCTGTCGTGTCGGCATGGTCCTCTACTCGCCTCGCAGTTTTAAACCCAAGAGAAGGATTATAGCGTCTCAGGATCACTTGACCTGATTTCATCTAGAGAAGACGCCTGTCAACCGGCCTGAACAATCCCAACTGTTAATGACAGACGTTGCTGGGGAAACTAGAGTGTCCCTGGCCTCCCGTTTACTAGGTAATCACCAAAAGTTAATCGGACAACCACATCGACACTGTTGCTAAGCAACCTTGATGCCATCAACCCGAGTGGTTGGTACAATTGGTAGAGCAGCGGCCTCCTACTGGAGACCCGGGTTACGCATCTCGGATAGTTCAAACCAAAGACTTTAGGAATGGTCCTGCTACCTTCGCACTGATCGCTCAACACAAAGCAGTCCGCAGTCCTACAGGTGATAGATCCCCCCCCCCCTCCCCCTCCACATTAAGTACCGCCAAAGAGGCCTTGCCTTTTTTCGGTGCGCCTGGTGAGGGATCCGCAGAATGACAATGAGCAGCAGTATACATCAGGTCTGCACTCTTGCTGGGCCTTGAATAGGTTCGATCCCCTTAGCTCGGCAAACTAGACACTAAAGACACGAGGTGAATCCCCGAATTGCAAGATCTCATCGGTGGAACGATATTCATTTTTCCTTCTTCTCCCTGATTGCCAAAGACAAAATATATCAAAATTGATGGAACCCGCCGTTTTCCCACCCAAATAGGTCATCTTCCGAACATTTTTTTTCAAGACAATTTTCAACATAAATGCTGGGAAACATTTTGTTTTTGATGCTTTGGACCTTGTTCTAAAATTCGAAACATCCAGTCCTTCCATCTCTAGATCTTGA
The DNA here is from genome assembly GCA_026419785.1 of Sclerodactyla briareus. NCBI lineage: Eukaryota > Metazoa > Echinodermata > Holothuroidea > Dendrochirotida > Sclerodactylidae > Sclerodactyla > Sclerodactyla briareus. Next base: position 142,074 of record JAODTK010001888.1, on the reverse strand, counting down.
ATTGGCCCAGGAAATCATGTTCCCCCCTCTAAAAATCCACATTTTCAGTAATTTTTTCAGCCTGATTGAGCAACTGCGAAAGTTGTCTTTTTTGTGCCTTTTTACAATTGCTACCAAATTTGAATCATTCAGCCCTTGGAATCGCTAATATCTTTTGAAGTTGTGAAGAATTTAGAATGTGTTTTGTGACTATTGAATGTTTCATTATGTTCAGCCAAGCCAAAGTCGGATATTCGGGAAGAAACCATCACAAATCTGACCGACACGCGAACGCAAACACACACGCAACACACACACAGACACACACAACGCAAACACACACACACAAACGCAAAACACACAATCTGGCTTCGGGACCTATGAGATACAATGACAGTGTAGCCCAGATAATGCAGTCCCTGACCTTTTGCAGGGAGCCACCTCCCAGCTCACTGACTCGACTTGCTGGGCGAATGTCACGTGATCAATACTCGTCGCTCGTTACTCATGGTTTATGGTGTCTCTCCTTACTCTCAGGAATTCCGCAATGGTCATAGCATGAGTGTCAGTACCAAGGTCCGATATAATATCTTTACAAACCCAGTAGCCGGATTCACGATCGCTTAGTAGTTAATGATGGATTAATTAATATATTCACAACTCCCCGTTCTTTTCTCTTTTCATTTCCTTTGTTCATTTCTACTTGGATATACTTCAATGGCTCTAATCCGTTTACTGTGTTCCAGGATAGTAATTTTAAAGAACGTTCTTCAGGTGTGAGGTTCGTACTTTAGTCGACCTAGACTTCGTTCACCGGGCCGTTTGGGATTACAGACACGATACTGTTGTCTGGGAATCATACTATGACATTTTAATTCCAGTGCATTTTGCTGCCATATATTTCAAAGTCTTTTACATGAAACATGTGAAATAGTTATCGATAAAATTTTCCCAGGTGAACAGCAATCGTGTGTGAGCTTAACAGCGTGTTCTCCCTCGCGACCATGACCTGTGAGGACGAGTATCAGCCCCCCGCATCAAGTTTCTATCACGGTCAAAACCCCACACCCAAATTTGGAGGTTGCAGCATGTTGCCTTGTTGGGTTATTTCATTTCTTGTTCAGGCATTTGAGGGAACTATGGCATCACGGGAGGGGGGGGGGGGGATTCAAAGGCATTTCACATTACTTGCCGTCAAAACAAGAAGCAACATCCCCGAAGTTTTTTGGTATGACCCGCCCGGATTCGAACCACAGATGGTAAGCTAACCATCAACCTGTGGTCGATACCATTCGTTTTTTATCCCTCGTTCAGTCCAGCTTTAAAATGTGCTCATTGTTCTGTAACTTGCATCTTCCATTAGTGATAAAAATCCTAAATCCAACCGTTTCAAGTGTATATAATAAAACTGAACAACAGTGCGAGAAGTCACGCAAAGGAAACATGTTAAACATCCTTAACATGAGTTGGGATATGCAAGTGGTCATTATAGCACATGGCGGAATATGGTATGTGAGACGTTAGTGGGCCTCTCGCATGCTTGCGAATACAAGAGCGGGTATCGTGAATGGATTACAAGGATACAAGGATAAAAGGATTGTCCCGACGCCAGCATAAGGCAGCAAGCATAACGTGTAAATTTGGCGCTCCGGGACTGACTCGTGTAAACGAAGTCATTAACAATGATGAATGAGCTATCAACCTCAGCGCGACTCCCGATTACTTCTAGTCGCTATTTATAAAGGCGTGAAATATGGCCTCTAAGAGGTATGTTCATTGGGCCAGCTAAAGGCACCGCCGCTTGTAAATGGATTTGTGTAAAATATATCGTGAGTCCTAACAACAAAAGAATGATTTCAAAGTAAACCACCACCATGCCACTGAAAATTTCATTGCTACATGTCGTTCGTTCATCTTAAAAAGAGAGGTAATATTGAGGGGTTACTGTAAATAGCTTCGAACAAGTGATTCCCCGTTTAGCCCTCAGTAGTGTACTGATCATCAAAGGTCGCATCGCCACGAGGACGAGCAATGTTTGCCACTATAATCCTGGCAGTTAATGGAATGTTCTGTTCATTCTAGTCACGTATGGAATGGCCAGACAAAAACTTAGTTACCTTGAGACCACTCAATCCAAAAAAAAACCTCAAATAATTCTCCAGCAAATCCTGAAAAATAAATCAAGTACGTTCGTGACATTAACACTCTCAGAACAAACAACATTTGCAGGGAAGCCCTATGCCACTCATTCATCACTCTTTCGAAAAACTTACTTTCGAATGTCCATTCTGCAACGTTCATCACGCCCGAGCTTTGAAATGGCCTATATGGGACCGTCGGCATGTTTGTGGGGTCTGTCCGAGTTATTTTAGAACAGAAAGTCACACCTTGGGGCGCAGGCGCCGTCAGAAGAAAAACCATCTATACCGCTGTGGACAACCCTGAATTAGCCTTAGCTCTATCGAATTTGGACCAGACACACACTCCTTGCAGACAGTAATTATTTCCCACAGCCCTCCTTTGGACTTCCCTTAAGAAATCAGTTTATCTTTCGCGAGATAAGAACTTCTATACTTTCGCATACCATTACGTTCAATAATCCGAGAGTCCAATTACATGTCCTAGCAGCTTCCGCACGCTGCATGCAAAGTTTCAATTTATAATCAAAATACAAACTAAAAAAAAGCAACAAGAATATTTTTATTCAGACATGGCATTGTTTCTTGTTTTCCCATTAAATATTTCTGCGAAACTGAATATGGTATACTAGTATAACTCGGTACGGATGGCCTCGTATTTTGTACATCACCACAGACTCAAGGACTACGTGGCAACAACAGTGGAGTACATTGCCTGTTATATTTGTAATCAATAAATGACTAATAGTCTCTGCAAGAACAGGCACCTCGATAATTATGATTTTCCTGTCTCGTTAAGTTGACACGTTTCGAATTAAGTGAAGCCGTCATGCGGAAGTGTCCGACCCGCAATTAATAACACAATTTTCCGATTCAGGCAACCGACTCCATGTCGCCTGCTGAATAAGCGGCTAGTCTGCCTCAGGTCAAGCAATAGACACAAACTGCCATCCTATTATGTTGCTTGCAGAGATGTCCGAATAAACATTAAGGACTAACAGTCGACGTCGATCTCGCACGAAAGGACTAGCTGTAACACATTTCATTTGAAACAGGATTCATTTCCCTCTTTGATGTTCCTCTGCCAATTTGGTAAGTTTCTCGTCGTTGGCGATATGCGTGGTTTCGTTTTTGTACAGCGATGAATTTATTTGCAAGAGCTGCGCAGTAAATTCAGTAAAGTGAAGCCTGTCCATCCTTTACAGTGCGCGTGGCAATCTGTTACGGAATAACCAACAGCTACCCCAATTGGGCTCACGTGCACCTCCTTCAGGGCAATGGCCCCATGTGAACGCTGGTGACGCCTCTAACCGGTCCCTATCTGCTTTTTTGAGCAGTGATATATTCACCAAGCAAGCTTCCCCTACTAAGGGATAATTATGTAGATCATTGCAAGATTAACAAATGCTAATCTTGCGCTAACGAGGGGTTATAGATTGCAAGAGCTGAACATTACATACAGTATAAAACTTGCTCAATCATTCACGTACGAATTGCCACACGAGATGCCTTGAAGACTACGAATACGGCAATGTCTCTTTGGTGTACCTTTAATTGTGGGGTGGGGTAATCAAACGCAGACGGCAACTCGCTAATTGCCCACCTCTCGTTTTCCCTTCCCGGCTCCAATCCTCTTAGCTGATCGCCTAGCGAGAAGGCAAGGTTCCATTTTTAAAGTTTTTGGTATGACTCAACCGGGAATCGAACCCCGGTCTCCCGGGTGGGAGGCCGACGCTCTACCAATTGTGCCACCCTCGTTAAACTTGCACTTCACTGGCACTTCAATCAACATAACCCTGTTTCCCTTGTCCACAGCCAACTCCTACTCCGATTTCCAATCATCCTTAATTATACATAAAACTCTTGGGGTATAGGTTATAAGACTTTATCAGTGGTTATCAACTGATGATCAGAACCTGCAAAAGCTGGTATGTCCACATTTTCCATTTAATACTGTTTACCCCTTGATAGCCGGGGCGCGTTAATTAATACGGGGGAAAGGACATCTCTGTCTTATGGAATAACTGAGGACTCAAAAGGTTAATCATACGTCCCTGTGTTCACACGACTGATGGTTACGTGGCGCCGCCCTCTAGCGAGTATCACTCGATGTGGCGCACGTTTCTTATTAGCCAACTGCCAGTGACTAAATCTGCGTGGACAGGGAACGTACGTTGTGTAAACATACCTTTCTCCTATATAGTATAACCATCGCGAGAAGACTCAGTTATTCGGCCACAACTTGGAAGTGTCACTATGTCATTTCTAATGCGTTGATACAATTTCGACATCACGATACTTCATGGAAGATTGTCAAACTTCTCGACGTTCCTTCCAGTTGGAGAAAGATGATCTTATTGAACATCTAGTCTGCAACGATTAAAACGAAGCATAAGAAAATAAGGATTAAGCTCGGTTTTATAGTCTTGTATCAGCGCGCCTCTTCACACACTACGACTTAACCCCTGGTCTTGGTAACCTGATGAAGACCTTGCCCCGCAACCACCAGGTGCACGTTCGTCGTCAAGACCTCTACACCCCTGGCAGCCAACGCACGGCGCCTACTTCCGTTACCTCTCAGGTAACACTTTTACGTGGGGTAGCGTGAGACATTCGAGGAGACAGCCCTTGGCTAACAGCAAACTGACGGAAAAGCCCTCGTTCCGTTACTGGGATTCGAACTCACAGTCTATTGATTCATAAGTCCGGAGCTCTACCGACGATCTAGTCGCCTCCACAATAACCATCATTTTGTACCCTCACCGTCATATTTCTTAGTGATAAACCGAGCTATCTTCTACCTCGAGAAATTGACTTGTAGTCGTAAGTGGCTTTTGATCTACTCGAATGTGCTGTTGCCTGGACTCGGTGGCAGATTGGAATTATGCAGTCATAGATGGACTTTGCTTGAATGCAGGGGACTCGGTTACCGCAGACTAATTATGCAACCCCATTTAATGAAGGAAAGTACTTGTAGCCTACAGGTTTGCAGTTGAAGGTGCAAAGCGGTAAGGATCACCTCCGCTATGTGTATGTTGTGAGTGTAAGGCATATTTGAACTCACCTCTGTTCAGGTCTGTATTTTAATACCATCATCAGATACCACCACCAAACGAAAATAACGTGCAATGGAGGAATCATTCGTACGATTGTCATTCACCTTACTTAACATGATGTCTTACCGCTAGAGGTCTGTGGTTCCTGTTGCATTTTGTTATAATTATTCTACACGCAAATTCACACTCCGTATTCCCGCCTCATGTGCCTGGAACAAAAATAGGAGATAAGTGGTACTTAGCTCTTGGTACACCAATAGCGTAGATTAAACTTACTCACCGTGAACATACCGGCTCACAAACGGAACTATATTGTTTTCAACCATTTTCAGCCATGCTCAACAACTCGACAGACTGAAACCATCTCATGACGCCTTTTGTTGTCTGGCTGTTCTTAAGGTTAGCTCCATTAAATTATAATAGTGGGTATTGTTCTGTTCTGAGGATACCTCAATGCCATGAAATATATTGTTACTGCTCATAACAGTTTGCACTTCCCTTGCGGTGAAATTCCTTCCGTAAGGTGGCGATTGCTACTTGCTGACAACACCATTTTAATTGTAGAAACGTATAGGCGCGAACTCTCCTTATGAATAGAATTTTACTTCAGTTTCATGGAAAAAAGAATACTCATTTCAAAGAGGATGATTTTCGATGCCGAAGGTCATAGGAAATGCACCACCTCACGCATATGAACGTTAATAAGGAACGTTTATGGGGGAGATATTCTATAGAAACTTTTTTCCGTTTCAGTTTGTATCAATGCCGCATTGGTTATTTTGTCTATTCGTAGTTCTTCACTGTATTCTACGGACCTGTGGCTATCTCTTCAGCGGGAAGTATGCTACATGATATATCTACATATATCACACCTTCTTCTTATCAGCATGTATTATTCGTACAATTAAACAACGCCCTAATTTGACCAGGCCACCTCTTTGCCGACCATCACAGTAGTTTACACCCTAGGTAATTAAGCAGATTTCAGGCATTTGCGACTTTTTTTTTTTCTTCTAATACTATCACACAGTAACCAAGATAATCAAGCTTCTAAAGTTAGCTCACGGGGATCGACTCGTCCAAAAATGGTTATAGTCCACGCATACTCCGCCGTAGATTTGTGATATATACCCGGCCTATCCCTCCCACGCAACTACGATGTCACAGATGCCTCTCTGCCCTATCAGCTGGATAACTAGACTCGACTGGCGGGTGACCCGCCCCCACCCCCCCCCCCCACCCCCCCTACCGTGTATAACCCCCATTTTCAGCAATTGGGTGTGTGAATCGTCCTATTGAGACTACCCTAACTTTGTCGCAAATACTTGGTTATAGCTAAAGAACCGTACAGAATGGATAACGGATGAGGCCCATTAGCGATAAAAAATAGTCTCAAAGCAATCTGCTAATGTTTCGAAAACATCAGTTCCGAAAAACAAAACAAAACACTGGGTTCACTGTGGGACCCTACCTGTGGCCGTGATGTGGACTCTCGGTACCCGAGTGGTTGGCACAGTTTGTAGAAAGCGTCGCCTTCCACCCGGGCGAACCGGGGTTCAATACGGACCAGAGACCTTCCGAAAATGGTACCGGTGACTTCTCGCTGGGCGCTCAGCACATGGGATTAGAGCATGGACAAACGTTGGGTAGGCAATTTTGCCATTGGCCGTCTGCGTGTGGCCTACCCCCACCCACCACATTAAGGTACCCGCCGACGATTCTGTGTACCTGTGATGGTTCGCATCCGATAATAAGGTGCAGTACCCATTCGGCACGGTAGGCCTGGAATCTGTTCCGATCCTCTGTGCTTAAGACACATGAGACTAAGACAGCCGTTTCGTAGAATGAACGTAGGGAAACTTCATTCATGAGAACACTGAGGCAAAAGGCAAATCCATCGTCTTCTGGGGAAGCACTACTAGACTATACATGCCAGGCATAAAGCGGAAAGATGTTTTAAAAATACGAATACTTGTCAGCTAGCAGAAGCGGAAGAGAAGAAAAACTACCAACAGGTCCTCACCTTCCTGATAACAGATGTTTTGTTTAGTGAATGCCAACTCATGAAGTGTGTGAGAGGAAACTCGAAGCGAACTGGTTTTCACGAGATGCCGCTTCTGGGGTCTATGTAAGGATGATAGAAATGGCGGGTTTCTTCTCCATTTGTTCCTATCGCTATTGGCATCATGGCGCTCCAAGTGTGGAAGAAATACATGTTTTTTTTTTTTTTTTTTTTTTTTTTTTTTTTTTTTTTTTTTTTTGTTGTTGTTTTTTTTTTTTTTTTTTTTTCTTTTTTTTTGTTGTTTTTTTTGTTTTTTTTTTCTTTGAACAGTACATGCCGATAATCTAAATTCTATTGAGAGAAAAATCGAACAGGAGGATAACTTACCCACGTTGTAACCCTGAAGCAGACTGCAACACAGATTACATACTATTGGCAGCAAATAGCGAGCAAACAAAACTTGTGTCCACACAACGACATGAGGCCCAGGCACTGATCATATAACGGAAACACCAAGCACCCAAGACCGGGTATTCGGAGAAATCAGAAGAAGGTTTTGAAAGAGGGGCTGACAACATGAAACATACGTAGATGGAAAATCTGAAGATCTTAAACAACCTCACTAAGACGCTTAAGAACCACTTGGATGAATCAAATAGAACCCTGGATTATAGCTCTCGCTGAGGAGAAGAGCAGAGTACGCAGGCAGAAAAAAATCAGCAGCCTCAGGAGAACATTTGCGAAGAGTGCCAAGATCCACGATTATTGGAAGGACAAGGAAGCATGGCTTGAAGAGCATTGTACGTAGATTCCGAAAACTATAAAAATCGGCAAATCTGCGAAATTGTCCGAACAGATCGAATGTGAAAAACAATACTAGATGAGATACTCAGGATCCAGAGGAACATCAGGACAGATGGGAGGAATATGGCCAAAACCCAGATGGTGAAGAACAAACAATTTGCAGGTTATTGACAACAGCCCAGGACGCAGAGTATTACCTATTGAAGACCAGCGTATTGCTGCAATAACCAGAATCCGGGAAAAATCTCATGGGTCTGGATGGAATACGGCTGAGCTGATACAGTCGACAGAGCCAAATGGAATGAAGCTCTGCACGCTCATGCACACAACTGGTATGCTTTGAGAATGGCCGGACGGAAGAGTGGGACATTCAAGCTTGTGGGGATGTTAAACAAAGTCCGGAAGACCTCAAGCATGACCCACCTGCCAGGACAATCGCACCCATCAGGTCAAGCATACAGCGAAGTTCTCTTGATGATCATCATGGAGTTTCTGAAAAACTTAATGGAAACGAGGATGCCAGAGCAACCAGCCGCATACCAAAAGACGAGGAACGAGAAATATGGGTTTGTCTGGGAATACTAATCGAGAAGAAACTGGCGAAAGATGAAAGAGTTCATCATGTTTATCGACTACTCCAAGGAATACGACGTCAGTCAGGTCAAACTCTTCACTTAATGTCAGAAATTGGATTCCTCACACATCTGGTTTCCCTGCTGCAAGCCTGTTGTCAACCAAAGAGGAATGATCAGAGGGCATGGCAAAACCAGGGCCTGTGGATACTTCAGTCAGAGTGGAGGTGCAACCAACACCCAAACTACGGTATGCAGAAACATATACAGAATATAGAAAAAGTTAGCCGAAATGAATTGAGGAGCTAACAATTAACTACCTAGCTAACAAAGCTGCCCAAAAACATGGGTGTTCATGGGTGGGCAACATGGTTGTTCGGGGTTGGCCCTAATAGGGGTGTCAGACACCCAGCACCCATGTCGGCATGGTTTGGTGGGCTGATACAAGGGCAAGGCATGGGCTGTACATGGTCAGGGTCTGACGTGACACCCTTTCACGTATTGTACCGGATGGTCAAACCTGTCACTGTCAAACCATTGCCACCACTCATTTCATTGAACTCTATGGAATCTGGCATGTACAGTGACTGAACTGACGTGGGTGAAAACTACTGAGCGGGGTGCCCTGTCTGGCCCTGCTTAACCCCTGCCATGACCATGTCTGGGCATGAGATCCCAACACCGTTGACACTCTGGTTGACAACCATGTCAGGGGTGTCATGACATGGTGTTAATATGGGTAATCACCTTGTTTACCCTGATCAAGTAAACTGTAGATCTCCAGTCCTCGGGAAGGATTGGCACTTGATTTAACCTTGTTAAGGTCTTGGTGTGGAGAGTGATACTGTATGGCTTAGGGAGGAGTAGATGAGATGCGAAAATGTGGTTTGGGGCCAAATGATGAAAATCAGCTGGAAAAAGGAAAGGACGAGTCAAGCCTCTAAAAACATAGTCAACAGAGCGGAAGAATGTGGTTGCTGGATAGCCACCGAAAGCTCTTCTGTTCCCATTGATATTTGTTCTGTGATAACTGTTTAGCTTAATCTACATATACAAGGTTCAACCCTCATCCGCTGCTGACACTGACATGGCCTTTCTTCTCTTAATACAAAGAGTGAATGGTAATAACTGCACATGTTCGTATCACTGTGAAATAGACCCCCTGCGTGAGTACGGAGAAAGAATTGCTTTTCTTTTTCACTTCAAAACCCACTTCGGTGGTGAAACTAAACAAATATAACTTATAAATATACGAATGGGCGGTTAATACGAAAGCCGGCGACTTATATCCTGAACCCAGCTAAGCATTGTGAGGTGAAGTATTCTCTACAAACGCAAACTGCTCACTATATATATTCGTTCTCATTTGTGCAGTCTGCTCCAATCTGCGCCTATCACTTTAGCTTAGATGCCTTTGACCTGACTGCACAACAATAGGGGTCTTTTACCCAGTAATATGCGCTACCCCATACTAAGTGTGATATTTAATCATGCAGGTGAGTGCAATCATTGTGTTAAAACCCACATTGGCCAGACAACACATTTACCACACCCCCTCCTCGGTAGAGGAAAAAACCTCTGGTCTAGGCATTAACAATTGGTTCATGTACTCCCTATAAAGAGATGCATACCTATCTTCATTTTGACCAAATCAATCTTCCTGGACCTCGTGTTAATAAGAGTTTTACTTTTACATTTCTTTACTTATGATCACATTGATTCAATTACTGTACGCCTCACGAGAAAAGAAAATTGCGAATTGTTAGCATTTGAGAGCACATGCATGAGATAATTTCCCACTCGACTTCGGATGTTTGCGAGAACAAAAGCAAGTTATGTCTATAATCGAATAAACAAGGCTCCGATGAGCCAGCCAAATGAAGGTTATCGGGATCATGTGCCACTTTGGGCATCGTTGTTGAGAAGCGCAACACCAAAGCAAACATTATATATTCGGCGATAATGAGCTGTCATACTCCGCGGCACAGTCCTAGTATGTAATTCTAGTCAATATTTACCACCGAAGTGAGATTTGCTTCCTGACGGATATTTCATTTGGGGCTAGGAAGGCAACCTGCGCTGCGAATATCCCTGCGAGAATTGAGGGTAACAGGAAACGACAGTCAGTCGAAACCTGTAAGATGGACTATGTTAGCTTTCCATCTCGCAAGCAACGTGGTAATACAGTTTATAACATTATATAAACTCCGACGAGTCAACAGTCAATGAACTCCGCACGAGTTATTTGTTCCTTTCAACGCAACGAGTTCAAGAACCTGTCTATCCCATGGCTGTGACATGTTATTATATGTATATATATATATATAATATACTGTTGTGTTATTATATATAATTATAATAATATATATATCCTATATATATATATATAATTATTTAAAATATAAATATTATATATATATTAGTATTACATGTTATATATATATATATAATAGATTATAACATGTTAATATATATAATATATATATATATTATAATATATATATTATTATCTATAGATTTATTATATATTAATATATCTAATATATATATATCTCATATATATATCTATATAGATTATAGATATATATATATCGATATATCTCTCATATATACGGACTCGGTTCCTTATTACGCTATTACGCGCGATTCACTCGATATTGCGAATTAAATGCCACTAAAAAATGCCCTTCCCTCCTACTAAGTTGACCGCTGGGGTGGTTGCGCAGTGAAACAACCACACACATCCCTCGCGCTGCGCCTTACGAATTTGACCCAGGGATGTAAGAACGGTAGAGGTAAAGATATTGACGACATCAGGCTGAATCTCTCAGCATTCGGAGCCTGAAACGACGCCTCCAATAACTTACTGTATATATTATAAGGGCGGGAAGTGTCCTGCGATTGTTTACCTCAAGGGTGGAGCCCATTATAACCTGTGCCACGGAAAGTTCGAACAATAAAAGGCCCAAGCGACGTAGCCCCCATACCGGTTAGCGAAACCCTGTAAGACAATATCACCCTCTACATGAGAATCCTGCTGATTGCCACAGATCTACCACTAGGGGCGTGGATAGAATTTTGCTGGTCTGGTTCTTGATTCTAACCAACCGCAGGACATCACAAGAGCCTTACAACCAAGTGTCTCGTGATAAGTTGCGTTTTAGAAACCATAAAAATTCACAGTGTCAGAGAACCCTGAAAATCTCCCTATTTGCCTGTGGGCTGGAGACGGGCCGGAGAAAGCCCCTCACGTCCCCAGCAAGAAACGAGTCGAGGACAACGTATCAACCCCGCCCTTCACCCATAGAGTCCGAGGCGCGAAATTCAAACTGTAAAATCTGCCCATTTATTCCATCTTATCGTGTGCCGTTGAAGGAGCGTCCCTAAAATGAAATCATTTGCCCAACCAAGAAGCATGAGGATGCAAATGAGTCGCCATCCAGAGATGTTAAAGTCTTCTTCGAATTCGCCATTGAATTCTCATTAGTAATTCAGTATTAAGCAGACATCTGGTCACAGCGTATCACAGTTGTTCAGGGGTCTGGTTCAATTTTAGGTCCGCAGAGGTTAAATCTAGAACCCAGGGGGTCAATCAAAGTCAATCTCAACGAGGTGGGAAATGGGTAAATTGGAAAGATTCTTGGCTTTGTGCATACGTTTGAACCCCACCCGAGGTATGGAGCTCAACACCTTGGACTGGGGGCCAATGATGGGTAATGATCCCCATTATTTTAGGGCTCATGTCAAAGGTCAACAACTAAAACGACTTTGATGAGGCGGATCGCGATCATTAGGGCTTTCGCGGCGTGTCTTGCTAAATATGAATTCCACTTATAGTTTGGTTCATCAATTCGCATGGCATTCATAACACAGTCCTCCATTTTCCTATTGGTACACTTCATCTGTTTTGTCCAACACGCTATCACAAGGACCTCCTTCTAAACGATAAATGCCTTGAAATCTTCCGACCTCGACTTTGAACATTTGTTTTCAACACACCTCACCTGTATGACTGTATCCATATCCGAGAGTATATAATGACATGAATCGATCGAATTAGAGAGACAAGAGAGTTAATTTAAAACCGTCGTCAACGATTTTGATAACCTTGAACTAGATGTTTGGGGAGATTCAATGGGCAGAGTGACTCCTCTAACCAATTTAAAACCCTCCGTCATTCGATCTGATGGTATTCTCGTGCTTTCAGTAACAGCAAGCGATTGAAGTGTTTGAAGTTTATATCAAAGACTGTAAATTTAACTCCGATTCTTGGAAATAATGTATCAAATGTCATGAGGTAATTGCAAAACAGTGTTGTAAGTTGTAACCGCAAATGTGAGCTGTATCGTTTCAACTTGCTTCTTCTTGATGAATGTAGTGGACGGGTAAGGTTGGTGGTTTTGCTTCATATTTGTGTTTCGCACGTTCGAAGGGATCTCGCTTTCAAATATATATCGTATCGGGGTCCATCAATTTACCAACCTCTCTGTAGCTTTTCTGGTAGTACAACCTGAAACCATTCTTTCATTACCTCATTCTTACCATATTGTATTTTGTGTTCTATATGGTTTAAATATGCGTCATCATCACTCGAAAAGAAAAGAATAAATATTACAGTTTGCAGAATTCCAGGTGAACGATGTGTTTGTTATTCCGTCGGATGGCATTGTCTCGGTCGAATGCAGACCGACGTTCTTTCATTAGGAACAAACGAGAGCTGATGTTCGTTGATTCAATTGTTTGTTTGTTTTGGGTTTTTTTTTTGGGGGGGGGGGGGGGGAGGGGGATGCAGGGGATGATGGATTCCATTGCACCTCAATATATAGTATATTTGTATGAACTATTATTTTTTGGTCTTGGAAACACAAGACTCGGGATTCGGAGACGCGATCGTCCACCCAACACTTTCCTCCGAGGGGTACTCACACCTCTAACCTAAGTATGTGCGACCTGAAATATAATTATTCCGAATATTTTTCTTGTAAACAAAAAATTACCTTTCACAAGGTACTCAAAATACTGATTGAGATCCAATTTGGTTCGCTTTACGGATCTCGTTGCCTGTTGCCGTTCCGTTGTGGTTTGCTTCTTCAATCTGACTTGAAGAATGTTGTGTGTTATTGCGTCAAAGAGTATGAGAACAGTCCACTAGAGGATAACCTTTGAGACGTTCCTCTCAGATTGGGTCATATCCTCCCTCTACTGGACGACTTTGTCCTCATCTAATTAGTATTTTCTCCATATTCTCTTTCCTCTGGTTAATTATCACGTATTGTAGCATAAAACGACGATGGTGAATCACGTCTATTTCCTGATCCGCGCACTGAGAATCCACGACTTGAAAAAGTGAATAAATAATCATCCTCTCAGACAACACAACAAATTTGTTTGATTTCAATGTAATCCCCCAAAGTTGCTATCCAATGAATACAGTTCACGAATACCACGTTTCCAATATACCCTGCTGTGTACTCATATTGCATCGTCAAGTACCAGTATACATGAAGTTCATCGACAGATCAAACCGGAGCAACCCCTCCCTTATACCACTGCTTGAAGCCCAGTTGTGTCAAATTGTTTATTCCCAATATTTACAAAAACACAACAAACAGCCCCCATGCCCGTCCCGTTTTGCTCCGTTTTACTAATGATTAAACACAATCTTTTCCGAGCTTTTTATTCTTGTGAGTGAGAGAATATATCCTACAGCAATTTCTATCGACAAATCTCGGATATATGCTGAGGAGGAATAGATCCTGCTTGCTAGCTTGCATGCTCGACTATCAGTCCATCATAGGTGGTGATTTCGATGGGGGGTGTCAGTGCCTCAGCGAAGCATAGGTCGGAAAAGACATCAAGATTGTGGGGGTTCTAGTCTGGATCCCCGCGGAAAAACTATACTTGTCACGAAGAAGCTTATGGAAGAGTAGAAGTATAGACCCCAGGACCTTCGGCAGCGGATGTGGATGGTAATCAGGCAGTGTGCCATGACGCTCCTAGAACTACCTATCACGGTGACTATTGCCATCAATTCGAGCTAGCTTTTCTGGACAGGCGCACGGGTTTTTATCGTACTTGGGAACAGGGTCGGGTCATGGACAAGAAGAGAGGCTTAATATAATGTCCTCTCCTCGGTGATTGGAGAGTGTGGTCAGATGCCTGATTCTGGTCGCCTGGAGGTTGGCAACTCTGGTACCAGACAGGGCAAGGAGAAGAGAGACAGACCATGTACACGTTTAACTCACTCGTCAGCTGAGCATGCCCTTGTCGAGTTGGGATAATCTGGGGTGTCGCTGGTGGTCTGTTTCTCTTCCTTTACCACTGTAGCTGTCTCTCTGGTGTCGCTACCCTTATACTCTGCCTGTGTGCCCGTCCCCCTACCACTCACCATCTTCAGTTCTGTTTTGTCTTTGGTTCCATGCCAACGTATATTTTCGTTTTCATTTGTAGGTCCTTGTGGTATGATACATTTTTCCTTGTGTGTGCAGGAAGGTGATCCCCCAACAATTCTTTCCCAGATTGATGGGTCTCTCGCCTTGACCAACTGCTTTCACCTGGTCTCAATGGTCATATTCATATAATGTAATTACAAATTCCAGCGATTCAAGTCTTTTCCTTATCCACTAGTCCAGTCTTCCGCCAAGTTTCGTTGATCGATTTTTGATTCTCCCTCATTTCCACACCCTAACAGATGCTCCTGCAGGTCAAATGTTTGTCCTCCCCTTCCCTGCCTAACTCAATCCCTTGATGTTCGCAGTCATAAGCCATAGGAGTGGCGATATCCACGGAATCACTTCCCCACAAACCCCACGCCAACTACATACACTCGTACCCTGGCATCTTCGAACATTTTACAACTCCTGACAAAGTTTGAAACCGTGCGTCCTGAACTATATTAATATAACCGAAACCTATAGTGTTGTATTTCCTCACCCACACGGATATAAATTGTGCCTGTTACACAGTTTTTGCAAATTTCTACAGAACATTTTCAGGAGTGTAGTTTCGAAGCAGATCAGGAACCAATTCTAAGCGATAGCCAGGTTTGAGCTGTTATCTTTAGTCTAAACATTATATTAATGTCAATGGAAAGGGCAAGAACGCGCAATATTCAAAGGTCCTAGGTCTACGCATATAAAGCCATCGTGGCCGTTTTCTGGTCATGTCACATTGTACAATTGTCAGTTCTACGCCAGTCTGTTTTTTTTTTTTCCCCCAAGAATAGTATGACTCATGGAAATTTAGGTACCCGCAACGTTGATATATATATTGCAGGGAATAATTGAACAGATACGAGCTTGGGCCTTTGTGCGATAAACCGGAGACATCATAATAAGAGGGGTTAGAAAAGGCCCGAGGCGCAGGCGAGGGATTTTTCCGACTTCTGTTATGACGGTTCAAACGGTTTTAATTCGGCAACAAAGGCCCGCGTATCTGGTTATTATTCCCATTTATATACTAACCCATTACTTTACATATGTTTTCATACGAAAAAGTGTGATAATATGTCTAAAATGCAGCAAACGCTTCAAGGAGTGTTTCGAACCTTTCAAGCTACCCGCGTATATCTGACCCAAGGCATTGCGTGTCGCGGCTCGTTCCTTGGATTTGTCAGTTTGTTCCGGCCGTTGTTTGGTATCAGATTATAACTGTATTATAAATTTCACTTTTAAACCACACAATGCCCATACAAAGGGTCCGTGGGGGATTTATGGATATATATTATTACAATATATAATATATAATTAACTATAAGGAAGACCTGTGGACCAATACAGAAAATGTGGATTCCAGAGTAGATTGACGAGATATTGAAAGGGAAACAGTAACAAACAAAAAAATGCTCTGATAGTGAGGACTCCTCCAACATTAGAGATTGTCACCTGCTCGATACCATTTCGCTTAACTTATATAAATTGGCCTTCCTTTATTTTTGACTATGTCAAGTATGATCATGTTTACAACAATTCATAGATTCTGCAAATTAAGAAGGTATGTTTTTAAACGCGGGGCCAACTGTGAACAAAAGAACAATTCCCGCCGCATGATACGTCTGCTCCTAAATGTTACTTAAATAAGGTGAATTCATTCAATTTTTTACACTATCGACCAACAACGAAAAATAATTAAGTACGGTTAATCTTCCATTGACTTTTTCCCTACTCAAATGCAAACTTTTGCCTAGTCTTTCCATGTCTATTGCTTCCGGACGCTTTCAACATGCTTCTCGGGCTTGGTTTATTTTCTGGTGCAGGTTTTTGAATGGAAGTACACCGTTTTATGCAGCGCAGCCATAACTCCCTCAACGATTCCACCCTGCAATCGGACTATGACAACGGAGAGCGTCCACCTTTGAAGATTATGAAGAAAAGCACACTATGTCGCTCCGTATGTTCCATTCCATGTGTCTCAGGTGACATCCCGTTTGGGGAGTGGTACCGCATAGAACAAAGACATAAGTATTTTGAGAAAAAAAGTTCGACAATACTTTATTGATAAGTTAGCGTAATTAACACGATAAGTGAAAAACCCTTGGCTACAAGCATACCGATAACTAGGAAGATTGCTACTAGGGTATATCCTATAATCGACATACGAACAGCCTATTTGCGTCCTAGTTGTAAGAAATTCCCTCTCTGCGTTCGGCAGACCTCCATGGCAATATACTCCTTGCTAGGAGGTGTTTACCTAATTTGGGACAATCACAGAAGCGCCGTGCTTCCTCCAATCCTTGACGGGGCAATTTTTACCTGTAATCCGTCCAACATGCCTGTGCAATCACTTTGGTCGTTGCTTTCCCATACGGAGTACATCAACACTATTCATTTTTGTAGGCGATTTGGGAGAAAAAGTGAGGCAATTTGAAAATTCGGGCACTTTTGCCTTGTTTAGGATGCGAAATCCAACATGCCCGGTGGGATTAAGTTTGGGTAGGTGTGCTTCCCCGTGTATGAGTACATGAATGCTGTTATTTTTCTCAAGCGGGGGTGAAAAAAGTGAAACTTTGAAAAAAAATTACTCTCTGTTGGCGATTTAAATGTTAGAGGGCAGGTGTAATTTGAACCCTGATTTATATGTTATTCATTTTTTTTTTTTTTTTTTTATGGGAAGGTGTCAAGTTTGGCTGACTCAGCACGCCTGGTCCACAGTCAAATTTCAAACCTTCTACATGTATGCCCGGTAAGAGTTCAGAAGCGCTACTGATTTCAGCGTCCATGAATCACCCGGCCTTTCAGCTTCCTATTATTACAATCCTAATATGTCCGAATCCTGCTATGTGAGTCTTGTAACAAACTACATATTTGCTATCATGCTGCATTATTGCAATGTTGTTGACAGCGAATATTACATAATATTACTTCTCAAATGTCGAATGCACAATTTTCCGTGTTTGACTCGACTACCTTCTGATTTCGAGGTAATTCACTAGACCCTCCCTCAAGCTGCACCGACCAACGCTTAGAATTTCTATTAGAATATTGATATAAATATCCGTGCAAAATATGGGCATAAGAATAAATTAGTTTATTTACGAATTCACCAAGACAACCTGTTTGATTGAAGATTTGAGTAATACTATATTCGAAGACGAGGTAAAGTAAAGTCAACGAGAATAAAAAATAAAAAAACTGTCAGTTTTCAGATCCCGGATGCTTTAAAATGAGAAATCGAAATATAGTAGTGATTCAAGACTCATTTAGAGGGCAACCTGAGCCCAAGGACACCCACATCACATATTTACCTGCCGAAAACAGCATGGTGATTGGACCGTCGACGCAGGAGGGGTGACAACTTTATGGGCTTGCGTAGTCGTTTTCCGACGCGTGTCTGTACCGACTCGTACCTGGCGTGTCCTCCTATGGGATTACAGCAGGTCTGGTTGGATTTGATTTGGACCCGTCTTTCTGTGGCCCATCAACCCTGCATGTTTAGGTACACACTTTTGACCAGAATCGAACCTTAAATAATATTAGTTACAGGTCAGCTTCGTGAGCGAGCCTTCACATGGAATGACAACAATGGAAATGTGGCTGGCGACGGTTGTATATGGGGTTGTTATAAGCAGTCTAATTGCCACTTTCAGCACGCTCTTGTCTTAATTCGCGACATCTCTGTTCCTGTGTAACAATGTTGCGGTGTCATGATGTCGCAGCTAGCTTAATTAAATCGTCGATAGCGGAGGAGTTGTGAGCATGTGGCGTCGCTCGACAGAGCCAGTTTAGTCCAGTCTCCATCAGAGTAGTCGCTTCGCCACGGCATGGGGTAAGCGGAGTGACAGCGTCGAAATTCTTGGCATTTGCAGGAAATTCAGACAGCTACGCATTAACGGACAAACTACCTTGTTTTCTGCTCCTCAAGAGACTTAGGGTGGTGGGTGGTTAATTTGATAGCGCTAAAAATTTTTTGTGTCATCTACTTTTAACATCTTCTGGATGGCGACTTCAATTACTTTCTCATGCTGTTTCGAGGATTTTTACTCATTGGTTGGGCAATGATTTTCACCTGTTCGCTATCCATACAGTTTTTATCGGACGCAGTACATTTTGAGTACTGATCCCGCAACGCACACAACAGATGGAATAAATGGGCCTATTGTCACAGGTGATTTCTATGGAGTGAAGGGCCGGGTTTGATAGGTTCTCGAACTCTTTTCTCGCCGCGGATGAGTTTACATTGGGGGTTGGTTTTTCTTTCTCTGCACATCTCCAGCTCACAGGCAAATAGGGAGGTTATTTTCAGGGTCGCGGACATTGCTGTAAATTGGTTATTTGGTTCTAAAACGCATGTTTGTTGACAGCACTCACGAGTGGTTTGAGTAAACTTGTACGACTCTTTGGTTAACTACTCTTGTGATGTCCTGCGGAATCAAGAACCAGACGGCAAAATTCTATCCAGCGCCTAGTGATATTCATTGTGGCGATCAGCGACGATCTTCCACTCCTATTGAGGGGACAGTGTTTTACAGGGCTTTGCTAACCGGATGTGGCTGCAGTCGCTTGGGCATTTATTGTTCCGTGTCACAAATTATAATAAGCTCAACCTGGAGTACCCATCGCTCCACTTTAGCCCTATAATTATTACGGTAACGTTTAGCGGAGTGCTCTCGTTTCGGGCTCCGAATGTGCTGAGATTTTGCCCTTCTTTGATTGTTGTCCATAAATTTTCCTCTTACCTTTCTTACATCCCCTGGGTCAAATTCGTGATGCTGTAGCCGATTTTCCGGTAGAACGTTTAGCCAACTTTCTCGGCTGGTGTTTCAAGTGGTCAACTGAACAGTTGAGTTAAGCTCCTCCAGTAGGTTTTACACAGAGGCGGCGCAGCGCGTGCTCCGCTGCGAGGAATGTGTGTTGTGTTCACTGCGAACCACACCCGGCTGTCAACCTCTTGTGAAAATCCAGCCAAGTATTAGTGATTCGGTAGGTTTCGGCTACATACTTATATATATTTATATAGATAATTATATATATATAATATATAATATATAATTATCTATATATATATATATATATATATATATATATATATATATATAGATATATAATATATATATATATTAATATAGATATATATATATATACTATATATATATATATTTATATTAGATATATTATTATAATATATATATATATATATATATATTTATATTATATATATATAGATATATAATATATAATTATCATATATGTATTAATATAATATATATTATATATATATATATAATATATATATATAAAGTTTATATATAATATATAATCTATAATATATATACAACACTTCGCTAGGGAGTCAATCGGCCTGTACCGCGACCCGACGGCATGGCTGTTCTGCGAAACACTTCGGACAGTGGAGCCGACAAAGCCAGAAGACCTGGTGTGAAGATATTCCACAAAAACGGCCTCTCCGTCACCGTGAACACAAACCTCAAGACCGCCAACTTCCTCGACATTAAACCTGACTCCGCACTGGAGCCCACAACGCCATTCCGCAAGCCAAATGACAGACAGTCTATATCAACCCCGCATGTCCAACCACCCCCCTTCGATGCATAGACAAAAATCCCACCCGCCATAGAAGGAGAGGAAAACAGGATATCCGCACTCTCCTCTGACGAAGCTTACCTCTGACAATGCAGCGCCCACCTACAACAAGGCCCTAGAAGACACCGGCTATGAAGGCAACTCAGTTACGTCAAGGAATCCGGACAACCAGGAGCTACCAAGAAGAGGAAAAGAGGGAGGAGACAGAGGAAAGTAATTTGGTTAACCCCCCCCCCCCCCTACAGCACGAGTGTGTAAATCCAAATGTAGGGGGACATCTAAAACCTGGTCTCCAGGACTCCGCCAGGCACAACCTGTACAAATATTCAAACAAAAACACCCCTCAAAGTATCGTACAGATGCATGAACAACATCGGCAATATATAAAATCCACAACACTAGGCAAAAGCAAAGCAATCCCAGTTGACCCCCACCCCACCGGTGAAAAAAACATGCAATTGGAGTGAGGGCCGAATGCCCACTGCGCCGGGAAAAAAAAAAGCGCGAGATTGCCGAAGCTAGTCAATTAGGAGTATGAGTGTATATGGTTTTGTTTCACCCCCAGAATGGGTTTTGGAATGTGAAAAAATTGGCTTTTCCTGACTCATACAAAGGTCTATTTCACAGTGATACGAACATGTGCAGTTATTACATTTTTACCTCATTCGGCATCTCATATTAAGGAAAGCATGTCAGTGTCAGCAGCAGAGGTTGAACCAGACTATGTTTTTAGCCTTTGATTTTTCTTCTCTTTCCAGCTGATTTTCATCATTCGTCCCGAAACCGCATGTTAGCATCTCATCAACTGATTCAGAGTCCCAACCTCCAGCCCTAAGTCTAACACACCAACACCAGGGGCTGACAAGGTAATGTTTAGCTGTTGGGGAAGGTTGCCATCATTCAGAATGTTCTGAAGATCTGTCAGGATCTTGTCTTTGCCTACTTCATTTGCAGCTGTTGTAGCTCTCCAAATTCCTTCAACTGATTTTTTACATTATCTGTATAAAATCTGGTAGTGGGTTTGGTTCCACCTCCCAATTCTGATGATGAAATGTTCCATATTGCACGTCGACTTCAGATTAAAATAGGTAATAGAATCTGCGTCCGGTGCTGTTGTCAATAACAAGCAAAGTGGTTCTTCACCATATGGTCTTTTAAAACATGTTTTTTTGCATATTCCTCCCCATCTGTCCGATTATTCATCTAGATGTTTTTTTCAAATTCATGACTGTTCGAACAACTTTCGTAGATTTGCGATGTCGGATAGTTCTGAATCTACCTGCCACTGCTGTTCAAGCCTTGATTCCTTGTCCCTCTAATAATCGTTGGAATCTTGGCCACTCTTCACCAATGTCTCCAGAGTTCTCTTGCTGTTAGTCTGTTTTTCTGATCAGCGAGAGCTCCCATCTTAGACATTCCAGGGTTTTTAAGGGGTCTATTGATTCATACAAGTGGCTGTTGCGCTGTTTGTTGAGGATGGTCAACAGGTCTTCAGGTTCATCTCGAGGTATGTTTTCATGTTGTCAGACTCTCTTTCAAAAACGTTTACTGAGTTCGGCGATTTACCTGGTCTTGATTACAGGGGGTCCTTGAGTGTTTCAGATTGATCGGCCTGGCCTCATTTCTGTTTGTGATATGTGTTGCAATCTGATCCAGGGTATGTGTCACATCCCAATTGCTTGATTTCTATCTCTGTTATCATACCGTATTAGTCCAATGGGGGTGTCTGTATCCATCGTGTATATGTCTATGTCATTTAATCGATAATTAATCAGACTCTTTGATAGCCACAGGGTAATATTTTCCAAATTGAAAGTTGTTATTCAGAAATATCCAAGACAGTCCCCAAAACAATGCCAAGACAGTCAGACCTAGACCAATTTTGCTCTCTTATTTATTCTTCGTTTCCTCCGTTGAGTGGGAATGAAAGTGGCAGAATCTCGGCTTACTCATGAACCTTTCTGTGTCTGTGACAATGATAGTGTGCTTCGGCATGTTCTTGTCATGGTCTCACGAGATAAAATAGTAATTACCCTTCATTACGCGAACATTAGGCTACACATATTGCTATGGTATGCCCCAAGTTTGTGCAATGTCGCCTACGCATTTGATGTCCCATCTTCATTTGATAGGATCAGTGTTGGGTTTCTAGATGTTTGTGACCTACTATTTAGAAGTTTTATCTCATGAGGAGTCATATTAGACAAAGCTCCCGTTTGTTTTTCAAGCTACGTTAATATGACACCCCGAGAGAGGCACTGCTTAAGTTACATAATTTGGAATCGGAGGGCGAGGCGTTAGAGATTGTTTATTTGGGCAGAGACCGATGATGTCAATGTACAAGGAAATCCTGGAACATGAACCGTTGCTTGGAGGGATTTCACCCCAGTGAAATAATTAAATTCGAAGAGCGCTAAGGTTTGGGTTCACAATCACACAACTATCTGACAATTTTGTATTCAAGGTGATGCGAGGTGATGCCGAGGAGCGCTGCCTATCTTGCGCCTTGCTGAAGAACTGTCTTGGACGCCAATATCAGCTTAGAACCGTTTCGGCCAAATACCAGGGATTAATACTCCATGCCGCGAAGTTGCGATTGTATTCATTCATTGTTCACTTTCACCGATTTTAGATATCGGCAACAGATACATCCCTATCTTCGTTAACTATGCTGGTAGATTCATGGATACCGTCGTCATTCCAAAACTTGAGATCAAGGCTCCCGTGGGAATATTCCCTTGGGTGGGGGTTCCTGTTATAAATAGGCAACACCACGGGCGCTCGATTCACTTCGAACTTGGGGGAATGGGTTTACCCTGCTGGAAGCATGACGATATGAGGGAGCTGAATCCAGGCAATTCTTAGAATTCTGACATATTGTTAGCTTGACAGAACCCACGGCATTGGGATTCCCAGTGGTCAACACCCACCAAATCAAGGAAGATTATAAATATCTCATCAGTCTCGAAGGGCCGGACGAGATATTGTAGTCACTTTGACATTTCACCTATATTTATTTGCTGGTTGCCATAGCAAGGTTGCTATGGTAACCATAGTGTGGTTGGAAAATATCCACTGAGGGTAACCCATTGGTGGGGTACCCATGGGTGCCCGGTGATCCAGCAATGGAGGTGCACTCGCAACAGTGTCCGTTTGCGTGTGTGTGTATGTATGGTGTTTGCGGTCGTCAGATTTTTGATGGTTTTTTTCGCAAATATCTCCATTTTGGAGTGGCTGACAAGTGGAAATTTGAACCACGCTTGATAGTCACTAAACTCATAGTTTGGCTCTCAAACCATTAGACGGAAACTATTCAAATTGGGGAATTTAGGAGGCAAAAGACAAATTTTTGGGCAATTTCTACTTTTACAAGTTTTTCCACTATTTTCAAGATATTCCCTTTTCAAATAGGCTGAATGAATTTCAAACTTTGTAGCAATGGTAAAAAGCACAATAACAAACTTTTACCAGGAAACCAGCCCAAAATACCAAAATGCCGATTTTAAGGGGGCGAAAAATAGATTTTTGGCCAATTTGAGAATTTCTGAAAATCTGTTTGTTTTCGGTATATTTACGATGGGAGTATGAATGATTCCAATTTCTGATGAGGTACAAGTAATCACACAAGGGTTTTTCCCAACATTCATGCTGTGAATTAACTGAATTTCCATGAATATGATTACCCTTTGTGGGAAAATGGCTGTTTTCAGACTATTTTGATAATGTTGTCCTTTTTCACTCGCAACAAGGTAGCAAGTAGAACTAAATTAATAGTTTCCACCTTTGCCGATGAGAACCTTCAACTCGGGAATTGCCCTTCTTGTTTAATGAATGATTTCAGAATGACGATTACTCCCCTAGTTGGTTTAAAGTTGCCTGTAATCATTAGCCTACTTTCCAATTGCTTTATTACTGGAAACGAGAATTTTCAACGAAATGTGTCTAATAACACATAGGAGGCAGCCGTTGCCTTGAGTCCGCGTAGTGTTTTGGTAACGTTATAAATAATAAAATCTTTGAGAAGTTGAAGCTTATTGTTGCAGAAGGTTTCAATTTAGTAAACGTTTATGGGGCAGTTTAGGTGAACATTCCTCACTATGGGCGCAAATGTTTCCGAGAATTGGAATAGGGAAGTTTCGAGATTGCATTCAATGTTGACGTAAAGCTTGGCTAATTGAACTTTTCAAAGGCCTTTATTGTGTAAACAGTTGGCTTACAGATCCCCCGAAATGCGACAAAAGTGAATAGAAATACGGTATCCAATGGAGAAGGAATAACATTCTAATAGTTCATAACTCATATGGTTGTGCTGATTCTGGGGAGGGCTGTCGAATCCTTGCAAAACCATCGCTCGGTCAAGGCTAGGCTATCGCTCCGTTTTTGGTCGCGCCCGCAGTCCCACAATCTACAGGCGTTTGTTTAGCAGACCACCCATTGGTTATGACGTCATTTGCCCATACTAATGAATCAAGGCGGATCAAACGTCAACGCCTGTTCAACCGGCCCCGTAATGGGTGTATGTCACCAATCATCAACCTCGGCAAATCCGTCTTTGTTCAATTGGTTGGTAATAGATTCTGATGTTGAACGCAATCTGGATAGATATATTCACATCTAGTCTTCGCCTAGGTAAGTCGTTGGAACTTTGTGAGCATATTTTTATCCTACGTTTCACAACTCGTGAAAAACTAATTCTAACCCATGCCAACTACCCGGGTTGGCCGGCCTTGTGACAAAAGGTTACACTAGTACCCTATAAGTAGGCCTGCCAATTGAAACTGGTTGAGTATTGTATAATACTTAAAGTTAACGACCTGGGTTTGAGTTTACGTTAATGAGCGGCTGCTGGGAAAGGTTAATTGAAGGTTAATGTATTTGTGTTACGCTGTTTTATCATATCGATGTATACCGGATTAGGCTCTAGTGCAATTTTCATTGTTGTTGTGTGATGGTGCAGGCACAAAGCCTGACGAGCTTGCTTCCCGATGTGCAGTACACTCCTTATTACCTTGTGAACGAGTACAGTTGTGTCCGAGCACTTTACCTTAATGCGGCAAGAAATTTCTATCAGGCTTGTTCTGTAGATTGATGTGAACCATTGTGACTAACTGGTTACGTGTCCTACTGTTCAGAGTTTTCTCTTACTAGAATTTAAATGTACCAGGCTCCCACATGGCACATGAGGCCATGGCCGATAGTAACAATGGGGAAGAAACCCGCCATCTACATCCTTACATCAAGCCCAAAAACGGGCATCTCCGCTGATCCTGTCTGTCTCTCATCACTTTCCAAGAGTGGGCAATTCACTAACAACATCCTGCTGGTATTTTTTATATTCTCTAAACTTCTTGCTACTACGAGTATCGTATCAATCTTTCACAAGACTTTATGCCTTGGGCCATGCCTATGCTCTAGTGTTTCTCCAGAAGACTGGATTTGCCTTGTCTTAGTGTCTCATGATGAAGTTTCTCTACGTTCTTCTACGAATCGGTTCCGTAGTCTCATTCTTCTAAGCTCAGAGATCCAACATATTCCCGGCCCTGCATGGCAGACATGGATCTGCACCTTATTATCGGCTGCGATCCATACGGATACACGAAGACACGATGTCCTGTTCGGCAGTACTGTTGAGTTAATCACACGCAGACCTCAACTCTCGTATTGTTATGTCTTACCACACTTCCGACCATCGTTGAGAGTCCTTACAGTCCTTGGGATCCTGCAGTCTATTGTCAGCTACGAATCCCTCCCAGGTACACGGAATAAGGCAATGCTTCTTTGGCGTTACCTTAATGGGGGTGGGGTGATCACACGAAGAGAGGAGCATACACGTTTCCTATTTTGCCATGAAGGAACTCCTTCACTCGGTGATATTTTGATGACTTGGTTGTTGGTGTTTCCCAATAGTATTAGCGCTGTGGTCTGTACCCGATTTGGTTGAGGAGAAAACTTCAGGGAACTTAAAAACTATAAATCGCCGGATCTGGGCGAGTTACCAGCCATCTAGACGATTTAGCGGCCAGTGTATGTCACGTCAGCTCTTGTTTACAATAAAATCAGGGAAGAAGGGATGGTTCCTGAGAACTTGAGGAAGGCACATCAAGGAAGGTGATCGCTCTCAGTTTTGTAATTACAGGCCAATGAGTTTTACCAGTGTGGTTTACAAGTTGATGAAATCTTAATTCATTAGGAATCCTGAGTGAATGATTGATGAATAAAATCTCATTGGAGAGTCTCAACATAGGTTCAGAAAAACAATCGTTCTTGCTGACTAGTCCACTCTGATTCATGGGAAATGATATGAGTTCTATGGACAGCAGTAGAACTCTCATGTTCGAATTGGAGAGTTTGGGTATCGCCGGTAATGTCCTGAAGTACATTCAGGAGTGGATCCAAAATAGGGGGGAGGGGACGGAGTGTCATTCAATGAGCGGTGCGTAGTGTTCATCACGGGGTCGGTTTCTTTCTCATTCTTTATGGCATATTCCACGTTGAGCATTCTCGAGTCGCGGACGACACTGAAGTTGTATCGGGAAGCGACTTCGAGTGATGACGCGGCAAGTGCTCAAAGGGATATAGACCGAATCTCTATATAATTCTTCCGATTGGCAACTGTTTAACGGCCGATATATGCAGATGCCTGTCGGCTATCATGACGCCAGCGCGTCTTTTAGTTCAATAGGTCAAGACAGCCAGGTTGTAATTGGAAAAGCAAAGAATAAAAACCTTTGTGTGTATTTTGATTATAAATTGAAACTTTGCATGCAACATGTGGGACGTGCTAGGCAAGGTACTTGTAATTTCGTCTTGATTGAAATCGTAAATTCAGTTTTCTCGACAAAGACATTGTTGTCAGGCTGTTGTAGGAAGTTGGTAAGAACTCATCAAGGGTATCCGTACAAGTGTGTAATCCTTATCCTCGGCGAAAGATAACGCTCCTGATGGAATTCGAAGGAGGGCTGTCCTCGTGGCGGATGCGTACCTTTTGATGATAATTAACAACAGAACGGCTGAGTCTCCACGGGGAATCAACTTGTTCGCCCTATTCGGTACCCATTCATTTACCTACATCTCTTCTCTCTTCTTAAGATGAACGAACGACATGTAGCTATGAATATTTCAGTCCTGGTGGTTTGTTTACTATGCATCGATTCGACTCACGATTATAGTTCTACTCAAATCCATCTACAGCACGGTGCCTTTTGCTACCTCAGTGAACATACCTCTTAGGAGGCCATTTCACGTCCTCGATAAATATCGACTAGAATTGCATCCGGGAGTCTGACTGCCGCTGAGGTTGATAGCTCATTCATCATTGTACTGCTTCGTTACACTTCTCATTCACGGAACGCCAAATTTACACGTTATGCTTGCCTACCTCATCGCTGGCCTCGGACAATCCTTGTATATTTTATTTCAAGGAATACCCGCTCCTTGTATTTCGCAAGCATTCGAGAGGCCCACTAACGTCTCAAATACCATATTCCGCCATGTGCTATATAATGTTACCACTGCATATCCCAAACTCATGTAAAGTCACGATTCACATGTTTCCCTTGACGACTTCTCACACAAGCTTTTCAGTCCTAATCTTTACAATTGAAACGGTCGTAATTAAGGAGTTTCTAACCACTAATTGGAAGTATGCATTTTTCAAACATTAGCACATTTGAAAGATGGACCGGACGAGGATAACCGCATGGTATGACACGCTTGAGGGTTGACTCACCATCTGTGGTTCGAATCCGGTTCGGGGTCATGTGAATATTACTTGACTTTTGGTACTTCTATTCATTAATATGGCAGCAAAAAGCTCCATACCGATTTCGCTGTTCGAGTTTCCCGATAAGGCGTAATCAGTTATTGCAAAATTCGCCTTGCGGGGGGGGAACCACAGGGATATCTGGTAATACCCGAAGTCAATGTGAAACATTTACTTTGGAAAACCCTGTAGTAATGATAATGTCAAATTCTTGTTCGCGAAATTCCGAACCCCCCTCCTCCCCCCACGAACAATCAATCCGCTTTGTGACTGCATAGTCTAAAAAAAAAATATAACTGTACAGCTATCTTGTATTGCCACATTGCTGTTATTGCTTGTGAGGCTTGGAGATTCGACCTGCTATGTCGGAGTAACAAAACCAAGCAGAAACTGCAGTGCTTCGCAGTGGATCCATGTGATCTTCTCGCTCTCCACAGCACCAGCACCACTCTTTGACTTCAGTTACAGATAGTCCATTAAAGGTTAATGCATTACACAGGATGGGACAGTCACTTGAACTTGATTAGACAGGGGGTATTATTTTAGGATATTTTTTTTCTTCTTGTTAGTGTTTGTACGAAAATTTTAGACCTATATATGTTTTTGGCGGGGACAGGAATGTTTAGTATTAGCAATGCTCATTGTTATAATAAAAAATAAAATGCAACATTACCCTCAAATCTAGACAGATCGGCGTGACGTCACTTCTGTCTTTCAACCGCGGGAAATGTCGAGTTTTGCAAACAGACGATAGTCGGAATCCTGATATGTTGTTCTTGCTATTCTACTTCACATAAAATTGCAGAAATTCCGATTGGAAACTGATTTTCTAACTCACATGGGCCGTTTCTCCGATCGCCGTAACGCCGTAACCTATCATGATAACATCGGAGGCTAGGCCTCCATGGAACGTAATTGGGACAAAAACCAGAATAATGCTCGATTTGGTATGGTGCACCAGATTACCACTGAGGTCCTAACAAAGATTCGCATTTTCGCAAATTGCCTCAGGGCATAAGTGAGTGGAACTTTTATTCCATCTCAAAGAGAAATTGCAAGCTCGCATATGTAGGCCTACACATAAAACAAATACAGTACGATTAAAAAAAAGGCCATTCACGTTCTGTCGTGGGCATATGGAGGAATAATGAGCGCAGCAACAACAAAAAAAGGGGGCTTGTGCTTTTATGTCACAAGGAACGGACACGGGGTCAACAGCTAAAATAAGAGACAACAACCAACTGCTGTTATCAACAACACTTGCTATAACTCATAACCGGGAAAACTGAGGAGGACGAAAACATCAAGAATAAATATTACAAAGCCACGCGAAAACGTGGACACCCAACACGCCCCTCACTTATCAGCAGAAACACAAAAAACACGGAATAGTAATGCTAGTACATGGGCACACCATCCTCAACCGCGCTGCACGGGCGAATCAATCCCACTTCTTACGCGGCCGAAGCATCGTTCCGAACGTAGTAGAGGACAGGTTCACGACAGCGTCTACAGAAGTTGACAATGGGGAGTCTATCATATCCTGTACACTCCGTACTTTGCTAACCAAAGGAGAAAAACCAAGCCCCCCCCCCCTCACTCTGCAATTTGCTTCCCAAAATGTGATGCTCTATTGCTTTACCAACAGTCAACACATCTAGCCATCCACACGGCTCTCGGTATGGGTAGCTATTTCACAGATTTTCAAGATGCTCTATTCACCCCTGCTGTTGTGTGTAATGATCATTTGAGATCAAAGACCCGGTAGATGTGACATCTTTGCATGCTATACGGTACATGTACACTTGCCCAGGGTTATGTTCCCTGATAGTCGGATTCGCTTAAGATCTGCGCGCCTACGTGGTGCGTCGTACATTGCAGTTCAGCTAGTCTAGTCGAGTGCATTCAAAGAGTGCAATACCCTGTGATAGTATTATCACGGGCTATTTCAGAGGAATTTCGAGTTATTTTGCCAAGTTAAGTAAGTACATGTATTTTCTGCCACACTGACTAGGCATTGCACCTCTGCCAAGAAAGAAATGTCAACTGTACTTCAAGATGCCAGTTGAGTGTGCCGAGGGGACTGATTGGGACAGTAATTCGGACCCTACTTCAGAGTCCTACTTGGCTAGTGTAATAGCGGATGTGAAATCGCGTGGATAGCTAGCTTCAGACTTTTAGTAATTACACTCCGTAAAGCGCGAGAGATATTCTCTTCTTCGGTTTTCCGAGCGAACCTATGCACATTGACTAACGCAAATGAGCATGCCAGTTCCACGATCAGTCGTCTAGAAGACTTCCCATCTAGTCTACGGTCCGTAGTCCCTCAATAATGTTGTTTCAAACTCAACTGTTCTACTCCATGATACTACATTTTATTACTGGGAGAGCAGCTTCCGTATATTATTATATTTGCAGGTATATTATAATACACATAAATCTCGCCGATCACAGTCTAAATCCGTAATATTGGACCTAAGACGAGACCCAGGTTACGAACGTAGCGCGCGACTATAACCGTTCGAGTGCCTCATATGCGTTATTCTGAGAAAACTGCTTCCACTATGGGGATTGCGCAAGAAGCACAATCACCCCCTCCCCCCCCCCCCCCTCAAAAAAAAAAATAGTTGCCGAGAAATAGAAATGACTTCAAATTGCTCACAGAGATTTAGACCGAATCCCCGAATGCTCTTCCGATCGGCAATTATGCCGTGTGTACTGTCAACGCAGCCGGGACGACCGCATTGGAACTATGAATGAGAAGGTCTGTGAGAAATCGTCTAGTATCTAAGATTCTGACAGTGGTTTGCCACTTTACAGTTTGTGCTTACACAGTAACATGTTTCAGAATGTTTTCCACGCTTTCTCTCCTGTTACCGAACTACATTTTGTCCGCGAATTGCAACTGACACTACAAATTTCAGAAATTGTCGATCGACATTTTAAATGTATCGCATGTGTCGGCTCCAGCAGAGCAGTCCATCAGAAGCATGATGGCGGGTTATGATTCACTTTAGGGACACGAACACTTACAACATTGGTCACGGGTGAATGTGGATAGAGAATGGAAGGTCGATGTTCCAACAGTCCACCTGTACTGCCCTACCCGTTATCTAACAGCCACCGAAAATTCGAAATACAACATGAGGAAACTAATAATGGATGTGAAATGATTGATGGTGACAGTTGTCATTTTGATTCTATCACGCGAAGGGCTCTAAGCAGTTGGTAGAAATTGAAAAACATACTGTGTAACAGTCAATTACAAATAGTTGAATTCAATATGGCGTTCACACTTCACAGAGTAGCAGCATTGCACCCAAATTTAAACCATTCTAAAACCATTTTGTATCTGTTTCTCGTTCCTGAAAGGTCCCATATCCTTGCTTGATGTGATATGAACCCGGGGGAGGAAATGTTTTTCCATACGATGTACATCAACAGACATAATGATATATCTGGATAAAATTCGGTCCTCAACCGGGAGTTCGAATCCCTCGGCGGTCTTTACCAAAGACCTTTAAAAATACACAAGTGATGGGAGCAGAGACATACGGGGTAGGCAATTGGCAATTTGCCGTCTGCGTCTGATTACCCCCCAATTATGGTACCGAAAACAAGAGGCTTGCCTTATTCTGTGTTACCAGGTTGAAGGAAGTCGCAGCTGAAAAGTTGCAATATCCAGGTCTGCACCCTTGCAGGCCTGGACTAGGTCCGATCTTCTGGCCCGGCAGGTATACCGTGACCCAAAAAGAATTGGTTGTGAAGATGCCCAATTTCGTTGAGAGGTGTTAGAGTTATGACCTGGGGAAAAGATTTATAGCACATTATTCCAAACGCTGAAGTTTCATTGAGGTTCTTCACCTGTTACCTACTTTCCACATTCTACCACGCACAGTCACGCGGAGGAATTTCTGAAGTGGTAGGTAATGTGGACATTTTTATAATATATAGGGAGAGGAACGATTATGTACATACACTATATTGCATTAATGATAGATAAAGGGATGCCAATGAGCACAGACTTGCAAAAAAAAATAGTAATAGGCACATCAACATATGCCGGTAGCCAATTAGCAAGAGGGTGGACTTGGGGAGTTATTTCGAGATTTGTTCTTCTTTCTGAGAATTGTTTGGAGGCCTTTCCATGACTCGTGCATGGTGCTGCTGCCTTGAACAGATTAGATCTTTAAACAAAACAAAAACAAAAAAAATATAACAATCATATGGTAGGAAAATCGATAAAAACAAATTCCACACATTTCGAGGATTGTGTGTTACAGAGAACTATGGGGGTGATTATCGAATTCGGCTCATAAGCTTCTCGGCTCAACCCTGGAACAATCATTGAAACCCTTTGAGTTCTGGGGTTTGTAGATGATGGCCCCTGGGCAGTACACTTGACTATTTTCCCAGTTTGTAAATCTTCTCTAATTTTCATTTCATTACCTAGAGAGTATAACAACCATGCTGGATAACGCGGTTCCCAGAATGAAAATACTATAAATAAATCGTGTTAGTTGAGTCAAGACGCCGGCTAGTTATCATGTGTCTAGCAGGTGAATTTGAAGATAATCGACCAACAAATTTGTATATGTACCAATCATAATCGGAAGTTTATTTCATTTGTATGTAAGCAAAACCAGTTATTGTAACTGGCAATCACCAATGCGATTGAAATGCGCGATTATCGAAACAAAAACTTTACACCCCGTAAGAATGCCCAATCGGGTGGATCAGATGCCCTCGTTCAACTAAGACCGAGAGATTATTTGGCTGATAATAGAACAGTAGAAGCCGATAGATTGACGGTCATTTGAGGATATTGGATCACCATGAGAGAACGAATGTTCTCGTCTTACTACTCGTAATGAATTCGTGATGATATACCTATGGCAATGAGGCTCTGAAATGGATACCACGGTCTACTTTTTTCCTAAAGCTACTGGAATTGTCTAGTGCCTCTAGCCAGTGATACCGGGTTTGCGTTTCGGGACACGACGTTCAATTTCGCCGAAGGAGATTATTTTAGGTGGTATTGTTCACACTGACACTGAAGGAGAGGAAAGTAGGGTAAGAAATGCGCCATCCGTCATTCCCCGTGGAGTTACCGGTATAATCCAAACGAAAACTTTACTAGGTTGTGATATAGAGGGCCGCTGAGAAGTAGTTGGAAAATGGCCAAAGGCCGTTTTCACCAAACTAATTTACAAAATGATTCATTATGTATACTGGCAACACTATACAGGACAATTAAATGAAATGATCAGTCCTAATCTAGAAAAAAAAAAAATCGACTGCGATTGTCTTTCGTTGGATGGTTGTGGACTACTGAGACCATAGCGGTTTATTAAATGTTTTCATGAACACTCAGTAATTACCAATATGCAGACAACTACTTATCAATCCGAAAACTAATCATTGTAAGAATTTTAAGATTAAGGTATGCCATATTGTATATTCATTTAAACTCATGGTGGTACTCTAATGGGAGATGAATTGAAAAGTCGAGCGCGGCTTTGACGGAGGATACGAAGCGTCACAATTTACTATCCAAAAACTAACCCAATTACGCTCTCTAAGGAACGTTTTCGAAATTGTCTAATATAAACGACCGAGCGGTGGTAGCACAGCGTCACATCGGCTATCTTGCACCCTAATTGACCGAAGACATCAAAATAAAGCAGAGTAGAATTCAAAACAGAGAGCAGCGTGAAAAAAAATCTAGTACTAATTCCATCGAATGCCACGGAATTATAGCTATCAGGTCTAGATGTGCGGGAATGGTACCGTGCTTCAGGTGAATCTAACGGCGTTTCGCTGAATAATATAGCTCCCGATGCTGGCACAACATGAACGGAGGAACATTGCAGCCTGAAACCTTGGGAAAGTGGTCATCCCCGGCCATCTGGGGTCGTCTGGGAACCTAATGATTTGTATTACTACTCGCATCTCTTCGTGGCGCTCAACTCGGATAATCTCCAAGTGCCGTTCATGCCTCCGCCTACCCGTTGTGCATCCGTGCCCCCTGGTTCCCCCAGAATAAAAGTCACGATTCTAGGAACTTTCTATCAATCACGCCGTACATACCACCTACATAAGTGTTATTGATTTATAAGAGGAGCTCGAAAAACGAAGTTCGTGAAATTCGTGATCGGGCGCTTCCCAAGGAGTACACACAAGGTGAAACAAGAGGGGGCAAGCCCCGGAGTTGTGCATTATTCTCAACTGCATCCATGAACAATTCAGTCTTCAGACGTTTCAGAACCTTAAGAAAGCCAAGTAAATTATTACTTTTTGCTATTGAAATTGCTGGGATAGCTGTCTATTTAACATGCAGATTGGTGCATATAAGGCGCGGTTGGTGGAAGGGAACGTCTAGATCAGGATTCCAAACAGGGGGAACTTTTCCCTAGGGGGAAAATTTCAGGGGAGAAAAAAAAATGTATAAAAAAGTAATCATTTTTGCATAATTTTTGAGTTGAGGAGAATTTCCTCTTGTACAAGACACAATTGCATTGCAAAGTGAAACACTTTCCCGCCATCTCCCCACCTATTCCGTATACGGGAAACCACGATACTAGACATGACATTGAAATTGAGCAGTCATATCTAAGAAAAAAAAAAATAGTACTGCGCACGTCTTCGTTGGATTGGTTTGATGACTACTGAGACATAGCGGTTTTAAAAGTCATGAATTCACTCAGTATACAATCATGAGACAAACTATTAGCAATACGGAAAACATCATAATTGTAAGGAAATTAAGTTATGCCATAATTTATATTCAGTTAACTCAGGTGGTGGTACTTATAATGGGAGAGTGAATGAAAAAAGTCCGAGCTCTTGACGGAGATATAGGTCACCAATTACTATCCAAATATAACCCACTTTGCTCTCCAAGGAACGTTTTCTGAAATTGGTAATATAAAGACCGAGCCGGGTTTAGCACAGCAAGAGTCAAATCCGGCTATTTGTAATTGACCCCCGAAGACTATTCAAAATAAAGGCACGATCTAACAACAGAGTTAGCAGCGTGGAAAAAAAATCTAGTATAATTCCATCGAATTGCACATCGGAATTATAGCAACATGTCTAGAGGTGCAGTTGCATATGGTACCGTGCTTTCCGTGTGAATATAACGGCAGTTTACCTGATAATATAGTCCCGATGCTGGCCACAACTGAACGGGAACAGGCAGCCTGAAACACTTGGAAAGTTGGTCATCCCGGCCATCTGGGGTGTCTGTGAACCTAATGATTTGTATACTACTCGTTCAGCTCTTCGGGCCGCTCCAACTCGGATAATCTCCAAGTGCCGTCCTGCCCTCCTGCCTAACCGTTGTGCCTCCGTGCCCCCTGGTTCCCCCAGAATAAAAGTCACGATTCTAGGAACTTTCTATCAATCACGCCGTACATATCCACCTACATAAGTGTTATTGATAAAGAGGAGCGCGAACACGAAGTTCGTGAAATTCGTGATCGCCGCTCCCAACGGAGTACACCGAAGGTGAACAAGAGGGCAATCCCCGGGGGTTGCATATCTCAACGGCATCCATGAAAATTCAGTCTTCAGAAGTTCAGAACCTTAAGTAAATTATACTGCATGAAAGCC
The DNA here is from genome assembly GCA_026419785.1 of Sclerodactyla briareus. Classification (NCBI taxonomy): domain Eukaryota; kingdom Metazoa; phylum Echinodermata; class Holothuroidea; order Dendrochirotida; family Sclerodactylidae; genus Sclerodactyla; species Sclerodactyla briareus. The sequence continues at coordinate 106,109 of JAODTK010001888.1, read as the reverse complement.
GGGATAGCTGCTAAACATATGCAGTTGGTGCAATATAAGTGAGCGGTTGGAAGCGGGACTCCGTCTAGATCAGTGATTCCCAAACAGGGGGAAATTTTCCCTAGGGGAAAATTTCAGGGGAGAAAAGAAAAAAAATGTATAAAAAAGTAATCATTAATTTGCATAATTTTTTGAGTTGAGAATTCCTCTTGTTCACAAGCACAATTGACATTGCAAGTTAAAACCTTTCCCGCCATCTCCCCACCTATTAACCTTCAATATTGTATTTTATAAGGGGAACGGCTTCAAGCGAAAGGCAAAGCGGGAACTGGGGAGAAAAAGGTTGGGAACCACGAGTATAGATTCTGGTGCTGTGTCGTGTGTGTGAGCTTTACTTGGTCAAGAGATTTGTATCTTCTCTCGAGGAACAACACTGAATAAAGCAGAACACCACCTTTACACTGCTTACATCCGTCAGGTGTTCCCCTCCACAAAAAAAATAGACCCATATGTTTTCGCTTTCTGGCCAAATTGGGGGTTGTTAGCCTTCTCAGCTGGAATCCATTCTACCCGTATTCGGAAGCAAGAAAAGAAAAGAATAAGAGAACACGTTCGTCTGTGCGATTAAGATTTGTATACATTTACATGAATTGATTTTGGCTTGCAGTTTGATGTATTTTCTCTCCAAAATATACCCGTCTATTATGATGTGAGATTTCATCCTGTGACCGCATGTCTAAAACTTTCGCTAACGACTTCAAGCAGTCATCCGCGCAAAACTTCACTAGTCAGACGCAGAGCGGAGTATGGAAATTTAGGGTGGAGTATACTTGGTAATAACTTGCTCTGGGCTCAGGAAAAGGGTGTGAAGTGTAGGGTATACGGTTGCCATTTTGGCTAATACAGTATTTGACTAGGGGAAAACACTCAATGTGGAGTTCAACTAACCTAGGCCTATCCTATAGTATACTCGTTATAGCCTAGGCCCCGGGCTAGTAATGACTGTTGCTTGAAGAGGTTATTCACATTGTTACTGTTCGCCTGCAATTTTGGCCAGGGCTAGGCTAAATTTGACATGATTGTAAATGTATAGCCCATTTTACCTGGGATGTATGAAGATTAATGTTAGGAAATTTGTGGGTTAGTGTTAGATTCCATTTCCAACAATCCAAATTTTTTTGGGTAATACACCTAAACCTGACTCCACACTAACAACCTTTGCGGTGCACCTCATTGGGGAACCACCCGACAAAACCCTGGGTACCCCCCCATGGTGTCCCCTCCAGTGGAATAGTTCGTAACCCCACTATCGTTACCAGAGCAACCGTTGCTATGGCAACCAATCAAAAGTAAATAGAAGTGAAGATGGTTAAAAAACTGGACTACGTAATCTCACGGCCCTCCCCGGTACCGATGGATAAAAATTTGGCCATGCAAGGCTGCCAATGGATTATCTTGTATGAATGATGTAATATGAGCTTGTTTTCAATATTGAATTTCACCAGTTTCCAATTTTCCGCCAAAAATAGAATATAAGGTCCGAAAATGGGGCAGTTAGGTCCCAAAATTACCTATTTCAGGCCTTTTATTGTGATCAAATGGCTTCAAGTGGAGCACAGTGGGTTGAATGAAATTAATTCTATTCAGGTTGAATCGTTTAGGGTCAATTCCATACTGTATAATCCCAATCATCTTCGTTAACAACACCTAAACCTAATCCTTGATCCTCACTAACCCTAAGCCTAGCTCTAATCCCTACCAGTAATTTACCGTCTAACTGCCTAATCTCATACATCCAGTTACCATGGTATACCATATACTATACAATCGTACCGCTAAAATAGCCATGGTAGCCATGCGTGGCGTGATAGCCGCTGTTTCACACACGTCCTAGGAGTCCCCAGCTCCATGCTTGTCTTGCTCTGATTTGAATGATTTAGTAATATCAATGGTAGAACTCACTTGAATTCTCGCCTCTTTACTACCACCAACCCCTCCCCCTACCCCCACCCCCCCTACCCCCCCCCCCCCCTTACTCAATCATGATACTTGCCAGAAAGGGTACGTCCAGTGTAGTGTTACCGAGTTGATTTGTGCAGGCATGCCCTACAGGGTTGAAACTCGGAAGTTATTCATTGAGTCGCCTGAGGAGATTTTGTTTTGAATATGTGGAACCTATCCTATAACCGTACGTACTGAATTGACGGAGCTATTGCTTCATCACTGATATCACTTGCATGCAGTTTTGCATTAGAAGCGTTGCGACAATCCTAAGCGGGCACTGATCATTAGGTTCATTTTTATATGACTTGTCCATGGTACAATCCACCTAGGCTGCCTAAACATCGAACTTTGTAGCGTGTCTGTTTCACCTCGCAGATAGTAAGACCATTACTTTCCAAGAACCCTTAAATTGACTGTATATCTATTTGGTATTGTCAGTAGTGATTGCAAAGCTGATGAATGGAGAGAAATTGTATATGAAATTCACTGATGAGAGTTACCATACTCACGGTTTGATAAATGTCAGATGAATCATGGCGCCTGTAAAATGGGTTCCTGACACATGAAGCTGGCTGTTGCAACCAATCATAAATACTATTAGCATAAACAAACTATTTTTTTTTCTTTCCAATGAGTGCCTTTACAGACTGTCACTATAGTCCTCCAGGGGGTTAATGTATTTTGTCTAATAAATGGAAAGTAGTTACAATTATACTTCGAGAGAAATTCTTTTTCTTCATAACGCGATCGATTTCCGTTTTCCCTTATAAAAATTATCTAATGTAAAGGTTGTTTTTACAAACAGACACACCTCTTTGTTGATTTTTTAGAAGCTATTGTCCCCAACTACCTGATCCCCATTATGATCGTGGGTACTTCAAAAGTTGAATCACTTCATGCATCGCAATTACCCAACATTGTGTGAAGGTCATGGAAAAAAGTCTACAAATTGTGCACACATACACAATACTGTAAATTCTACACAACACCGGAAAGGTGTGCTAGTTACGGCAATATTTTGAAGAGTGAATGGTGATTGATGAGGTCAAAAAAACCCCCCTCGTTTTTGGGGCCGGCGTCTTGACGCCCAATTTAGTAGGATTCATTTACAGGGAGGCAACTTGGCAACAGCCAACCTCAGTGGAGTTTTTACTTTGAAATAAGCTTTTCGGTCCCCCATTATTGTGGTAATTCACTTGTGACTGATTGGTGGGTTGGGTATTAGTTGTATCGGGTGTGTCAGTTTTTACCTCGCCAGTTTGTATATGTACTTTGTGAAGGAACTTTTTCGCATGATATGTATCGTACTACACTGCAATGTGATTATGATGACATCAGTTGTCTCATAGATTCACAATGGCGTTTATATCATATTGATTATCAATGATTGAAATGTATACATTGTCTAAATTGACTATTCTATTCTAGAAAAAACCATTTCCACTGACTTGATCTTTGATGTCCCTTCTAATTTTGTTAGACCTCTATGAACGCTTTTTGAAGTAAACGGAATCCTTTAGAACTATACGTTTGTTAACATAAAGTTTTAATAGTCACGTCATGGCCTTCTGGGGTTGGGGCCCCCCCCGCAATGATGGGACGAACGGGCATCTCACAACTTCGACGCTCCCAAAGGCACATTCACCATAGGTGGTGACACGCCTGAGCTGGCCTATCTCAGCGGGGTAATGTTCATGAAGTAAAGTCATCTGTAATAAACTCAGGATGTTTGTAACAATGTGTGACTCTAATAATTGGTGCTTTGGCATAGGCGTATCATGAGATTTATATTGAATATCAGTAACCGTGGGCGGGATAGTCTTGTGTGCCTTACACTTGAGGTGACTAACTCTGCGTCGCCAAAATCCCACTTTATGAAGCCTCCTATTCTGATTAACATTACAAGTGGGAACTAGCAAATACTCCGTTGGCCTGCCACGACTGTGTGCTATAAGGACCGTGACACGAACTACCCACTTTCTGTGGAGCTATTTCTGTCGACATCTCACAGAAGTCATGATTTGAAAACTACACAGAAAACAGGCTCGACTTCTAGCACGTTGACAAACTCGGCGTCACTAGGATCTCACTCATTGAAGCATTATCGATTTGTTTTTTTCAATCACATAACGAGTGGAGACCAGCAAATGTTGGTTGCCTGTCTACTGAGCTGAGTGCTAAAGAGACTTGACGCCAGGTACGCATTCCGAGAACGCATTGGGTAGGGCCAAGCAGGAACTAACGTTGGTTTCATTTGAATTCACTGATATAACCCTGTATACCCACACTGCGATAACGGCATAGCAGAGACTCAACGGTATAACGGAATGACGTTATGAAGATGTTACCGATAATCAGTGATGAATTATTCATAGCAAAATTGATATAACTGATATAACCCTGTATAACAGTATTACCTTATAACGGTACAGCAGAAACTCGACGAAATAACGATAGGACGATATCACGAATGAAACTATTGATTGGAAGAGCATAAAAAATGAAAACCTACATGATGACACATGCGACTGTCGGCCAACACAGCTGTTCATCAGGTTATTCCGTATATTACTAGTGTTGATTGAAATATGGTAATGTAAATGTTAGATAGGAACTAGAATCACTGCCCTTGTGGTAGTTTCATGAGTACCAGTACTCATTCACAGAAATCTCGGCGACCCATGTTGCCCTATTCGTCCGTCAATTGATGAGTATGTCCTCCCCGTCACCCAGACTGCCCCTATCATTCAGGAAGACTCACAGTTGAACTTGTCTTCGCTTTCGAAGTAATGGGCGAAGATGTTAAACACCCCGTGAGGACACTATAAAACAAAGATGCTTGATATGGAGAGGGTTCCGGCACAATTCAAAGAGGTTTTTTTTTTTTTTTTTAGCTTATCGACCTAACAGATTCTTGATAACGACGAACTTAATCCTAATATCACTGCTTAACTTAAAAGGTTTCCATCACCGTCAGACTAAAGGGCGGTAAACCCGAGACTACTTCGCAATATTCTCAACAACAGATAGACCAATAACAATAGGATAACCAAACGATGAACTTTGTGATGAAACCAACAAAGGTCCGTGGTCATACATAGTGGCAACAAAAATTTGAGATTTTCCAAAAACCTTGCACAAGATCGTAATACGTGGTGGGGGTTAGTCACTGAGCATGTCGGATAGACGAGACTCAACCACTATTACTATTGAAAATCCAAAACGGTCCGTACCCATGTGGCTTACAATGTAGGCGTGCCAACGTTTCAAAATGAAAGAAAAGAGAGAAGATACACGCAGATTTAGTAAGCGTTGCTTTGACACCTATTTTTACACGATACCATCGAAGTGGTGCTTCTCCTTTCCCTGCTACGTTGGTCAGCACTGCACCTCCGTCAAAAGGTTGCTGCCACCGAATCTCTCCATTTCTCCTTTTTTTAGTCATTTCTGCAACTGGGGTCCCCCTAGTTTGGTTCCCAAGGGTCCCATTTTTTGTGGACATCCAGGTATCTTTGGGTCGTCCCCTTGGTCTTTTCACTGGTCTTAGTGCTTCTCTCATAGCTCATTTCACAATATGTTATTTCTAGTCTCAATAGGTAACCCAGCCACTCAAGTCGCCGTTGTTTTATTACGACACTCCATGCTTCCTGTTTGGTTCTTCTGTACAGTTCCCAGTTGGAGATTTTGTATGGCCATTTAACTATTATCCTCAACAGGTTTTTTTGGAAGACGTCTACTACTGTTTCGAGTTGTTCGTTCAGAGTCCACAACTCGCCACATTAACACGCTTGTGTTGTGATAGAGGCCTCAAAAAAATTTCATTTTTTTTTTCCTTTCCAAGTTTGCGCCGGGTGTAAATGCGGTTGCTAGAATAACAAACACGAATACCGACAGGCGTTGCTATGGGAGCGCGGATTACAAGGGAGCCAATACGGGCATACTGGTTGGCGTTACAATGAGAACTGTGTTTGCGTGCCTGTATAACTCTTCACAGCGACAATACTAGCTTAAAGAACTGCCGAAAAGCGTGGTTGAACAACGACGTTGAGAAAGGCGTGGTTGGAAATATACATGCATCCAAATTCAGAACAAGGGTGGTTATGTCCACGAGCATAGTGTTTTCAACGAAAAGAGGCGTGTTTCCAAGCAGGGAGAAAATTTATATTTTGGGGTCATTTTCATTTTTGCTGATTACTTTACCTGGTCTATTGCAACATTTTCATCGAGGCAAACAGTCACGAAATACAACTTCGTCCTCGCCATTTGGAAAAAAGAAACGGAACAAAAAAAAAAAATTCGGGAGAATCAGGGATGAGAAACACCCTTCTTTTCCACTTGATATTTCCAACCCACCTCTTGTTGACCTCTTCCCTTTTAACTGTACTATTCTGATGCCTGTCACCTCTAAATATCATCCCCACCCACAGGATTTTCTCTTGAGCCTCAGCTGAACTTAAATGACCTCAAAGTGATACGAGAAAACAGTAGTGTCTCCATAAGGCAATTGACATGCCTACTTCATGGACGTTTGTGTTCTGAAATATCGTGCTCAAGAGAAATTGTCACATACAATCACGTATACACACACGCACGCACGTACACCGTACTCGAAAGAATATGTCACATACGAACACGTCTACACACACGCAGCGAGACGGTGCTCAAAAGAAATTACAACATAATGAAAGTATTTCACACACGACGCATAATGTAGATGAATGGAATTGTCACATACAAACACGTATACATACACGCAAGCATACCGTGCTCAAAAGAAATGGTCACATACAGACACGTATACACACACGCCTCATACCATTGAAACGTCTTTGTTGTAGCTGGCATAGTTCCTTTGATTTTAGATTGTTTGCAAGAAATCAACGCTTGGCCGCGCCATTTAAAAAAAAAGGCGTGGCATTCTCGACAGTTTTGGGGCATGCGCATTCGATAACCAATCAGAATTATTCTGCTACAGGATACACAAATTCGGAAAATCTTTGTAGACGTCCGGCTATAGGACAAGAACATGTATATAATCGTGCGGTGAGTCCGGTGCTCTCACAGCTCAAGACAATTCCGATCACTAAACGCCACAGCATCATCTTGGCAACACAAACATCATGCAAGGTAAGAGAAGGTGGCTTGTATTATCAAAATGATATAGTTTACAGATTGAGGTGAATTTCAATATCCCGATTTTCTGATACTATGTCTCCTGAAAATGCGATCTGTAATTCCTGTTTTTAACTTTCTCTCGCAGTTCCTGCCCTCTTTTTTTCTGCTTTATGCTCATCATCCATTGGTTTTTGCTAGCGAATCAAGTGAATATTGAACCATTGTGACGGATGATTTGATTTTTCTTTCTTTGAACCGGCATCCTGTTTTCCACCGCAATCATATGGACTTCGGAGTTGTGGCCCATTACGGTCACTGATGCTATTACTAACTCGAGCAGTATCTCTCTCCTGTATGCTGATTGATGCAGTGATAGGCTATAAGGTGTTCCAACTTCACACGGTCCCTTCTATTTATGCAGAATGGCAGACGATGAGTAGGCCTATTTTTCGGAGTTGACAGTGAAATCACTGGATGGAAATTATCATGGGCCACTAAAAATATATTCCGGAGATTGTTAGACTAATGTTACTGATCTGGTAGGGCGTCATAACGAAAACCTGAGCGAAGTTGCGTTGACAGACGCCTTCAACTCGAATATTCGTTCTTTTTGGCGCAGTGTTTTGTTAACTACTTTTTGACGATACTGTTAGTGATAATGGCCACTCACTGCATTTCGCAGTACTGCACTGCGTATAATTCCCACAAGCCTGGGCCTATTCATTGCCCTAGTTATGTCAATATGAGGAGGTTTCAATAGAGTTGTGCGTCGTCTGGACCTCTGAAATAACTATGCATCGTATTAACGCTAATCACTTGGAGCTCTGCGATGTGACTAAGCAGGACAATGCTGAAACGATTGAAAACACTTCTCCGATTGTTCGTACTTCGTGGCATTTCGTGAATACAAATTGAAGTAAGGAGGTAAAACCAAATTTGGTATGACAAGACTGCATGTTAAATTTAATCATCACATTAATTGAATATAACATTTCAATAAATGAATGAAATGAAATGAAATGATGAAAAAGGCTTCCACCTGTTGACGAACTTGACGGATTATCAGATCCTCCAAAGTCATCTCATCACACCCACAAAAATGGTTGGTGTCGTTTGTTATACTTCCGCCCAACAGGAACGCGTTCCACGGTATATCCAAATTATGATGATATTGACTTGTATTAGTAGGTTGAGTCTCATCTGTTCTACATGCTCAGTGAACAATCTCCACCACGTATCACGGTCTTGTGCAAGGTTTATTGCGCCCTCAATAGCTATTGTTTGATTCCCTGATGCATAATTTTTTCGAGCAAGGTAGCCACGGTTCTCCCAAGTGGCTTAGCAGTATGTCTCAATGCTTCTCTAGAGCGATCTTCGCCGACGCTACCTCTTGGAGTCTTGCATTGACTTACGTAATATTTATGATAATACGTAATATTTATGAGAATTCTACTGAGATGGTTAGTGTCGAGGTGTCATGTAATTGTCGCTTTTCAACAGTTGCTACTGGACGACAGACTCTTGTTTGAGGATTATTTGTGCTTTACATGTATCTTTGAATTATATTTAAAGAAAAACCAATGGTCACGAGAATCTGGGGAATAAAGTACTAAGTAGTATGACTGATATTGCTATGAATGGAGAATATTTAGGAAGCCATTAGTAAGTTTTTCCTGCATATGGTTTGTTTCATACTTGGTCGTATCATCTCATCGGTCCCGTACCGCCGGATGAGATATTGTCTAGTTAATTAGCCATTTCACCTATATTCAACTGTTGTTGGTTGTCTTAGGAACGGTTGCCATTGTAACCATAATAGTGGTTAAGAAATATCCACTGAGTGGTACCCGTCGGTGGGGTACCCATTGGTGAGCTGCACTCGCGAAGTGTCCGTTTGTGTTGTGTCGTGTGCGTGGTGTCTATCTATGCGTATGTGTGCGTTTTCGTGTCAGTCAGATTTGTGATGGTTTTCGCAAATATATTCACTTTGGTGTGGCTGAACATCGTCAAACTTTGCACAGGTCTGAAAAGTCATGACACACATATTTCCCACAAAGTTAGCGTGAACCCTCAACATGGGACATGTGACATTATGGGGCAATTTTTCTTTTAAAAAATGTTCACTATTTTTCAAGATATTTGCTGATTCTGATGACTGAGAGAACCGGAGATTTTGTAGGCAAGCAAGAGACAAAAAAATAAAACTTTCCCATGCAATCAGCTCAAAATTACAGAAAATGTGGATTTTAGGAGGCCAAATTGGAAATTAAAAACAAACTCACAAACGGCTGATTTCAGAACGTATTGGAAAAACAAGAATTTGAATATTGGAATGTTGTGTATTTGCAACTTGCAAAATAGTAGCAAGTAGAAACTACTAGAGGTTCCACCATTTGCCAATGAGATCCTACAACTCCGGAGATTACCTCATGTTTCATGTCGCACGAAGAGCAAAAAGTGAAATTACGGAAAAATCAAAACAAGGAAGGAGGCATCGATTATGTTAGAATCAGTAGTTTTTCTATGAAATATTATGCGGGGTGGTTGTGATTCGAACAGTAATTTCATTTACCACCGAATGTTGGTTTGGCCTGGCCATATGGGACAGATTAAAAATGCAACATTCCCGATAAAGAATCAAATTCAAATCAAAGTCGAATCAAAGTCGGCACCAAATGTTGCAAATATTCTCCTGAAGAGTCCCCCGCCTCCTCTTAGCCCCTCCGCGAGGACAGCGACAGCACTAACATTCTTTCGGAAATCGAAAAATGGGGTATCCGAAGAATTATTCAAATCAAAATCAGCACCAACTGTCGCACCAAGTGGCGGAATGCCAAGGGGAGATCTGCTGGTGACCGCACATTTAGTGTCGTGGCTCCCAAGCTCTGGAATAACCTTCCACTTGCTGTTCTTTTCACTCAAGACCCTAAGAAGGTCCAGCACATTATTTGGACTCATTGATCAAGGACCCTCTGGCGTTTAAGTGGTTTCTGTTTCGTGTTAAGCGCCTCTTATAAATTGAAAAAGGTGCTTATATATGTAAAGTATTATTATTATATATTATATATTATATATTATAGATTTAATACTATTATTATTAACAAATACCATCTTAAAGAGAGGAGTTCATCGCCTTGCCCTTAGACATCCCACAGAACGACAACCGCACGAACATACTATCAGAGTTTTGTGTCAAGCCGTCCCATGTCTGATTCTCATATCTCTTCGTACCTCAATCCGTAATAGCCCGAAGAGTACAGCCATGGCGCGATGCTATATCTCCCATGTTCTCGCCTGAAGTATAACTGTCACATGGAGGGTTTTCTTTATAACAAAACGAATGATTAGTCACTGGGCAAAATATCGCTTGGCCGATATTCTGACGCCTGAAGTTTCATCCAACAATCTAGCATGATCAATTCTCGCAGGTCCAAGATCCCCCCCCCCCCCTACAAAAAAAAAAACTCTCTTGACGAGACGAAGACTAAAAGTGTCATGAATTCGATATGATAACTGCCGGTAGAGAAAGCTAATTTTCAAAGACTATGGATTGTTCATTTTCTTGGTTCGAAGAGAATTGTATGAAAATGTTTGGAGAATGCGTACCGCGGAACGGACCTGAACTGGAGGCATTGCGCTGATGGTTTCAGGCTTTTCGTCCGGGATTTTCACTTCTCGTGAGGTCATTCGAAATCAGACTGAGGGTACACCAAATTCTGTCGTTGAACAACTGAATCGAGGGCTCTAATCCTTATCCTAATCTCCACAACGCCCGGAATGAAATTACTGGTTTTGTTTTGGTTTCGGCAGGTTACTATTTATACCTGGTAGTGGTCGCAGCGTATGCGGTGATGATGGTCGCAGGGGACGACGGTAATGGAGAAGAGGATATGCAGAAGAGACGAGACCCAGAATGGTAGAAACAGACTATCTGGGGGAATCAGGCATTGATTTCAGGAAAGTGAGTCTCTCTGCCTATGTTCGGATACACACCATAAGCCTGTATTTACAAGATCATGTTAATGTCAACTAATATTTAAAATTAAGATTATATTTCGTTGATAGTCGGGAAATTGGAGGAGATTTAAAACACTAAAATAGGTAATAGTAATGTTGTTATTATTCTCATTATTTTATTATTATTATTAGTAGTATTAGTATTAGTATTAGTATTAGTATTAGTATTAGTATTAGTATTAGTATTAGTATTAGTATTAGTATTAGTATTAGTATTAGTATTAGTATTAGTATTAGTATTAGTATTAGTATTAGTATTATTACAATTATTCTTCTACAATTGTCCTCCTTGGTTGGTACTTGTATAAGCCTGGTCCTCAGCCCTCGGAGTCCTACCCGGACTCTGGGCTACCGGACTCTGGGAGGTCGAGCACCTGTCTGAGTATATGTGCACTGCCAAGTAGTGCTGTCTTTGTTAGGGGCGTACTCCGTGTTGTCCAGTAATCTCTTCCAGGTGACCACCTAAGTTGTTGGACACTGCTCCCAGGTATTGCCACGTCGATTATGGTGGTTTCATTCGTGGCTTCGTCCACTAATGCCAGGTCTGGTCTCCGTGCGCTGATTACTATGTCAGTTCCCACTTCAAAGTCCCAGAGGATCGTTGCCGTATCTTTCGTCTGGTCCCGTAGTGTGGAAATACCGTGATTTTGTAGTGTGGCCGCACGTGTATGCCTTGTCCTGAACAGACTTCCGGCGATTTTCGAGCAGGCCGTTGTTATATGAGCCACCGTTTCGTCTTTCGGGTGGCACATGCGACATTTCGGATCACTCGATGTGCGGGTGACTGGTGACACTTGGTGTTCAGGGCCTGATCTTGAGCAGCTGTTATCAGTGCCTCTGTCTATCTTGAAAACCTTTAGCTTCTGCATCCATTGATAGGAGTTCTGTATCGCCGTTTATACTGGGGGTGGGCCATTCGTCTTGTCTTTTGTCTGCATTGTCCGTGTAGCGTTTTACTGCCTATTTTTTCCGTACACTCTTTCTGCCAATCGGCCTTTGTCTCTTTCTTCGTGCTATACCCCGTAAGCACCTCATTCCGCCACACAGCCTCTATCAGGGGTCTCTGTCCCGCGATGTATTCCTGGAGTCCGGCACACTGGAGTGTCATGGTGGCCGCGACCCCTTCAGGCCCCTCCCACCGTCCCTTCATGGATGTACAGCCGGTGCACGTCAGCTCGTGCGTGTAGTCCACCGTACATGTTCATCGTTTTCTTCGTCTTGCAGTCCAGCTCAGCCAGCTCTTGCTGCGTCTAGTCTATTATGCCCGCCGTAAAGATGATACAGCAGGCGTATGTGTCCCTGGTCGTGTATCTTGTTCTGCCCATTGAGCTTGGACTTGAGGATCTGACGTAGCTTCCTCCTGTACGCTGCCGATGCCTTGTCTTTGACCTCCCCTCTGTTTGTTTTCCATGTTCTGCAGTACGCCCAGGTATTCGTAATATTACCATATTATTATTATTATTATTATTATTATTAGTAGTAGTAGTAGTGATAGTAGTAGTAGTAGAGTAGTAGTAGTAGTAGTAGTAGTGATAGTAGTAGTAGTATTCATAGGTGTAACAATGCAAATCTACGAACACATTTGCTCCGCATCAACGATTGTAACCTTCGAACTGTTGAATAGAGAGTGTAGAACAGAGTTCAGTATATCCATACGATGGATTTCATATGGATTCTCCGGGAAATCTTGAAATACTCACTTACTATTTGGATGTCCTCTAAGTTGGTCTTCAGCATTACCGTGGACGTTTTTCTATTCGTGGGGGCCAATTTTGCCAATTTGAGGGTATATTCCTCCAATATCCTCAGACAACTGACACCCGATTGTGATGTTATGGCTTTCTATCCATTCTGATAGAACCTACCAACCTTAATTACCTATATAGATGAGTTCCTAAGATTCATTAGGCATAGATCTGAGGGTTCTTATCACAAACATAGACAGACAAATGACCGGCTTCATCCGACGGTGACGCTCTGCTTAGATAGCAACGTAGTTGTCTATTTTAAATGCAACATCCGCTGTTAGTGGCAATGGTAGGGTACCTTGAGGTATGAGCTCTGCACGATCCAATTGGGGCGCGAGACATGACTGCCCACTTTGATCAAATACATGCTGTCTCGTGACTTACCCGCAAAAACACTGTTTGGTGAAGATTTCATTGAGATTTCCAATATACCTAGGACAGGGTCAACTAATACAACCAGAGTGAGCTATATGGGCGTTATCAGCGTAATGACATAATCCAGTACGCTCGAAGCTCACATTATATAAAAATGGTACAGGTATGGTCCAGCTCGTTGGATTATTACACAGTATAAGATCAATTAGCTGAAAAGTTTGACGGCAGGGTTTGACGTTATTATGCTCTATGTCGGTATATAGATCCCGTTTTGGCTGTGCCTAATTTGTTTAGGAGGATATTCTGACGTAACGGTCCGTCTCTTAATTTTCCAGATTCACCAGATCCACGAGGATGTTACCAAATCAATGATCTGAACCCGAAACCGCAAAGCAGGATGAAACAGTTGGGATGGGACAACCCAGTGTTTTTTTTTTTTTTCATGGTTCTGATTCAACGATAAAAGTAATTTCGATATTAGGTAAAATGTATAGTGATGAGAAATTGAAACTGGATGATTGTCGTATCACACTCTACGTGAGTTTCTACAAAACTCACTGCTGTATATATGACTCCTTTCCAATTCATACAAACGTGACAATTCTCTCTCCAACAACCACTGTGTGAGAAATCATAGGCGGATCGGGTGAATTTAATAGCGTATCTGGCGGAGAGAGTCTGGTCTGGAGTGTTGGGTTCCCCTTGGCGGTTGAAACCCCTTGGAGAAGAGGGGCGTGGGTAATATTCCGGAAACGGGGACATCGGAAACGAAAGATGATCATGATGATGCAGCGGTGAGTAGTAAATGCCCCCCGCGACGGCATCGCTACACCAGGACGTCAGTGAGGGGGAAAATCAGACATTCTTGAACATTGCATTGGGAAACAAATGTCATCGAGAAAAATGCCCTCCCCTCTGTCCAGTTATCAATTATCAGGGGATTGGTGATATCAGGTGTGTTACGAACTGTCCTCCTCTTCCACCCACGTCCACTAAATCTCATATACCTATTAGCAAAAGTACCGTTATACTGACCATTCGAACTTTTCTGTATGACATCCTGGGGGAAGGAGGAAACGCAAAATATATGCATGATTTACCCCTGCCGCAGTGTACGTTCGCTTGATTTCGAGGACATAAGGGTGATTGATCGGATTCTAACTTCCAACGACTGCAAAATGACCCAGTTGGAATAAATGGGCCACGTGTCCTCAGTATGCAATACCGCGAGTTTATAACTCATTCTCATAATTCAGCAGTTTTAAGACCGCGGAGACGCACTTTCATATTTCAGGCCGCCCCACATGCAATCACTGCTAGCTGATATCCACCCACATCCGATGTTGCTTCGCAGTTCCTACAACCGGAAGTATACAGATTTTCAGTTGTTGACTTCGAATTATCTTTTTTGATGACCTTAAATATTATTCAATCGACAGGAAGACACATATTTTATTTAGTACATATTTGGAATTGTAGTGTCAAATGAAATCGACCGTTTACAGATACAATCAGTGCATTGCTACATGCTTTTCTTCCTCTCACCAACTTGGAGGAAAAGCAGATGCCACAACGTCACTGCGAAACCAGATGCGGTGACGTTTCAGTGCTGATGTAACACTGTTTGACTGCAGCAAACCATGTGGCTGATTCTTCGCAACAACAAGTGAAATAAAGTAAGCCTACCTTGATCTCCAATCTCAGCCAAATGTTAGTGTAGGGCAGTGGCCATTGCGACACTGCCATGATTCGGTAACCATTAGACCGCGTATTTGCTTTACATTGCAGCTGATGAGAAGAAGTATACAGTATATACCTACAGTATATGAGGGGTATACCTTCCAATGCGTGTACCATAGGCTCGATTCCTGGTCTGGCATGTAATCCGTAAAAAAAAAGAGAATGATCATTTAGGGGTTCTGAGATATTACTGATCCACTGTCCGCGACTCCGTACTCACTTCCCCACCGGAGGGTGGAATAGTCCTTTAGGTAGGTCGAAAATTGGCCACAACTTGACAAAATAACACCTTGACACAACTCGGACTCAAGATCGTTTTCTGGCTGTACGAGTATGTGATGGGGGAGACAGTTCGTAGAGAATCTTCGGAGTGCGAAACCCAACAAATGTCACAAAATAGTATTAGGACGTCAAAAACAGTAACATCGAAAATAGACATAACCTCACGAAAAATATGATCAACCCACCGAAAAAAAAAAAAAAAAAAAAATCAGCCCATCAAAAATTGAAACATGGTGTCATGAATTAGAAACCAGGGTGTCCAGACCAGAAGTACACTGTCCGTCCATAGTCTCAGTAATAATGAAAATCGGTAAGACGATATTGCTTTCAGTGTTAGTGACAATAATGTTATTTCACATTTTTGGAATCATCTATTAGGCAAGGCTGTTTTTGCCTGTACTTATACGGCGTGTATAGTGTTGCTCGCCATGGACCTAAATGATCAAGTTGCATATGAGCGAATTCTGCTGCGTCATTTCCGATTTTTTTTTTTTTTTTTGCGGGCATCTTATGTACCGCACAAGGACATATGATTTGCCATTTGCAGACATATGATGTTCCTTAACAGAAAAAAAAAAACATGTCTGAGATTCATTCCGGGTTGTTCCTCAGTTTAATTTAGTTTAGTTCAGTGAAAAGGGTCAGGAAGGACAAAATCCTCATGAGAGACCCCCAAGCCACAACAACCCCAAAAGAAGGAGAACACCCCAGATGTTCAAAGAATTCGCCCACAATTCTGAAAAATAAATCAAGACTGTTCTTGAATTCATTCACACTCTTGGACAGAACAATATCTTCATGAAGGCTATTCCACTCATAAATAACTCTCGGTCGGGAGAAGAAATATTTCCGAATGTCCAATCTACATCGTTACCACGAAGCTTGAGGCAATGACCCCTATTGGTGGTAACTTTGGAAACTCAAAGAAATGGTGGAAGGAAAGGCCCTCGAAACCATGAACAATTTTAAAAACCTGAATCAAATCACCACGAATTCGTCCAGTTTCATCGAAGTTAGACTGAGATGCCTTAATCTCTCTTCGTAAGGTGAATCTCTAAAGATTTGAATTAAGTCATAGTGGGCCCTCCGACTGAACGTTTTCAATTACCTGCTTGTCTTTCGAGAAATAGGATTCATACGTGGGCCAGAATACTCCAGGTGATGGTTATCTCACAGGCTGATTAAACAAGCCTAGAAAACAATATCTTTGTCAGAGTAATGAGGAGTGACGTCCAATCAAGCCAAGAATCCAGTTACCATTCCTCACAGCCTAAGCACACTGCTTAGAAGGTTTCAAAGAAGAATCGAAATGAACACCGAGATCCTTTTCTGAATTCACCTGATTTTGCCCATTAAAGAAGCGTTGCGATTGTGGAAACCAAACTTGCTCATAAACTTTGCACTTTTCAGCATTGGAAAAATCGCCGATTGAAAGACCATTTGGAGATTATATCAAGATCCCTTGGACAATTGCAACATCATCGTTCGAAGTAACCTCCCGATACAACTGGTATCGTCTGCAAACTTTTTAACTCTGGAATGCAATGAATCTTCCAGATCGTCAATATACGCCAGAAAGAGTACCGATAGAGCCCCGAAAGCCCAAGAACTGACTTGGGACACCACTAGTGACCTTTTGCCAAGGAGACGAACGCCCAATAATGACAACTCGTTGTTCTCTATTGGGAAGCCACTGACGAATCCACTCAAGGACATTCCCCTCAATGCCAAAACATTTCAATTTAGGCAGCGACGCTCATGAGGAACCTTATCAAAAGCCTTTATTTTGTTTTTGAAGGTTAGTTAAATAAACAAACAAACACACAAATCGCTATTTTGAGGTGAAGGTGGTTAGGCGACGTGGGTAGGTCTACCACCTGGCGGGATCTGTGATTTTTCAAATTTTATTTATGGGTGCGACCACTTGTTGAAAGTTGAGTTCACAGTCACATACTATTCCTACGAGGGCACACGGTGGGGCATCGAAAATGCGGCCAGGGAACGCCACAAAATTGCGTTGTCAAAAAAAAATGATACGAATTTCCGATGGAATGCCCGAAAGTGACAAAAAAAGTGACAAATTGGCCTCGAATGCAATAAAAAGTGAACAAATTTTGTGCTTCGCGCGTGTACTAGTGGTGAATTTTGTCCCGTTGCTCTCCCGTCATTTCCGCACAATCTCATTGACCTTGGAAACTACAATCAACCTCTTTATGATTACTAAGCATTTTGCCTCCGGTCCGTTTCCTCCTCCTCGACCACGTGCGATTTGGAACTGCAGTAGCCTAGGCTATCAGACCGCTCGTATTTTCAACGCATGTTCTCTCCAGATAATGCTCTGTTGGGCACATGGCGTATAGCATGTTGGGAAGGAAAGTAGAGCTAAAGCTAGCTAAATGTTCCAAATTTTTGGGTGAGATCCTGTTTTTCCTGTATGGAGCACAAATAGTTGAATACTTTGCCAAAATGTTAAAAGTTATTTGTGATCGCAATGTCGCGCGAACGTACTGGTTGTTGCCATTGCCCATTTCCATTGCTCCTTTCACGACTAACTAGCTCACTTGCATGGTATTGTAGAATGTCACAGATCCAACGGAACACCTTGAAATTGATCCTAAGGCGAACCTTCCCTAATTTATCAATTTGTTATCAATTTTAGGAAGCTGCTCACTGTCCAATAAGGCAGGCGAAGTGCCGTTTTTTTTTGCAATCTAGTCTGTCAAACGAAAAATGTTCGTGTACGATACGCGCCAACCAGTGGTGGCGCTCAGCTTAGATAGTATTCATCTTGCGCCCCCCCCCCTTCCATCGCCAACACAAATCCCGCCCTTGATCAACTTCCTCCCTGACCTGGAACAGCAGCCCACTCAGTTGCAACCTACCGGTAACATGAAGTCCGTTTAGCTATTAGATCCAGGGCACAACCGCTGGGGGGGGGGGGGGGCAACGCCCGACGCAACGGATTTTGCGCCTATGTCTTGGCATGGGGTACTGTAATAATGTAACCACTATAGTGGTCTATAGGGTGCATAGTGCACTCGTATGTGCTGGCCAGGCATTATCGATTCCATTTACTTCATTACGGAATTTCATCAGGAATGATGCCCAGTGATTAAATAATGCGGCCGGCTAGGCGACTTACATACATACACTCCCAGTAGGCCACCTTAATTCGTGCACTCGGAAAATCGCTAAATATATATATAAAGAAAAAAACAGACATATTTCCTTATAGTCGTGGCAAGTAGTTATTATCAGGCATCGTGTCATGACTGGATAGCTGACATACGTACTCAGTCCCCTATTACGCAGCGATTCTTCGATATTGCTAAGTAATTGCACCTAAAAAGCCCTTCCCTCAGAAGAAGTTGACAGCCGGAGGTGGTTGCGCAGTGAAACAACAACACACATCCCTCTGTGTAACACTTTACTGGAGGAGCTAACCAACGTTGACCACTGAAACACCAGACGAGAAAGTTGGACTAGAAATTTCTCCGGAAAAATAAGCTACAGGGATGTAATAAAGGTGAGAGGAAAAGATATGGACAACAATCAGGCGAAATCTCCAGCATTCGGAGCCAGAAATGACGGCACTCCACTAACGTTACCGTAGTATATTATAGGGCGAGAAGTGGAGTGATGTGTATCTCTAGGCTAGAGCCCATTAAAATTTGCAGCCACATCCGGTTAGCAAAACCCTGTAAGACAATGTCGCCTCTACATGAGAATCCCGTTGATCGCCACAATAAATATCACTAGGCGCTGGATGGAAATTTGCCGTCTGCATGGTTCTTGATTCCGCAGGACATCACAAGTTCCAAAGAGCGTACTCAAGTTCTCTGAAAACTCAATCTTCCTATTCACCTGTGGAGCTGAGGACGTGCAAGAGGAAGCCACCCACGTTCACGGCAAGAAACGAGTTCGAGGGAGACTTATCAACCCGCCCTTCACTCCATAGAGTCCGGGGCGCGAATCACACTGGAAAATAGCCCATTTATTCCACCCTGTCGTGTGCCGTTGCAAACTAATTTATTCTTAATGGCCAATATTCTGCACGAATATTTATATCAATATTCTAATTGATTTCCTGAAAAGTATAACTAGGTCTGTTGCAACTTGACGGTGGGTCTGTGAATTACCTACGAAATCAGAAGGTTAGTCGAAGTCAACACGAAAATTGCGCATCGCTACATTTGAAAAGTCATATTATGAAATATTTGCTGTCAACATCATTGCAATAATGCAGAATTATAGCATATAGGTACTTCGTTACTGAAAGACCTGGTTATTTCTAGAACTCACAGGGCATACATGTAGCAGATTTGAAATTTGACTGGACCAGGCAAGCCTGATTCGAGCCAAAACTTGACCCCTTCTCATGAGAAACTGATTATCTTATCATCTGGGGTTCACATTTGCACTTATCCCTTCAAAATTTAAATCTGCTCAACTAGAGAGACCAAATTAACAAGTTTCTATTTTTTTTACCCCTACGCCTAGGAAATATATAACATTCATGTACTCATCACGGAAAGTACAGCTACTTGATCCCACCGGGCATGTTTGGGTTTAGCCTGATTACAAGGCAGAAGTGCTCGAATTTGCAAATTTTCAAACGCTCTCACTTTTTTTTCCCAGAATCGACCCCTTCGCCTACAAAAATGAATAGTGGTGATGTACTCATTATGGGAATACACGCACCAAAATTGTTTTCACCAGGCATGCTGGACTGATTACAAGGTAAAATTGCTCCCGTCCAAGGCTTAAAGAAGCACTGCGCTTTTGTGATGATCCCAATTAGTAAAATCCACATCCTAAGCACAGAGTATAGCCTGCTTGAACGCAGAGAGGGATTATTCTTACAACTAGTCGTAATAGGTGGTCGTATGTCGATTGTATAATATACCCAGTAGCAATATTCCTAGTTAGCGGTATGCTTGTTGCTAAGGGTGTTTCACTTATGTTGTTAATTACTACTAACTTATAAATCAACGTATTGTAACTATTGGTTTTCTTTCAAAATATTTTTCATCCATATACGATACCACACGATGTCACCTGAGCGGAAGAATGGTAAGGTGGTATCAGTGACACTTTACAACCAAAATATTCCGGTTTCGAATTCCAGCGAGTCACCGGACAATTTTCCATAGGTGGCTGCATTCGTCGGTCTCTGTGAGCTGCCACGTTGAACTTGAACGTCCCCTCCTCCGGTTCCGAGAAGTGTCGGGTCCTTTCGGATGGGGACGTAAAAATGGCGGTCCCGAGAGATGGTTGGGATTGGTTACACCCCTGCTCTTATCATCTTAGCACTAGTCGAGAGAGAAGGTGAGTTATCACCGGTGCTCATCCACAATCAATACGGCCAGGGTTTCTATATGAGCCTTAGTTGGCTTCCGAACCAGTAGAAATCAAATCAAACATGGAATAAACATGCTTGTCTAATAATCTTCGAAGGTGTGACGTTCTCCGTTTGCCACAGTTCGATTTGCACGAGGGTGGAATGGTTAAGCGAGTCACTGGCGCCGCTGCATAGGACGGTGCACTTCCGTTCAACCCCCGTACCCTGGGGCGTCAATCCTGGGGGAACGGGGGGACGTGTCCCCCCCCCCCACATTTTGATGATGCTCTCATTTTTCACACAGTATTCTTTTGGCCGCGAGGTTATGTCCCCCCCCCCCACTTTGGTCATGTCCCCCACTTCTGAAGATGGATTGATGCCTATGCCCGCACCAGAGAATACCAACGCCCCGAGAAACATGTTTGGAAGCAGTCCTGAAGCAATAAACACGGAAGGACTAGGCGGGAGTTCTGCATTTGAGTTCAAATTCAATGGACGATGAACGTTACTTAATTTCATTCTTCGTTGTTAGTAGAATAGTGTGAAAAATACATGAATTAACCATTATTTAAGTCATTTAGGAGCAGACGTATCAGACGGCGGGTAATTTGTTCTCTTGTTCACAGTTGCCCTGCGTGAACATACCTTCGAATTTGCAGAATCTTACTGATTTATTATTTTTTTTTTTCTTTCGAGTTCCGTCAGAAGAGTGGAAATGGTGGTTCATATTATACATCTGGCATCTCCCAAGGCGACAGGATTCTTGGCGGAATAGATGACCTCGTTCAGCCAACCCATATGACTTGCCCATATGGAGGTTTATCATTATTCACTAAGGCCAACGAAGAATTTCTGGCGAACTAATCAGGCTAGGAACTGCGATTATGTATTACCCCTAACAAATATGAAGGAACTCTAATTAACTTGACCGTACATGACCTTCATCAAGACTAGTAATGAGACTAGTAAAATTACCTCTGGCACAGTAATGCGATCACAGCAGTCACGTAAAGAATAACAAGTTTACATCAATTAATGCTTCTTCCAATCAAGGTTATAGAGTTGGTATTCAAATTGATACAAAATATAATGAGTAAATCGTTCCCCTTCGCGATCCATGAAAGAAAATATGCGTCCCCATCAGCAAATCTCTAAAGAGGTAGTTACATTATCGGATGGCGTCGGGCAGCGACCCTTCACAATAAACGTGCTGTGCAAAGTCAGTCATAAAGGTATGTTTTCATTCCTGAATGTGAATCAAAGATTAAACTCTCAAGTAGCATTTTTTTTTGTAAACATGATTATACTTGCATAATCAAAAATTAAACGGAAGACATATTATATAAATTAAGCAAGATGGTATCGAGCAGGATGACAACCTCTAATGTTGGAGAATGTCGTCACCAATCATGCGCATTTTTTCTATGTTTACTGTTTCCCTCTTCAATAATACAGTCTCTGAGCAGCCTCCTTCCGGTAGTGTCTACAGTCTCCTTATGAGTTCAATCATATTTTAATTTTATATAATAATAATTTTTATCAAGTTTCGGGTACCTAAATTTCCGTGAATCCTAATATGACGGACTGGCGTAAAACTATGGAAATTTCAAATGTGAAAATCCTGTTTTTACTAGAAAATCACAAGATCCTCACTGCGCAATCCCGTACAAAATATCGTACTCTTCGAAGTGACAGGAAAACGGCATGCACAGATGGCTTTTTAGCGCGCAGACATGAAAATGTGGATATTGAGCCTTACTTGCCCTCATTTTCATTGACCTATATATAAGGTGTAGGCAGCGGGAGGATTCTCCTGTTTGGGAGATTTCTGCAATTCTCCTGTTCGGGAGAATCGGTATGTTAATACAGATAGAATATTCATTGTCTGCAGACCGTTAGATACAAAACAGTCGTTCCCAGTTGATGACACCCTGCTCTGTTTGAGTATTTACATTCGGTCGATAATTACAGTAACGTGTTTTCCAAAACATGACACGGTGCTATTACAGTCAATGTCACTCTCTTTATCAAACGCACAGTTTCCATCACAACGACCCTGTGACAAATCTAATCCCCAAGAGCTAACCACAGGCTAACCACCGGAAGTAGTCTATTCTCATTCAAATATCTCGAAATCTACATTGACAACTACCAAACAAAGCTTTCTTGTAGCTGTGACAACGGGGGAGAACGTTGCATTGTGGGTAAAATACAATACAATTTTATTCTCCCGAATAGGAGAATCCCCCGGACTGTTTAGACTAAAGATAACAGCTCAAACCTAGCTATCGTTTAGAATTGATCCCTGATCTGCTTCCGCCGGAACTACACTCCCAAAACTGTGTACCTATGACATTTATCTCCGTGTTGTGCCACACCACAAAGTTTGGTATATTATCATAATTCGGGACGCACGGATTCCAACTTTGTACAGGAGTTGTAATATGTTCGCAGGATTCAGTCTTCTGAGTGTAGTTGGCGTTGGGTTGTTGGAGAGTGAATCCAGTGACAGTGGGAACCGCCACTCCCATGGATTATGACTGCGAACATCAAGGAGTTGGGTTAGGCAGGAAGGCGGAGGGCAAACATGCAGAGTATCTGTTAGAGGAAATGAGAGACTGAAAACCATCAACAAATAGGCAGAGAACTGGACTAGTGGAATAAAGAAAAAGCTTAATGGCTGGGAATTTAGATATATTATTATAGGGATATGCATTTGAGTGACCAGAGAACGCAGTTGGTCAAGACGATTAGACCCCTACAACCTTGGACAGAATTGTTGGATCACATTCTGCCACACACAAGGGAAAGCATGTATCATACACAAGGGCCTATGAAATGAAATGAAATATTATACGTGCATGGCACCAAAGACGAAATCAGAACGAAGAGGGGGAGTGGTAAGGGCCGGGCACACAGGCAGGAATAAGGGTGGTAGCGGCCACCAGAGAGGAAAGCTAACAGTGGTAGAGGAAGAGGAAACAAATATGCCAGCGACACCTCAGATCACCCCACCTCGACAGGGCACTGCCCAACTGACGATTGAGTTGAACTGTGTACATGGTTGTCTCTCTTTCCTTGCCCTGTCTGGTACCAGAGTTGCCAACCTCCAGGCGACCCGAATCAGGCATCTGACCAAGGGCGGATCCAGGATTTTTAAGAGGGAGGGATTCAATTTGGCCCCAGAGAAAAATCGCAATCCAACTTTTTACCCTCAACCCCACCCCCAGACGTTTATACCATTTTTCATTCACTTTCTTCAACTTTCCTCTCGGATGTCATTTATTATTTTTTTTATTTTCCCCAAAAAAATCTGAATCCGCGCTGAGTGACCGAACGATCGAAGAATATTCGAAACTCACCCATCCCTCTGTCAGAACTGCAGAGATACTATGACGGAAGAGGGGTTGACGCTGATCACCTCCCGATTGGTTCATGCATGAGCGGCTATCATGGGAGGGGGGGGGGGTGGAATCAGTTTTAATTGGTAGAGAGCGGGACGCTAGTAGGCATTTAGCCCCCAATTTGACCAGCGCTATTTCGCTTATACTGTTTTCGACATATACGTAGATTCAATGACTGATTAGTGACTTGTGTGATGGAATATATGTATTCTCCATTGTCGAATCCTCGAAAACTGCGCACTTGGCACGCGATGTCTTCACTTCTTGTCATTGTTGTCTATCCGCCTCATTCTTCGTAGGACTCGGGTGCAAATGATGGAGTCCAATTGTATAAGCAGCCACCAATGGCTATATAGCTTCATCCACACCACAAACCTTAGGCGGCTTGGGCCTCTTCTAATTTTTCCAATCGGTGAAGAGTCTATTACCCTGTGGTGGGAACAATAGGTACGACGGCGCAGCCTGCACCCTGATCGTGAAAGAGGGATCCAAACCAGTGGCGTAGCCAGGATTATTTTTCTAGTGGAGAGGCGGAGGGGGGTGGTGATTTCATGGGGGTGGAGATTGATGGGGGCTGTGGGAGGGTTCTGAAAATTTTCATTTCCGGGTGGCCTTGGATGCGATTTGGGTCATATTACACACTTTCACACTCATTTTACTTGTGGAAATAATTTTGCATTTTAACCTAGCCTAAGATGTGATTTGGTGCTAGGTCAGTTGGTTCGAATAGCCCACCTTCCGCCAAATTCGTTCAAAAATTGGTGGCTACACGTTATCTCATGATAGTATAAACCCTCACCCCCCCCCTTAACAAAATGACGTGTCTTAAAACGTCATTTAAACATTTTATTGGGGGAAAGAATTCCATAGGGGCAAATGCCTGCCCTACCTTCTCTGTGGTGCCGACCTTGCATATAGTACAAGTGACATCACATGCAATGCCACAGGGGGTAAACAATAGTAAGTAGCAAGTTCTTTTAGAGTCATGTATCTTGTAAACGGTACCGTATGCCTTATGTAGAAGGTACATTCATCACAGATAACATCACGTAGCGGAGAAAGTGGGGGGGGGGGGGGGGGTCCGACTCCCCTAAAGCCATCTGGATCCATATGATTGGTAGATGGCATTCGTTTACGAAAAGCTCTGAATCGAAGGCGGCTCCATGGCACACTGCCGATTCCATCCACATATCGCTGCCGAGTCGGGGGTCATATACTTCTATCTCCTTCATAAGCTCTTTGTGACAAGTTTTTTTTCCGCCAGGAACCAGACTCCGACCACACAGTCTTGCCTGTCTTTTTCCGAACTCTATGCTTTGCTGAACCACTGACACCTCCATTTCCGAAATCACCACCATGATGACTGATAGTCGAGCATGCAAGCAGCAGCAGTATCTATTCCTCTCAGCAGATATCCGAGACTTTTTCGATGGAAATGGCTGTAGATATGTTCTCTCCTCTTCAATAATAATGATGAAGCTCGGATAAGATTGTGGCTTTTATCATAGTACAACCGAACGCCACGGAGTCCTGAGAAATATGGGAGCAACATTGACACATATACTGGGCTTCACGGATTGGTAAGAGAGGCGTGCTCGGGTTGATATGTCGATGAACTTCATATATACCGTTAACTGACGATACAATCTCGAAAGACACAACAGGGTATATCTTGAAACGGGGTATTCGTGAACTGTATTCATTGGACAGCTTTGGGGGATTACGTTGAAATCAACAAATGTGTTGTCTTGAGGGATGATTAGTTATTACTTTCTCATGACTACCTCACTATTTTATCGATATAATTCGTTAAGTCGGGGAAGCCACATTCTTGGTTCGCTGATCAAGAAATAGACGTTATTCACCACTGTCGGTTTTATGCTACAATTAGGGAATAATGAACAGATACGAGGGCCTTTGTTGCAGAATTAAAACCGGGATGACGTCATAATAGGAGGTTAGAAAATCCCGAGGCGCTCGGCCTGGCCATTCGCAGCCGAGCGAATGGACAGGCCGAGCGACAGTTCTAATTTAGCACTCAGAGTACATACATGTACAGTAGCTTGTTCACGAACATAGCCAATAGTCCAAAACTAGTATACTAGCCTTGATTGAGTCGATGAGGCAGTGGATTCTGTTACAGACACCATGTTTTGGTCGGGATTAATACGGGGAATTCGAGTTTTGGAAACAATGGAAAGTACACATTTTACAGGAACACCGACATAACACAATTCGTGGAAAATACATCCATCGTGTGATCGTATTCGAAGACAAATGGTCGTGCCATTGTGAATGTTGTTGACTGATGGTGTTGCTGCGGCGTATAGTATAGAGGCATACTGTAGAATCCAACTGATGGTTATGTTCCCGTTTTTCGACCGATTCATTTGACTGGTAAGTGAGCCTTTGCTTTTCCAAATTCCTGTCAAAGAGAGGAAGTTAGGAACATCTAGAAGCATGTTTTCCAAGCGGACTGTTTGACGGAGATATATTAAAACTCTCCTTCATATTTCAAAGCATGCTGTGATCATCCAGGGAAATGCTACTCTAAGCTAGAGTACAGTAGCCTTTCCCTGGATCATCGCGGATGAAATCAGACCAGTCTCAGTTTCGCACCCATCCAGGCTTCTCATCATCCACCCCCGTGTTTCTTTCGACTCTGGCATTTGACATTCAGACTGCATGTACCATAATTCACATCTAGTGTCGTGAAAAGGACGACGAGAGAAGTTCAGGGTAACGTAAATAGTTCTCCTGTGGGCCTTAATCCTCTGCTCAAATGAAAGGTGATAAAATCTCTGAGAAGATTCGTGAAAAATGGTGTTAGATACGTAACGATTCAGGCACGGTCGAGAATGCGTACAAACGCGATATAGGCCCTACCGTAGTAATCGTGTGCAACTTGAAGTTCTTGAACACATTGTGAAAATTTTCACTGTTCTGTTGATCCCCTCTTGAGGTTCTCCCAAGACATACTTGTGTCGCCTTTAGCCGGTGTTTAGTACTGGAATTATAACCGGTTATAATTCACTTTCACACACTAAACTTACTACATAGGTCACGTGGTATTTATGAATACGTGATTAATAACCCAAAATATGGAGACAATTCTAATTAGATGAGACAAGTCGTCCAATTAGAGTAGGGATATGACCCAATCTGTCTCAAAGGCTATCATCTAGTGGATTGTTCTTATCCTCTTTGACGCAATAACGACACAGCCGTTGTCACAAGTCCGTTGGAGAAGCAAACAACAACGGCAACAGGAATCGAGATCCGTAAGGCGAACAAATTGGATTCATTAATATTTGAGTCCTTGTGGAATGTAATTTTTCGTTTGCAGGAACATTTTTGGGAATAATTCTAGTTCTGGTTGCACATACTTAGGTAAGGGTGTGGGTACCCCTCGGAGGAAAGTGGAGGAAAGTGGGGTAGACGACGCCGGTCTCCAACCCCGAGTTGGAGTTTCCAAGACCAATGATATATATTCATACCAATTATATTTGAGGGTGTTGCAATTGAATCCACTCATCCCCTGCAACAGGACCATTCGAATCCAAATAGAAAAATAAATTAATCATCGTACATCAGCCATTCGTTTATTTCCTAATTGAAGTAAACGTAGGTTCTGATCGGCCGAGACAATGCCATCGACTGAAGCCAAGCACATCGTCACCTGGTATTCAGCAAAAATATCAAATAATCTGTAACTGTAATATTGAATATTTTCTTTTGAGTGATTGCTGATTCAAACCATTTAGAAACACGAAATACAATATGGTAAGAAAGGTAAGAAAGAATGGTTCAGGTGTACTACCAGAAAGCTACTGGGAGTTTGTAAATATCTGGGGTGGGAAACCTCCCTCTGTTGTGCTGCTCTAGCCAAATCATGCCGGTGAACCCATCGAGGCGTGGAACAAATCGGGCAGCAAAACCACCACCTCTACCCCCCACTACATTCATCAAGAAGAAGCAAGTTGGAACGATGTAGGGGAGAATGAGGATAGTTGAGCCATTTTTTACATTTTAGCTATTTTCCCAGAATAGAAGTATGCACTTCAAATGTTTCTTGGTGCTTTGTAAACTAGAGGCGTTTGTCCACTCTATAATACACTATGAGTTGGTCAGGTAACAAAGACCTGGTAGTCACTAGGCCATCAAAAAAAGTCAATTGGCCCAACTAACCTCACTCGTGGGGTGAGTTGAGCTGACCCAGTAGGTAAGATGATCCACTGAATGTAAGTTGAGACACCATTGTATATTCTTCCTATTCGCAATTCACTCATGCGCTAGTCAATTGTATGACGCACCCCCTATTCCCCTGGCAGGGTGAGAAGTGTCATAGAAGAGTCATACAATTTATGTACAAATGATGCACCCACAGTCACTTTGTTGACTTACAATTTTTGTCAAATAACCTACCCCATTATTGTCTTTGTCCATTGGATAAACGTGATAAACAGAGCAAATGACCCTCACGGAGTCACTTTGTGACTTGCAGTTGAGGCAGAGTGATGAACCACAGGAACCACCGGCTGTCGAGGACTCACACATGACGCACCCTGCAGGGGTTTGTATAGGAGGTGTGTCATACAATTGACAAGTGCATTACCTTTCACTCACCAAAGATCGCCTTTCTAACAACCGGAGACGACACGCTGATGACTTCACACCATAAGCCCCTCCATCATCTGCGTCACGATTATGAAAGGGATGGCGTAGCCAGAGGGGGGCCACGGGGGCCATGCCACCCCCAATCGAATTCCCCCCATTTCTTTTTTTCAATTAATGACTTAATGACAACAACATTTGCACTTATGCGGCTCTCTCTTTCATCATTTGCTAGTCAGATTGCTCGAATTCCCCTCTGACAGCCCAATTTTTTGGGTCAATATCCAAACAGTGTGCACAATTTTGCGCGCTTCGCACGCAGTGGTACCCGTTATATATACACGATTTTTTACCCATTTGGAGTTGCGGCAAGTTTCTTTAGATCATATAAGACATTGGCATACGAGGGGGTATAGGGGGTATAGGGGGATATCATAGATGATATCCAAGCAATGCGAGAAAAATTGCGTGCTTCTTGCGCAGTAGTAGCCATGGTTTTGTTGTCTGCCCTTAATACACACCGATAATAACTATTTGAGATTCGGGCAAATTAGTTAGGTTTTTTTTTAGATATTGCAATTGTGGCTATTAGCATCCTGGGTACATTCCTGGCCAACTGAAGGCATGGCCATAAGAGGAGGAGCGTAGACACCCCTTCAAATTCATACCAAGACAGTGATTCCAAAAAGGATAAAAAAATTGAGACCGACGAAAATAAACAGGCGGAAAATGGATTCAAAAAATGCAGACAAAAGCGAAATTTGGCGAAATTCAGGAGGAATTTTCAATCAAAACAACAATTTTTTTTCGCGCGTTTAGCGCGCTGTAGTACTTATCCATCATGCGGCTTTCAAGATTTGGGGAATTTTTTTTTTCTGCCCCCCCCCCCAAAAAAAATGGAAGAACCCTGTACGCCAATGATCTGAAGCCACGTGGAAATAGAACATTTGACCACTTCTCAAGAACAAGAGTTTATGTATAGGGAAAAATGACTTCAGATGATGGCAAATGTGAACCAGATTTCATCTGAGGATTCCTAAAAATGCAAAACTTTCCAAAGAGGAGGGGGAACCCCTCCCCTTAGACCCCTCCCCCCATGGCCACCCCATCAAATTTCCTGGCTACGCCAGTGGAAAGGAGTGCCTAACAGGAAAGGAATCACGGCTGCAGCTAGCCTACAGGCATAAATAGCCGCATGGGAGAGCTAACGTCAGCAGTTCCCAGCTCTGAGGGAGCCAAATCAAATCATATCAAAACATATTAATTGAAGGAAAAAAGGGGGGAAACAAAATTATCTTAGAAGTAACTTTATTATTTTTTATTATATATATTATATATATATTATATATTTTATTAACAAATAATTGAATACTCCAACTGTAAACATCATAGGTACGTTGTGCTACAATATGGGGTAAGATGAGCCACATATGGGGTAAGATGAGCCATGGCTCAACTCACCCCACCCTCTCTTGATCAACTAGCACCACAGGGTGGTTTTAGGTAAGGGGGGGCCTTTTTTTTAAACCTGTTCTATGCACGTGGTCTTTTGCAATATTTTATTTTGACAGAATGCGGTCCACGGTATACTAAGAAATATGAAAACATCGAAATGTTGATCACTGTATAAAGCTTCCAAAGTTGACAAATCATTTTTAGCAAAACATTTTCGAAAAAGCACAAAATTTGAACATTTGCTGGTCAGCAATCAGCGTGTGTGGCAGGGTATCATTTACGTAGCGGAAAGAGTACTTACAGTGTCCTACATGATGAGGTGCAGTATTGTAAATTTTGCCCTCTTCCTTCTTGAGATATGGGGGGTGGCTCAAATTGCCTGCTGGCTCAACTATCCCCATTCTCCCCTACAGATCACATTTGCTGTACGACACTGTTTTGCATATTACCTCATGACATTGATACGGATATTTCCAAGAATCGTAGTTCAATTTACCCGTCTTGATATAACTTCAAACACTTCAATCCGATGCTGTTATTGAAAGGACGAGAAAACCATCAGATCGATTGTGTGGTTCAATTTGTAGTGGAGTTCACGCATGCCCCATTGATATCTCCCGTAACATCTTGTTTCGTTGTTCAAGGTTATCAAATCGTTTGACGACGGTTAAATGAACTGTTTGTCCATCTAAACTCGATCGATTATGTCACTCTATAGCTCTCGAATATGGAATACATTCATCAGGTTAAGGTGAAAGAAATGTCAAATTAGGCAGCTGAATGCTCGTATGTCGAGTCGGAACATTTTCAAGGCATTTTTCGTTTGGAGGAGGTCCTGTGATGACGTGTTGGAACAAACGAATGAATATCCTAAAAATAAGAAAATGGATGGACTGTTGTAACGAATGTCACTTGATGAACCAAACGATTGGAGGAATTCATATTTAGCTAGAACGCCGGAAAGCCGACTGTTTCTCGATTGCCTTCAAGTTCGTTGACCTTTGACATGATCCCTAAATAATGTGGATCATTTACCCATCATTGGGCACCCCGTACCAAGCTTCATACCCTCGGGTGGGGCGTTCACAAAGCCAAGAATCTAGTCTTTCACAATTTTCCCATTTCCACCTCCGCTTCAGATGGCTTTTGATTTGACCCAGGGTTCCTAGATTTCAACCTCTGCTGATCTCAAATTGACCAGACCCTTGAAACAATGTGATACGCACGAGATCAGATGTCTGCGAATACTGGATTACTAATGAGACTTCATTAGGTCAATAGCGAATCACTAACCGAGAGGTAGAGAGATAGTGGTGAGAAAACTTACTAGTTACTAGCCAATGTTATAACAAAACTTCTCAACCAATACTAAATAATAATAATAATAATAATAATAATAATAATATAATAATAAGCTGCAGGTTATATAGCGCTTTCCAACGTCGTAGACGATTGCGGAAGCGATTTGCCGAGTGCACGAATTAATGAAGTGATTCAGTTACCTACTGACTCACTCTCTCATGGGAGTGTAGGGAGTTGTATGAGCACTAGCCGGCCCGGCATATATCAATCGCTGGGCATCGGTCCTCCAGGTTTGATGAAATGCCGTTCGGAGTATTGAAGGAACGGTATCGGTGATGCCTGGCCAGCACATACGAGTGCACTATGCACCCCATGGACCACTATAGTGGTTACATTATTGCAGTATCCCTGCCAAACTTAGGCGCAAAATCCGTTGCGTTGGGCGTTTCTCCACCCCCACCCCCATGACAACACATAGGCAGTACGAGGTGTGTTCGAGATGGTGTTCAAACGCGAAGGCGCAAAAACCGTTGCGTAGGACGTTGCGACCCCCAGCGGTTGTGCCATGGTTCTAATAACTGACTTCATAACGGACTTCATGTTACCAGTTGTTTGCAACTGTGTGGACTGCTGTTCCAGGTCAGGTAGGGGATCATGATATCTACAGACGGTCAGCTACCACCAAGGCGTCTGATCAATACATGCACACACGTACAGACCACAATCTTGAGAGAAAAAGCCTGGCCTCACTTATTCCTCTCCTTACTTTCCCTATCGGATTTGGTATGCCAGAAAACCTTTCACCCACCGCCGCAGTGTCCATGGCGAGCAACACTATACACGCCGTACACGTACAGGCAAAGGCAGCCTTGCCTAATAGATAATTCCAAAAATTTGAAATAACATTATTGTCACCAGAACTGGAAGCAATATCGTCTTACCGATTTTCATTATTACTGAGACTGTGTACGGTACAGTATCAGCACAAAGGTTCAATTTATTGTAGACATTACGTTCAATATCGCTGTTCAACCTTATTAGGGATTAACACCCTGTACCATGTTTCCATTATTTTTATGAGCCGATTTTTTCCGATGGGTTGATCCTGTTTTTTGGCGAGGTTGTTTATATTTCTATGACACTGTTTTTGACGTCCTGATACTCTGATTTGGTGACATTTGTTGGGTTTCGCACTCCGAAGATTCTCTACGAACTGTTCCCCCATCACATACTCGTACAGCCAGAACGATCGCTGGGTTCGACTCCAAGTGGTCAACTCCCCCAAATCATGTTTCCGTTCGTCTTTATTATTTTTCAAGAATTGTGGGCGAATTCTTTGAACATGGGGTGTTCTTCTCTTTGGATTGTTGTGGCTTCGGGGTCTCTCATGAGGCTCAGTCCTTCTTTACCCTTCACTAACTAACTAAAACTAAAGAATAACCCGGAATAAATCTCAGACATTTTTTGTTGTTGTTAGGAACATCATGTCCTGCACAAGGCACAATCATTGTCCTTGTGCGGTACAAAGGATGCCTGCAAAAAAATGAAATAAAAAAATACGAGCAATTCGCTCATTTGCAACTTTATCATTTATGTCCATGGCGAGCAGCACTATACACGCCGTATAAGTACAGGCAAAAACAGCCTTGCCTGATAGATAATTCAAAATGAGAAATAACATTATTGTCACCAGAACTGGAAGCAATATCGTCTTACCGATTTTCATTATTACTGAGACTATGGACGGAACGATAGCAGCACAAGTTTATTGATGTGGACATTAGCGTTCATACGTTGTCAAACCTCTATAGGAGTTAAACATAGTGTACTTCTGGTCTGGACACCATGTTTCCATTTCTTGATGGGCTAATTTTTTTCGGTGGGTTGATTATATTTTTCGTGAGGTTATTACTATTTTCGATGTTACTGTTTTTGACGTCCTAATACTTTGAATTTGTGACGTTTTGTTAGGGTTTCGCACTCCGAAGATACTCTACGAACTGTTTCCCCCCATACATACTCCGTATCAGCCAGAACGCTCTCATG
Source organism: Sclerodactyla briareus (assembly GCA_026419785.1). Lineage (NCBI taxonomy): Eukaryota > Metazoa > Echinodermata > Holothuroidea > Dendrochirotida > Sclerodactylidae > Sclerodactyla > Sclerodactyla briareus. Next base: position 72,687 of record JAODTK010001888.1, on the reverse strand, counting down.
GTCCGAGTTGTGTCGAGTTGTTATGTGTCAAGTTGTGCCAATTTTTGGCGACTTTCCTAAAGGACTCTGCCCGCCGGTAGGGAAGTGAGAAACGAGAGAGAGTCGTGGACAGTGTATCAGTAATATCTTAGAATCCATAAATGAGCACTCTCTTTTTTTACGAATACATGCCAGACTAGGAATCGAATCTACGGTACACACATAGAAGGTATACCCCCTATAGGTATATACTGTATACTTCCTTCTCGTCAGCTGCAATGTGAAACAAATACGCGGTTTAATGGTTACCGCATCGTTGCAGTGTAGCAAAGGTATTCAAAGTCAGAAAACTAAAAATCTGTATACTTCCGATTGCAGGAACCGCGAAGCAAAATCTGAAGTGTTGGTGGATATTAGCTCGCAGTGATTGCATATGAAGCGGCCTGAAAATATGAAAGTGGCTATCCGCGGTCTTAGAACTGTATAGAGATATAAAGTGTTTTATTTGTTTATTTATTTATAACTCGCGTGGAATTATTGCATACTGAGGTCACGTGGCCCATTCATTCCAACTGGGTGGAATTTTGCTGCCGTTGGAAGTCTGAATCCGATCAATCACACCCGATGTCCTCGAAATCAGGCGAACATTCACTTCGACAGGAGTAAATCATACATATAATTCGCGTTTCCCGGGGATGCATACATAAAAGTTCACTGTGTGTGATAAATGTTATAACTCAGACTAAACATAGGACAATTTCGCTAACAGGTATATGAGATTTGGTAACACCATGGTAATCATCAATCACCTGATAATTGATAACTAGGCAGATTGGATGTGCATTTTTCCTGCTTACACTCGTTCCCGATCTAATATTCAAGAATGTCTTATTTCCGCGCTCACTGACATCCTGGTATAGCGATGCCGTCGCGGGAGGCAATTACTACTCACCTGGCTGGCACCGCTGCATCATCATCATATTTTGTTTCCGATGTCCCCGATTCCGGGATATTAACCTTCCCCCCTCCCCCTCATTTGTTAAAATTTCTCCGTGGTCTCCCCGCCAAGAGGAACTCAGCACTTCAGATCAGACTCCCTCCGCCAGATTCGCTATTAAGCTCACCCGATCCTCCTATGATTTCTCACGCAGTGGTTGTTGAAGAAAGAATTGTCAAGTTCGTATGAATTGGAAAGGAGCCATAGATAGTAGATACAGTAGCAGTGAGTTTTGTAGAAACTCACGTAGAGTGTGATACGACAATCATCCAGTTCCACTATTTCTCACCATATATTTTTTTTTCGAAATTCGAAGCCTTTACGAATTACTTTTATCATTAAATCGAAACCATTAAAAAAGAAACACTGGGTTGTTCCCATCACCACTGTGTCATCCTCGCTCTGCTGATTTCGGGTGTCAGATCATTGAATTGGTAACATCCTCGGGGATCTGGCAAATTAGATACGGATCGTTACGTACGTCCAGAAGATCTTCTTATAAAATTAGGAACAGCCAAAACGGGATCTGTATAACGACATAGAGCAAATAAACGTCCAATACTCGTGGCCTCAGATACCGCTATGACAGAAACAACAACTGCCTTATACTGATCTTAAACTGTATGATGATGATGATTATATATTGATGATGTCGGAGGTATTTACCTCCATTTGGCGAAATTGGCCCCCGGATAGGAAAACGTCGACGGTAATGCCTGACCGCTAATCGCGACGGACATCCAAGAGAGGACACCCAATAGTAAGTGAGTATTTCAAATTGCCCGGCGAACCCATATGAGATCCATCGTATGGAAATGCTGGATTCAGTTCTTCACTCTCTATGTATATATTGATACTACTACTACTACTAATAAGAATAATAATAATAATAATAATAATAATAATAAAAATAATAACATTACTATTACTTATTTTAAGTTTCAGTTTTCCTTCAATTTCCCGACAACCAACGAATTATAACATATATTCAAAATATACTGTGACATTAACTTGATCATTTGTAAATACAGGCCTCCTGGTGTGTAACCGAATATAGGCAGAGACACTCACCTTCCTGAAAACAATGCCTGATTCCCCCAGATAGTCTGTTTCTACCAATCTGGGTCTCTTTCCTCCAGTATTTCATCATTACCTTGCCTCCCTGCGACCATCATCACCGCATACGCTGCGACTACTACCAGGTATGAATAGTAACCTGCCGAAACCAAAAACAAAACCAGTAATTCATTTCAAACGTTGTGGAGATTAGGATAAAGGATTAGACCCCTCCATTCAGTTGTTCAACGACTGAATTTGGTCTACCCTCAATTTGATTCCGAGTAAGCCAAACTCAGGCAAGAGTCTTGTAAACTGGTAATCACTAGGCATCAGAAACCCCCCCCCCCCCCCTCCGGAAAAATAAAATCACGAAGAGAAGCCTGAAACCATTAGCGCAATGCCTCAGCTAGTTGGACCGTTCCGCGGCTGCAAGTACGCACGCTCCAAAAACAAAATTCACACAATCCTGTTGGAACCATTATAATGAGCAATACATAGTCTGTAAACATTACGTTACCGGCAATAATCATCGGATTTATGACACTTTTAGTCCTCGTGACGTCAAGTGAGTTTTTCTTTGTATTTTGGGGAGGGGGGGGGCTTGGACCGGCGAGAATTATTCATGCTAGATTGTTGGATGGAACCTCAGGTGGCATGATATCGGCCACGCGATATTCTGGCCAGTGACTAATTATTCGTTTTGTTAAATCCACCATGTGACAGTTATACTTCAAACGAGAACATGGGAGATGTAGCACTGCGCCATCACTGCACTCTTTAGGCTATTACGACTCTTGGATCGAGAGATGAAGAGTTATGGGAATCAGACATGGGACGGCTTGACACAAAACTCTGATAGTATGTTCGTGCGGTCCTTTAGGAGGGGCTAAGGGGAGGCGGATCACTCCTATCTTTAGGCTGATATTTGTTGATAATAATGGTATCAATAATAAAAGTACTTTACACTTATATAGCGCCCTCTCAAGAAACAGAAACCACTTAAACGCCAGGGGGTTCCTTGATCAATGAGTCCAAATAGTACGCTGGACCGTTTTACGGTCTTAAGTGACAAGAATTGCAGCTGGAAGGTTTATTCCAGAGCTTGGGAGCCACGACACTAAATGTGCGGTCACCGACAGATCGCCTCATGGCATTCCGCCACTTGGTGCGACAGTTGGTGCTGATTTTGATTTGAATACTATCTTCGGATTCGGGATTCCCCATTTTTATTCGGAATGTTACTTTTTATCTGTACCATCTGGCCAGTGCGATCAACAATTGTGAAAAAAACTCATGCTAAACTATCTATTGAATTCGATGGAGGAAGGCACATATATATATATATATATATATATATATTATATATATATATATCTATATATATATTATATATATATATTATATATATATATATATATATATATGTGATTGCCAATGTGACCGCCAGATGATATTTGTCTTATGATCATAAAAACACTGCTGGAAATATATGAGCCTCCCGAAACTATTAATTATCATTTCTTATGCAGATCGTGAGTAACCCACATTATTTTGTCAGTGGTTAATGATATCACTGTCCAAATAACAACCACCCTGTATAATATTTAGTAGAAGAACCACTGATCCTAACATAATCGATGCCTTCTTCTTGTTTTGATTTTTTCCTAATTCAGTCGTTCCTACCTGCGAGTTGCAAGTAGACAAAATTCATCAAAATATGGCTGAAAACACTGTTTTCTACAAACATATTCATAGCAGTTCCATGAAATTTTCAGTCTGAACCATTTAATCCTTCCAATCTCTAAATATATTGGAGAAGAACAGATTTTCTTTTTTGAATCCCCAATTTGGCCTCCTAAAATCCACATTTTTTCTATCATTTTTAGCTGATTGTATTGGAAAAGTTGTAGTTTTGTCTCTCAACGATGCTACAAAATCTCAGAATCTTCCAGTCATCAGAATCAGCAAATATCTTGAAAAATATGCACTTTTTGTTTTCCCTTCCCCTCTATTTTCACAATGTGATGTTTCCGCCTTATTCTTTGAGGAAATATGTGTTTTGTGACTCTTCAGGCCTGTGAAGTTCAGCCACTCCAAAGTGAAAACCTACAAATCTGACTGAACACGCAGGGCGCACGCACACACACACACACACGCACACACACACACACACACACACACCATACACACTCACGCACATGGCCACACGCAAAAACGGACACTTCCGCGAGTGCACCTCAAAGCTGATCATCCGGCGCCATGGGTACCCCACTATAGTAGGTACCCCTCAGTGGATAGTTCTTAACCACCACTATGATTACCATGGCAACTGTTAATGAAAAATCAGCAACAGTTAAATATGGGTGATATGGCCAATTGACTATTCAATATCTCATCCGGCCCTCCGGGACCGGTGAGATGATAACAAGCAATTATAAGACAAACCATATGTTATATTAAAATAATATTTACTAATAGCTTCCTAAATATTCTCTATTCATAACAATATCAGTCATACTATTTAGTGCTTTATACCACTGATTCTCGTGACCACTCGTTTTTTTTTTCTTTCAAATATACATGTAGTAAGCGGAAATAATCCTCAAACAGGAGTCTGTCGTCCAGTAGCCACTGATGAAAAGCGACAATTACATGACACCACGACACAAACCGTCTCAGTAGAATTCTCATATAGACTACGTATAAATTCCAAGTCAATGCAAGACTGCAAGAGGGAGTCCTGACGCAGATCGCTTTGAGAGAACCATTGAGACATACTACTAAGCCAGTTGGGAGACCCGTGACCGCCTTACTCGGAAAAATCAAATCGCAACTCAGGGACATCAACATTAACAGTTTTGAGGAAGCAATAAACCTCACACAAGATCGTGATACGTGGCGGATGTTGATCACTGCGACTCAACCTACTACTACAGAGTCAATATCATAATAATTTGGATATACCGTAGGGCGCCTCCTCGTTGAGACACCAGACCAACGACACCAACCATTTTTACATGGGAATCTGATAACCCGTCAAGTTCGTCAACAGATAGAAGCCTTTTTCCAGTTCATTTCTCGGAAATGTCATATTCAATTAATGTGATGATTAAATTTAACATGCAGTCTTGCCATACCCAATTTGGTTCTACAGTCCTTATTTCAATTTGTATTCACGAAATGCCAAAAACTCCTCATATTGACATAATCAGAGCAATGAACAGCCGAAGGTTCTTTTACACGACACATTTTTTCCATCCAGGCCCAGACTTGTGCGAATTATACGCAGTACAGTACTGCGAAATGCCATGAGTTGCCAATGTCACTAACAGTAATTGCAAAAAGTAATCAGCGAGAAACTGCGCCAAAAGAACGAATATTTTAATTGAAGGCGTCTGTCAATGCAAATTCGCTCAGGTTTTCGTTATGACGTCCTACAAGACCAATTGACATTAGTCTAACAGTCTCCGGAATATATTCTAAGTTGACAGAAGATTCAATAACCCATGTTTAATTTCCGTCCAGTGATGTAACTGTCAACTTCGAAAAATAGGCCTACTCATCGTCTGCCATTCTGCATGAATAGAAGGGACCGTGTGAAGTTGGAACACCTTATAGCCTATCACTGCATCAAGAAGCATACAGGAGAGAGATTACTGCTCGAGCTAGTATGAGCATCAATGACCGTAATTGGCCCAGAATTCGGAAGTTCAATAAAATTGCGGTGAGAAACAGGATGCCGGTTCAAAGAAGAAACAAAAAATCGAATCATCCGTCACAATGGTTCAATATTCACATGATATTGGCTATGCTACTAACTAACGATCATGAGAATAAAGCAAAAAAGGCAGGAACTGCGAGGGAAAGGTAAAAACAGGGATTACGGATCGCATTTACCGGAGACATAGTATCAGAAAATCGGGATATTGAAATTCACCTTCTCAATCATACACCATATTCTTTTGGATAACACAAGCCACCTTCTCTTACCTTGCATGATGTTTGTGTTGCACGATGCTGCTGTGGCGTTGAGTGATCGGAATCGTCTTGAGCTGTGAGAGCATCGGACTCGCCGCACGTATTATATACCTGTTCTTGCCCTATGCCGCAACATTTTTTTTCCGAATTTATGTATCGTGTGGTAGATTAATTCTGATTGGTTACCGAAGCTCGTGGCCCCAGAACTGTCTGAATGGCCACCCTGTTTTTTCTAAACGGCGCGCCAAGTGTTCGTTTCTTGCAAGCAATCTAAAAGCAAAAGGAACTATGCAGTTACACAGACATTATATGTATGAGTGCGTGTGTGTATCAGGTCTGTATGTGACCCTTTCTTTTGAGCACGGTAGGCGTGCGTGTATACGTGTTTGTTATGACACTTTCTACAGTATGCGTGCGTGTGTGTATACGTGTCAATATGTGATAATTTCTTTTGAGCACAGTATGCCTGCGAGTGTGTAGACGTGTTCGTATGTGACATATTCTTTCCGATCACGGTGTGGCGTGCGTGTGTGTTACGTCTTTGTATGTGACAATTTCTTTTGAGCGCGATATTTCCAGAGCACAAATGTCCTGAAGTTCAAAGTAGGCATGTAAATTGCCTACATTAGGATGGAAACACTACTGTTTTCTAGTAACGTCGTCTTTATCCCCAAGGCGCACCACTTTGATTGTTTCCTGTAAAAATCATGGAGCTATTATATTAAGAAATAGGTGTCAAAGCAACGCTTACTAAATATGCGTGTATTTTTTCTCTCTTTTCTTTTTGAAACTCTCACCTCACCTCACCTCTCTCTCCCAGCTTCTCCCACTCAAGTGCTGTGGGATCACTGCCGCCCGATCCATCCTCCACCATATCCGTCGTAGGCGTCGTCCTCATCGGCATTAATCCTTCTTATATCTTCCCTCAGGCAGTCCCTCCACCTCCTTTTCGGTCTACCCCAACTCCTTTTCTCTGGTATCTATCATGTTCCATCTTGAAAATCATTTCATTTCGAAACGCTGGCACGCCTAAATTGGAAGCCACACGGGTACCGTACGGACGTTCTGGATTATCAATAGCTATAGTAGTAGTAGGTTTAGTCTCGTCTATCCGACATGCTCAGTGACTAACCTGCACCACGTATTGCGATCATGTGCAACTTATGGTTTCTCGAAACTGTCAATGTTGATGTCTTGAATTGCGACTTGATTTCTCCAAGCAAGGTAGTCACGGATACCCTGATGGGTTAGCAGTATGTCTCAATGCTTTTCTTAGAGCAACTTCCCTGCGAGCCTACTCCTAGAGTCTTGTACAAGTATGGATGACAGAGAGACTTTGGCTGGTTTCATCACAAGTCCATCGTTTGGCATTCTATTGTTATTGGTCCATCTGTTGTTGAACATTTGCGAAGTCGTTTCTTCTTCACTTTTTGATCAAGTTCCTCCGCTGTACCAGTTCGCAATTGTACAGAAAAATGCTCTTTATTAGAGATTCGAAAATCCTGAGTGTAATGTGCTTGCCTGTTCGTCTGCTCTTGAAAATGGTTGACAGATAGTGTGGCTATGTCAATATTTCTGGTGATGTCTTCTTTAGTCCTCAGCGAACTTTCTAAATATTCACATTACATTCAACTTTCATTTCCATTCCTTGTGTTTTTCCAAATTTTCATCATGTTGATTCTGAGATTCCTTTTTGTCAGTTTTCCAGTCAGTTCCAGTTTTCTTGGATATCTTGAGTAATATGACCACTTGAACTCCATCAGCGTAATGTTGACTTACGGTGAAAAATATGTTGGTGGTTTTGCTTGCGCTGCTTGCGTGATCAACTATCTGATGATGGCAGGCTAGCTGTGTCGATGTCATTGTCATATGGTTTCAAAGAGTTGGCTTGCACTGTCTCCTTGTGGTGACCAAATGTTATAGTCATAGAAGGATGTCCCGGTTTGCCGCCCCTCAGTCTGACGCTGTAGGAAACATTGTTAGGTAGCAGCAGTGGTATCAGAGAAGTTCGTCGTTATCATGAATCTGTTCTAGGTCAATTTGCCAAAAATCCTCTTTTAATTGTGGTTGAAGCCCTCCACATATCAAGCATCAGTTGTATGATATATAGTGTAACCTACGGATGTTATAGTATTTTCTGCCAAAACTTTGAAAGCGAAGACAAATTCAAGCTATGCACTGCGACCTGAAGTGTTGGCAGTCTGGGTGACGGCGAGGATAAAATCATTAATTAAAGAACGAATGAGGGCTGCATGGATAGCCGAGAATTCCGTGAATGAATACTGGTACTCATGAAACTACCATGAGAGTCAGTAATGTCAACATCCTCATTAGTCATTCCACATTCCAATCAACACTAGTAATATACAGAATGACCTGATGAACAGTTGTGTTGGCCGACAGTTGCAGGTGTCATCATGAATGTTTTTTATTCTTTTCATCTTCTTCCAATCAATAGTGTCATTCGTGATATCGTCCTATCATTATTTCGTCGAGTTTCTGCTGTACCGTTATAACGTAATACCGTTATACATGCAGGGCTATATCAGTTATATAAATTTTGCTATGATTAATTCATCACATGGTGGTATCATCGCTGACATCTTCATAACGTCATATCATTATATCGTTGAGTCTCTGCTATGCCGTTATCGCAGTGTGGTCATGCAGGGTTATATCAATGAAATCTCGAATGAAACAAACGTTTGTTCCTGCTTGGCGTACCAATTCGTTCTCAGAATGGCGAAACGGATAGCTTAGGAAAGTGCGTAGTTGGCGTAAAAGTCCCTTTAGCACTCAGCTCAGTGACAGGCAACCAGAAAATGTGCTGGTCTCCACTCGTTATGTGATTGAAGAACAAATCGATAATGCTTCAATGAGTGAGATCCTAGTGACGCCGAGTCCGTCAACGACAGTTTGTGCTTGACGTAGCAATCTGTTCTCTGTGTAGTTTTTACCCTGCTTCTGTAGGATGTCGACAAAACTAGTTCACAGAAAGTGGGCAGTTCGTGTCAAAAGTCATTCTAGCACTCAGTTCAGTGAGCAGCAAACGAGAGAATTGCTGGTTCCCACTCGTAATGTATCAGAATCGAGGAGGCTCAGAAAGTGGGATTTTGGCGACGCTGAGTTAGTTACCTCCAGTAGGCACACAAGAGTTTATTTACAGACTGCATTACTTCAAGCACATTCACCCCGCTGGGATAGGCCAGCTCAGGCGTGTCCCATTGTCCCCAAAAGACAGCAACATATGGTGACTGTGATTTTGGGGCGCCAAAGTTGTGAAAAAATATAATGATGTGGTTGTTGCCAAGTTGCCTCCTTGTAAATGAATCCTATTAAATTGTCGATCAAGACTCGGCCAGCTCGAGTTGGTTGACAGCGTCAATCAACCTTACACTCTCAAAAATGTTTTGTAACTAGCACACCTTTCCCAGTGTTTTGTAAGAAATTACACGATCATTGTGTATAATCTGCTTGATTTGTGTAGTTTTTTCACACAATGTTGTGTAATTTGCTCACACAACACCGGGATATAGGTTTTCTAGTTACATAGGGTTGTGTGAATTCTACACAATAGGAGGTCAGTGATGAATTTATTTTTCAGATGCAACTGCAGAACGCAAGGAAGATTTAGCGAAAGTTACAAACGAACTCATCTATAGGTGTTGCAATGGAGGTAGTTTGAGACAATAGTGTCATAACATTTAACAAAGAGGTTTGTCCATGATAAAAACAAATATTTACATCCGATAATTTTTTCATGAAAACGGAAATCGATCGCGTTATGAAAATTTTCACTTTCCATTTGTTAGACAAAATACCACTCATCTCCATGGAGGCCTACAGTACAGTCATTGCATGGGTCTTTACATCTACATAAACAACTTACGAGTTAATACGTTATGCTGGCGCGTTTTGGAACGTGGGTCAATTGAATTTGATAAAACACCATACAAGGTATCCAGTAATCATCGTTCATTTTACTACTTGCAAAAAATGGGATGGAGAATTAGGGAATATCTTTCAGACTGGCAATCTATCGAGCTTCAGTATAAAGTCCTGCGCATGCGTCGTAACTCCCATTGTAAAAAAAAAAAAGGTGTGATTAAACACGGTTATCGGGTAGCGTTCCAAATGTTATTGTGATAGGTTGGCAACACTAGATCATGTGTCACATGCGCCATTCTTCCAAGCCGTGCGATAGAGTGACTCTCAGAAGAATTCAGCATATAATTTATTCCCCTCCTCAGCTGGACAATTACTACAAATACAATTGCTACCAGCAGCAATTCAGTGGCGTAAAATTAGACGTAAATTAAGTCATGTCTTTACTATCTGCGAGTAACAGACACGCTCGAAATTCGATGTTTGGCAGCCTAGGTTGATGTACCATTACTACAAAGACAAGTCGATAAAATAAACCTAACGGTCAGTGCCCGCTTAGGATTGTCGCAACGCTTCTAATGCAAACTGCATGCAAGCGCGAAGCGGTATGCTGAAGCAGTTGCTCTGTCAAGTCAGTACAATCATAGGATGGGTTCCACAAATACACCTGTTGGGTATCACAATCTCCTCAGGCGACTCACACCCCTGCAACCATCCGAGTTCAACCATGCATGGCTCCACAAATAAACTCGGTTTCATCGTTAGGTACACTACACTGACGTAACATTTTCTGGTATTTATCATGTGGCGATATTCATCTTTGATTTGAAAAATAGTAAAATATATATCTGCCAGTTTCGTAGTAGCCTATACATTTCTATCCAACCCGCATTCCGAATACATCACGTTCTTCTTAGTTCCGGCTGAAGTCCCCTCAGTTCCCATCTGCTACGTTAGCGCCAAAGTTCTCATTCACTATTGTGCGTACTCTGTTAGGGGCGGCAAACACGAATTTCACGAACTTCGTGTTCTCGCTCCTCTTTATCAATAACACTTATATGTGTGAATATGTACGGCGTGATTGATAGAAAGTCATTGAATCGTGAATTTCATTCTGGGGGAACCAGGGGGCTCGAAGGCACAACGGTTAGGCAGGAGGGCAGGACGGCACTTGGAGATAACCAAGTTAAGCGCCACATGAGATGCCGAGTAGTATACAAATCATTAGGTTCACAGACACCCCAGATGGCCGGGGATGACACACTTGCAAAGTGTTCTGGCTGCATGTTCCAGTTCAGTTGTGCTAGCATTGAGAGGCATATACTTCAGGTAAACTGCCGTTAGATTCCCAAAGCGCGGCACCTATTCACGCACATGTAGACATGTATGCTAAATGCGTGGGTAATTCGATGGAATTAGTATTTCTATTTTGCGAACCACACCGATTTTTTCACGCTGCTCTGTTTTGATCCTCTCAGGCTCATTTTGATCTCTTCGGTCAATTAACAAATAGCCGTGCTACCCGTCTTTTATATAATAGACAAAATTCGGAAACGTTCCTCAGGAGAGCGAATTGGGTTATAGTAGATAATAATTGGTGCTATTAGTATCTCGGTCAACATCTCGATTTTAATTCATCTTCAATATAGTACTACCAAGTGTGGAATAAATATACATAATGCCATGACCTAATTCTTACAAAGATGACGTTTTCGTATTGATACGTATAGTGGCTCAGATTATAGTGTACATTAATACTGAGGGATTCATGACATTTCAACGGTAACTATGTCTCAGTAGTCATTAAACCGCTCCAACGAAGACATACGCAGTCTTTTTTTTTTTCCATAGATAGGACTGCTCAATTTCAGTTTAATTGCCTGTATAGTGTTCCGTATACAGTAATGAATACATTTTGTAAATTAGTGGCCTTTTTCCAACTACTCGCGGCTTCTCATATCACAACCTAGTATTGTTTCGTTGGATTATACCGTAACCTCACGGGGAGATAACGGGATGAGCAATATCTTACCCTACCTATACCCTTCTTCATGTGTCCGTGTGAAAAATACCTAGAAATGATCTCGCGAAAATTGTACGTCGTGTCACCAGAAACGCACACGGTGATCGCGAGCTATAGGCAATTAGACAATTCCAGGAACTTTAAGAAAAAAGTAGACCGTGAAATCCATTTCAGAGCCTCATTGCCATAAATATATCATCACGGATTCATTACGAGTAGTAAGACGAGAAACATTCGTCTCTCTTGAGTCATTGCAATTATCCCTCAAATGACCGACCAATCTTCCGGTTCTAACTGTTCTATTATCAGCTAAATTCTCTCGGTAAAATTGCATTCTTACGGGATGTATGTTTTCGTTTCCATGATCTCGCATTTCAATCCCTTTTGATTGCAATACTATACTGGTTTAAACTTACATGAGAAAAAGAAAACGTTAGATTGGTTACATATACAAGCGTGTTGCGAATTATCTTCACATTCTGCTAGCTTGACACATGTGAACAAGTCAGCGGCTGACTCAACTAATACGATATTACGTTATAATTTTTCATTAATGGAATATTCGGATATCCATCATGGTTGTAAATACGCTCTAGGTACATGAAAATGAAAATTGGGAAAGATTCATAAACTGAACCAGAAAGCCATAGGCTTAGTGATTCCTTGACTCTTTCTGATAACCTATAGCCAGACTCAAGGACAAATGGGAGATTGTACCAGCTCATTCTGGGAAACCTAACGTCTGACGAATACTCTTGATGATATAGCTACCCCTAGTTCAGGACTTCGACTTTGGACCTTTTGTGTCCAAGATTCCCTGACCTGCCCCCCCCCCCCAAAAAAAATAAGGTTCATGTACTCATCCTGTGGAACAACACATAATCAGAAGTCTAATGAAAACAGCTTCATCCATCCAGGTGGGTCCGATTATTGTGTTCGACAATCCAAATTACAACAGTTGGCCCAAATTATTGACTTTTCACAAATTTCCTATCTTTGACCAAAATTCACCCGCCATATACAAAACAATCGAGTTTCTGTACTCCCATAAGAAAGCTTCCAACACCTAAGTTGAAATTTGAACCCGAATCCCAGACCACCCTTCCTGGACTTATGTGTTTCACAAGGTTTTCAGACTTTGACCTCTGGTGACTCAGATTGACCTCTGACCTGCCCCCCCCCCCCAAAAAAAATAAGGTTCATGTACTCATCATGGGGAACACACATAACAAGTATGAGCTTCATCCATCCAGGTGGGGTCGAGTTATTGTGTTCACAAGCCAGGCGTCACACACATACCTTTTTTTTTTTCACAAAACAATAGCATAACAAGAAACACAACACGCATCGATAAACATTAAACATCACGGCCTAAGCAATTAGTGATACCCATATCCCAAACGAAGCACAATTAAAAAGGCCAAATAACACGACAAAAACCAACATCACACACATAGAATTGGACCGGGAAGGAGAGAATATAAATGAAAAAAGGGAAAAGCAAGAAATGTAGCATGTTTACCAACGTCATCGCAAATATTCCAAATAAATGACGTCCAGTAGTTCCTCAACAGAAAAAATAACAAACGCGCCATAATTCTCCGGCCTCAGTGCAATCCGCTCATCGATAAGGGTATACAGGAAAGTAGCAAAGTCGAACGAATTCACTCAAGATTACATCTCCATGACTTACAAGGTAGGACTCAAAATAAATGCATCCATATTATGCTTTTCATGGGTGAGGATTCACTGCCATATCGGTGTCATGATCCGGTATGAGGAAACTTGCTGGAACGCAGAAAAAATCGCAAAAATTATCGTATTCAAGCGATGAATAGCCCACGACCTGGTGAGTCCTGAATCATGTTGGCTGCGTTGTTACGGGATATAACAGATAAATTACTCCACAGTATCTCCTTTTCGATTGCAAGCATTCTTGGATAATGTCAGCCTGCTCACTTTGCAGTTTTCTCCTCTTGCATTACGCCCAATTAATTGAACCTCCTTGGGTACTTCCAAGATGCCACGTACTTAAGCTAATGTTACGCGTACATCGGCGCTGTCTGTTTTTAGCACTTCAATTCACCGGTACCCGTATATGAACAGTAGACCTATTAAATGTTCTGCTTCATAGAACGGAAGTGATTTGCGTCCTAACCGACAGCGACAACGTGGCTGCCGAAATCCAAGGAGTTCAAGTGAACGCGATTACGATTAGTCCAGTGGTCAGTTAACAGTTATCATATTCATATGGCCGTTTTGACGTGCTGCTGTTGAATGATTTTAATAATGGAGGGGAGTAACTGTCCCCGTCCCTGTGAGATATATGTACTTAAAAAGCCCCGCTTTGCCAAAAAATCTCACCCCCCCCCCAATATTTCCCTCCTCAATGGGTACGTCTATGGATTAACCTCTGTTGGTATCACCCAATTCTATTTTACGCATTGTCCAGGGTAATGAAATGAAACAGTGCCCGTTGCGTGGCCATATAGCCGTATACATTATTAATATTGTGTATGTGGGGAGGGGGGGGGGGCAGTGGTTAAGTTTTTTGGTGTATAGGTTTCTAGTTGCAATTGACCCCTCTAGTGTCCATTGTATTGCTCAGTATTATTTTCTGTTTCTGGGTGTAAACTTACTCTTTGATCACCCTCAATGGTTTCGTGTTTAACCGTCCACATCATATATTTGTATTATTATGTATCAGCCATATATTTCTATGTGGAAAAACAAATAGGAGAATGAAAGTTAATATTTTTTTTTTTTTATCGTGAAGCTTTAAACGATGCACTTACCTATCTGTTTTACTCGTTGTTGCTTTATATCGGGCCCTCTTTCTCCTTTCATTTAACTTCCCGGGGGGCTGCATGATCACCCTCCGATTACCTGGTGAAGCCGGACCATCTAGAAAAAGTGCCAAATTCACTGGAGCCACAGTTGTGCCTCGTAATGTCAGAAGGGCACAAGCAAAAGCTCATGACAGTCCGCATTGATGGGCCCTCCCGTCTGTTTATATACAATCAGGCAACTCCGATCGAAGTTGCCCAACACAAATTACCGAGACACCCCGATCGATTAACCGAAATATTTGTGAGACCCTCCTCACCGTTCACTGGTCACAAAGATTGCAGGTCAGTTTACATGGTAAGACCTAAGTTGAAACTGAAGAAGACTGGATTGAAAACAACGACTGATAATCAGACTCCGTAACATCCACATCAAATGTTAACCCTCGAGGCGTCATCTACTACGGGCGCAAACGCTTCTATGGATGGGACACTGTATCTTCTGTCAACTCGATCAGAACGAACCACTTCATCTCATACAGATATGAGAGTCAGCAGCAGAATCTTGGAATCAGCGAGTATGTCACTTCTTAAGATTCAACGGCTTGGCGTAACTGATCTTCAAGCTGCAAAACGGAAAGTATCACCGAAGTTGCCTCATTCATTTCGAACGCAGGACGAAAAACATCGCCATTTCACATGTACGGCACACCAGAGACCCGAGACATATGAACCTGCTTGCGAAGAACTTGAACGATCAGCAGAGCGAGCTGTATCCCTGGATCTCGTGGATTGTGGGACAGGTACTACACGATAGCAAATGATGTTCAGATAAATATTCTTCTTCCTTCCTGAGCCGAGAGAGCACTTTCATGGACAAATTAGCGGAACGTCTTGAGGGTATATAAGAATCGTTGTACTCATGATCGGCCGCGGAATGAACCTCAATACGATTGGGTTCCGACAAATCTAACATATCCCAGTATTAGCAATGGTACAGATGAACACCACCGACATCGCTAGATTCCTCCTATTCCTGCATTGCAGACATGAGAATCATGATGAGTTTTTGACCATGGTCCATGTGGCATTGCGACTCCGTGGTGACATGTTGTCACATCCGCAAGCCAGACGGGAATAGAACATCAGCAAGATAGAGTACAGATTATACCTGATAGCTTGTATATGTTCCTGAATTTGCTACTCGGGCGACAACATCTGCTTGAGGATGATGACTAGAAAGATGATAAGAATGAATCCAGGCGACGGATCAGAATCATAAGCATCGCTCAGGATCTTATGTAACACAGCTAATAAGACAAAGTTCCTCACATCCGAAACACCAGGTATGACCAGCACGCTACCAACCAGGCTACACGTTCAAAAGCGCTGGTGAACATGTTTCATAACGCAGTCATGTCATGAGCTAACCGTGCGGTTATTAAACTCGACCCATCACTGTCCAATATAACATTAGAGACCAATGGATAATAACGGTAGTGTTGTTCCAGAAAATTCTAGTAGGGGGTCGGCTCGTCCCTTCTCGCTAAACACGTTGACATCAATGAGTCCTTTGGACAGTAAGGGAACCTTCCTCAACCCAATGGCGCGCGTGGGCCACCTGAAAATGATCTCCCGTTGGAATAGACATTTCAAAGAAGGTAATTCACTACATATCCCGGCTTCGATGACTGAACCATCATTTTCCTGCACCTAACCGAGGAATCACGGAGCGCCCATTCACTAATGTGATCCGGTGAACTGTTTCACACAATCAGCTAGAAAGTGTCCCTCGCCCAGAATGCCACTCTACTGACATAGCCTTCTCATCTAGGCCCTGTCATCCACAACCTATGCTTCCGCAACATTGTACATCCAGAAGGCAAGCCCAGTCAACCCCGACCAAACCACATTAGGTACCTACCTATAGTAACAGACCCCCCTGCATCTGAGCTGATACTTGAACACCGTCTGAGACGGTTTCTCCATGTAGCGAAATCGTTTGAGAAGCAGCAGCATGTGCTGACGGTGGATGAGGCACTTTATCCAAAGCTTGCTAGAACATGAATGGTCGGTAGAAGAGTAACAAGATAATACTTATACCTTGTCTTGGGGACTCACACTCGCTCATAATTTCCTGGGAGTATAGGGCACACATGAAGTGAGGCGGGTCCAAGTGAATCTGTGGATGGAAAGTGGTCTGTCTGGGGTCAACGCCCGCACCGCGTGTCATCGTAGAAAGGGTACGCACGGGCAATCAGGGCGCACAAACTTACCTTACAGGCTCTCTGGCAATTGCTTCTTCTTCCAGAGGCTTTATACGTACTTGGATGAGGTTATGTCACGCTGAGAACCGAGCTGTCAGATTGCAGCACATCCCTAGATGCCTGGTTGACAAGCTGACTACCGACAGATTCCACTGCCAATGCCGAGTTCCACTGGCGGTCTGGCCTTTTGGTGATTCCGACAGCTGGTTATCTGGTGGGACTAATACTATGGTCCTGCATCCTACTCTGCTTTCATCATCACGAGAGCGAAATGTGATGATCAATGGAAATCCCCATCTATAATGGGGTTTAAACGTATGCCTGCCATTTCCTCTTCAGTATGATCATGTCAACTACGCTAGGTGGGGTCACTGTAATCCTGGCTGAGATTTCGACTCTCCCACCAGAGGTCCTACAGCGAGTTCCAGGAAGGCAACTTGCGTGGTGAACGCTCGAATCGTAACCTTCACCAGGTATCGGTAGACCAGAGTATACGGATGGCTGCAATGCTACAGGAAAAAAGAGTTGAGGCTTGGTAGGCATCACCAGAGTAGCATCCGCACTCTAATGGACACTATCGTCAATCTGAGAGGGTCACCGGCCCGCCTCGGACACAGCACTGATGATCTGGCAACGGACGATGAAGATGACGAGTACCACACAAGAATGCGCAAAGAGTGGGTGAGGCAGACGACTAACGATGATGAGCAGAATGGCAGTATCACTCACTCACCTGGCGTGTTCCAGATGGCGTTTGACACATTGACGAACATAATACAAGAGTGTAGCAACACTTGAGATTGAAGAATCCCTACTGGGTGCCGAGCATCATGGGCCAGGTGCCAATGGAGGCATTCGTTCAGCAGCGCCTCAATGCGCCCCCGAATAGTGAACAGCACCATATTCCTGAAGCCCCTATTCGGAATAATAAGCCAAACATTTCAACGTTGTATGAAGTTGTCCAGCTTTCCAAGGACACAGGCAAGACGCAGTCAAAGTGGACAGGAGCATTCCGCAGAGGCTCATAACAGCTTATAGAGCAGCGCGCGAGGTAAACCTAGAAAGTATCTTCACATGACTCATGAACCGTCCCGCTGTCTTGGCTACAACTAGTGGTATTCTACATTCCACCACAAATCTGTGCTGACAACATACTGACACATAACGTGGAACCCCTGCAAGGTTTTACACTCGATAATCCTAGCTGTCTACTCAATCGATGGCCAAGCATTAGTGATGGCCTTGGGAAGTCGCCTGACATTAGTACATTTGGTGAACATGCGACCCTATGTTAATGCTGTTTCAAGAGGGGAGACAACTACCAGAGGATCGACGTAGTCTTCGACAGATATCAAGATGATTCAATCAAGCAGGAACCAGGACCAAACGCAAGCAGAGCTACCGACCGACCCGTACATCGTACAATAGCAACGATGCATCAAAAAAAAAAAGGTCCCTCTCCCTTCTAACTTCTAACTGGGCTCTTCATGGCACTCCCGAAGAAAATAAAAAAGCAACCAGCTCATCTACTGGTCCAATCATCTGATCGAAGAGCCCGAAGATGTGACCAGTGGTTGTAGTTTGCATTGGGGGTTCGCTGATTCTGCTACGGTCAAGTCATCGAATCCGGATCTCAACATTCACCTTGTCGGCTGAACACGAGGAAGCTGTATACAAGGTTGATTTCCACGTATTCATGCCAACATGAAAACAATAGTAGTGTCTGTTGGCGTGATACGGATATTCTTCTTCTACTCCTAGCTCACTATGACAAGAGATGTCACACGCCCCTCATGAAAGTTGGGGACATCGAAAGCTCCGAAGTATTTCCAAGTACATGATAGCCGTTGATTGCTTCCGATGAGCAGATCAACACACTACTTGGTTACCTGCGGTGACTGGCTGTGATAGCGGGTCCCATTTCAGTGGACATGGGAAAAACAACCTGGACGTGTTTCACAGCAACATCACAGCGATTTGATTGGCGCTTGGCAGAGGTCTTCTGACTGAAAGTTCGGTCCTTCAGCGGAGAAATTCATCTGTAAGATATTTGGCGTGCCCGATGTTGACCAGTGTAACAAAGCACTGTCAAGTTTGTTCTGTACGGTCTTCCAGAAGAAGCCTTGCCACCAACCTCAGATGCAGTTAGATTTCCACATATGCGTTCACCTATCAAGCAAGTGTCTGGAACCAAGCACAGCTGCCATATCCTAAGCTCCTAGCTTCTTCCCCAGTGAACCGAAAGGATGGATGCACCTCGACGATCCATTGTGCACGGCCGCTCTCGCTCTCACCTATCCCCAAATCTTTAAGAGATCACTCAATGTGGCTGCATCGGTGTCTCAGCAAATCTGCAGATGCAGGAAGACCGGCATGGAATGCACCCAAGGTGGTACCTGCAGTAAGCGTGACACAGATGCCGGAACACTCACGAGGACTCAAAATAATTCATCTGTAACAGACTGTACATAACACAGCAGGTACGACATACAGTCCGGTTTTGTTAGGAGTTCAATTAAATTCGATGCCTAATCTATTTCCAGGTCCCCCAAATGGAGAAGCCACTTCTGGTCACAGGGGGCCAACTGCTCCAAAGTAAGTAATGGGATGGAAAAAAACCTAGGCGCCGCGCTGAAATGATATATGGCGAAACAGGATGATCAACCTGCTTGTCCCAAATTTTTTCCATTGAAAAAGGATGCAATATATCGTGGAGATGTTAGGAATTTTGGGGTGCCCTGACTAGGTCTACCGAGCTTCGGCAAGGAATTGTGTGTCACTAGGTATTGGAACGAGGGCGCACAACTAGGGAAGTAGGGGATATGGGAAGCCTGCCTTGTGGGAGGAATGGGTTGAGATAATACAGTCTGATTCCAGCCCGTGGGGATGGGGGTATGCGAGTGGATCATTTTTGGTTGACTGATTTATTTAACGTTAAAAATGCCGTATGAGCCATGGAAGGTGAAACTCCAGCACTTGTTCTCCATCTGATCTGGAAATGGAATAGACATTAGATTCTCCATGTATCGAAACCTACTTGAAGCACATGTCATTCCATTTAACTCTGTTTTATTCACGAGATATACTTAAACATGTTGTCGGGTTGTGATGGCATTTGGCGCCATTTTATTTTCCGCACTTTTAGGACAGCTGCGGAAATTGTCGACTGGGCATTACATCAGATTCGGATTCCGCAACCTTTTTTCCCCTAATATGATTATTTTTATTTATTTATTTTATGAACATTTTATACAGCGTCATAACTAACAATCTTCTACGA
The DNA here is from genome assembly GCA_026419785.1 of Sclerodactyla briareus. NCBI lineage: Eukaryota > Metazoa > Echinodermata > Holothuroidea > Dendrochirotida > Sclerodactylidae > Sclerodactyla > Sclerodactyla briareus. The sequence continues at coordinate 52,433 of JAODTK010001888.1, read as the reverse complement.
CGCTTTACAGAGCAAATATACAAAAGACAAAGATCCACAAGTAAAACTGGAAAATAGACAATAGCACAACAACGGCAATGACAAATATATGGCAAGAAAAAGACAAACAAACAGGTACCCGAATCAACCCAAAAGCCTCTCTGAAAAGAAAAGGTTTTAAAGATGACTTGAACGCCAAGAAAGTGGCACAGTCTTGTATTTCGGGAGGGAGCTCATTCCCTAGCCTAGCACCAGCACGGAAAAAACCGGTTCACCGAACCGTTTTGGTGCGAGTAGGGGGACACAGATAGTCAGGGGATATGCTCCTTATGTTATAAGTAGAGGTTCGCCTGGTGAACAAATTGGTCAGATAGTCAGGAGCTTGCTCGTTAAGGCATTCATAGTCCCATGCAGATAACCTTGAATTTAACACTTCACAGAGAGCAGTGCATACGCAGGTCACTCATGGCCTGCATATTTTTTTTCTTGGAAGGATTGCCGCTTGGCTGCTTGATTCTGGATTGATTGAAGAGGGAGCAAAGACGAGCTAGGTAAGCCAAGGAAGTAAGCATTACAAGAATCATGTGGAGATGACCAGACCCTAAAACGACGATTGCGCTGTCGACTGTGAGGCTCTTACGAATTTGTCTAATTTTATTCAGATTATAACTTGGGCGACTCTGACTTTGCTAGCAATATGATTGTTGAGTGCCAGTTGGAATCTAGCTGTACTCCGATTATTTAACAACAAATAGTTGATATCAACATTGACCATCACCTACAGAATGACTCCCAGGCACATCTGTCATTATAATACTGTGATCTGAAAATATCACCTCGTCTTCGTGTCGTTCATTTGCCAATTTATTCTGGGTCATCCACGATTTAACATCCCCCAAAACATTCTGCATCAATGAAACTGCTTGAAACTCCTCTGTCGGGTTGCCAGATTGAATTTGACTATAATGTATGATCGTCAGCATACCCGCTTACTTGAACGCTTCTTCCTAGCTAGCAGCAGTGGGACGTTTCAGCCAGAGTGCTTGGCGTACAGTTAACAAAATTGGACAGCGACTGACCCGAGGAACCGACATGTTCAAATCAACAGCAGTGAATGCGCCGAATTGACTGCAACGACAAATTCTCTAGGGGAGAGATAGATGAAAGCCAGCATACACGGACCCCCAATACCAAATTTGGTTGTTGATGCACATCCAGCAGGCTCCATGGTCGACAGTAGCGAATGCGCGATAAATCACCCACCAACCGGAGTGATGCCTGGCGATCAAAATCCAAGGAGACGAGTCGTTATCCAGCTTCCACAACGGCAGTCTCGGTACTGTGGAACGCCTTATAATAACGGCTCTGGTCCAGTCGGAAGATGGCCGTTAGCGGAGATATTAGACGAATAGCTGATCAACCAATCATCTCTTTCGACGCATCTTAGAGATGTAGGGGAGATTGCAAACTGGGGCTGTAATGCAAGGGCGGGATCGAGAATATGGCTTTTTAAGGGGAGTTGGTAACGAATGCAGTTTTCCAAACTAGCGGAAATGAGCCAGTCTGGAGGGATAGGTTTTACAATGTGAATGAACGATAGCAGGCACATAGTTCAATGTGATGTTAACTAGACGAGAAGGGCTTGGGTCTGATTGGGAAGTCGTAACTTTTGACTTAGTGACAATTCTGCGCACTTCAGCCGGACTGGCAGAAGCTAATCTGACTGAAATGACAGACTGCATACTGGGAAGATTCAAATTCCGGATACTTGCGGTCTTTCTGGATCGTGAGGATCGTATTCAGGCAGAAGAGAAAAATCATGAGACAACTGTTCGTCATCCTCCTTCCTGGCCAAAAAAAAATGGATTAGATTTAGCTCTGCCAGTCAAGGTGTTAATTAACGAATACAAATTAGCCTGATAACGACCACATTTCAGCATTTTTCTCTGAATCGAGTCTTTCTTTTGCTGTTCCAGTTGTTGATTATATTCAGTTCTTAAAAGTTTAAATGCATTGTGGTGTTCAACTGAACGATATTTGATCCAGCAGCTTCCAGCCTTCCGACCCGAGTCTTTAGCTGGCTTCGGAGACCGTCATACAAGGACCACATGGTCTCTCTGCAACTGATTGACACGCGAGGGGCAACTTCATCCAAAATTTTCGACATTGTCTCATTGTAAAAGACCGCAATTTCATCATGTTTGGTCATGGTGTGCGCATCTCCACTGCGGCAGATAGGAGAGATGCCAGTGAGAATGGTCGATGCATTTCAGATTCGGACTTGTATCCTTGTGGTAGAAAGACCCGGCTTGCACTGCGATAGGTTGCAGATAACAACGTTGTGATCAGATATTAGATGCCCCTACACCCATGGCTACGTGACAACAATGGAATCAGTGTCCCTCACAAGAATTGATCAAGCTGTATTCTGAGTATGAGTTGGACATCTCACAAGTGTTGCAGACCCAAAGCATTGGAGTAAATCTTGACACTTTGGTTTGATCTTCATCGTCCTCATTTTCAGACTAATGAAATCACCGGTATCATGATGTGATGTGATGTGCGCCAGGCCTTCGAGTATTCCCTAATTCCTGAAGGAACCACAGGGATTGTAACAGGTGTGCTCTGAGTACGGAGGGCAGTAGATTGGGCAGCAAGGACGATGGAGAAGTCTTTATACTGGATGCATCAGCGTATGCAGCGTATTCAGCGTAATAAGCTTGTATGCCACTAAATTAACACGATTTGCCGGCGGGGTTAGGATTTTCGGCGATTCTGCATAGTCTAGTACGGCGCCTGGGGTTAACGAGACTCTCAGATGATCATTAAAAAAGTTCTCAATGACGTTTCTGTAGTTGATCCTTTCACATTCCTTCTCGGATTCCAACAAGTCTTAAGTTGTACGACGGGATTTAACGTCTAGACCTTCGACTTTCTCAGCAATGTTCTTAATCTCATCAAGAGGCATAGGGATGTGGATTATCCTCCGACAGCTGTATTATAGTGTTATCGGTAAGTGAGATTTCGGCTACATCCCCTTAAATGTATCGAGATCTTCTTTAGGAAGGTATTTTCTTGAGATAATAGCTGTATTTTCGCATTTTGGTATTTAGCTCATTATCGTATCACAAAGAACATGTTTAAGGTCACTTACAGTTTTGGCAGTTGTGACTTTCTTCATTGTAGCTGCTAACCATTCTTCATGTTCACAAAGACTAGGCTCCATATCTGTAGTGTTAGGCAACGCACTCGCTGAAATGGAACATGGCCGTTGAAGTTCACGGTGTATACGACAAAAATATGAATCCCAACGATTTCTGTGGCAAAGAATCCATTATCATTCCACAACTGGGACGAAGATTTTTTTATGTCATGACTTGCTTCTCCTTAACGTAATTATTTCACTACATTGTTCCGAAAAGAGCACACACGTACACACACACACACATACACACACACACACACACATACACAACACACATGGCATGATGATAGATTCCTCCACTCAAGGAATCAAAAGTGAGCCAGGTTACGCCAGGCCGTCATCTACAACCACAGACTCAAGAGGGCTTCAATGGTTGACCTGCAGGGGGATAGCGACCCCTCAGCTGATATTCCAGTTCTCACCATTAATGCAATATTGTATCGTACAGAAGCGTTCTCCCTATGTATGAATCGTCACCATTACCTAGCCACTCAGAAATTCCTCGTGAATGTGCGTGGTAGATGGTGAAAGTATATGTGACAGGTGAAGACTCAATAAAGCTGCTGACGTGTTTGGAATAATGTGCTGTAAATCTTTCCAGGTCTTAAACTCTGAAAAGCCTGGTCAACGAAGTTGGCATTTTCAAAATTTCTTTTTTGGTCACGGTATATACTCGCCGAGCGGAGAATCGAAACTGTTCAACGTCCCAGCAAGGTGCAGACCTGGATACTGCACCTTATCAGCTGTGAATCATTCAATGGGTACACACGAAATAAGAATGAGCCTCTTTGGCGGTATACCTCAATGTGGGGGTGATCATACGCAGACGACAACTTGCCAAATTGCCCACCCCTCCAATCCCCTGCTCCAATCCCTTTTACATTTTCCTCTTTGGATGACCGACCGGGATTCAAACCCCGGTCTCCCAGGTTGATTTTATCCAGGTATATATCGAATATGTCGGTTGATGTACATCGTATGGAAAAAAAAAAAACATTTCCTCCGAATTCGGATATGGGACCTTTTTATGACTGAGAACATATCAAAATGTTTAACATAGTTAAATTGCTGCTGCTGTGTGAACACTTGTTTAGCTCTTCACCTAATAGTTTACAAACTGACACTTCACCTCGTCATTTCACAGTCAATTACCGCTCCTTCTCCTTGTTATGTCGAATCTTCGTGGCTGTATAGAATACGGGGGACATCGACTGCTGTAACATCGACTTTTATTCTCCACCCATATTCACCACGTGACCAATGAGATATAAGTGACTGTGTGAACGTGAATCATAACCATGCATGTGGCGGACGCTCATTAGCAATGTTCATGCGCGGAGATTTTTGCTAACCCTAAAAAACAGTGCCCAAAGACTTTTTGGAACCATTTGTCTGTTACCTACATACCTGGTGGGTTTGTCTTTGCCTGTAAGTGAAAGTGCATATTCGAAAGTACAAGTGCGTGAGTTTGTGGGACTCCAGGTGGATTTAAACTAATTGGACAAAAACTGGTGTTCGGGCAGAATTACGTCGAGTGGAAGTCGTCTGCTAACTTGAGCTCCTCCAGCCGAAAAAGTAATGGGTAGATGTATGGTGATTTGTAAGTGCCATTGTTGCTACACTTCTCTGCTTTCAAATGAATGGCGGCTTGGGCCTCCAAGTAGGGCACACAAGGATTCAGGGACCGCTAAACGGAGGCAATTTAGTGTATGAGTCAATGGGGCGTCCTATTGGAGGTCCGCTACTGCAGTTATGATAGGCTACTCTGGCTGGAGATAACTGGTATAACTTGGAGAATTCAAAATATCGCTCAACAATTTTGCAAATGTTGTTAGTGTCACAGTGTGCAATTCGCAGACAAACTATAGTTCGCTAACAGAAAACGGAAACAGCTAACGGAAAAGGTACAAAAGTGCATAGTGCAAATTACACTGTTAAGATTCCGGGAAACTAGACGATTTCTCGCAGACCTTCTCATTCATAGATCCAAATAATGCGGTCGTCCCGGCTGTGTTGACAACACATACGGCATACTTGCCAATCGGAAGAGCATTTTGGGATCCGTTCTAAATCTCCTGACATTGCAACATAATCATTCGCGACGATTATTTTCTTTTTTGAGGGGGGGGGGGGGGTGCACGTACGTACGCACGACGTTGCTCGCGCCAGCTTATAAGCATATCTACATATCGCGGGAACAGTGCACTTGGCTAAGTGTACCGTATAGCATGCAAGGGTTTTCACATCTACTCGGGTCTTTGATTTCGAATTGAGACCGGTATGACGTCATAATATAGGAAGCCGACGCGTTCGGCTGCCGCGTTCGGATTTTCTGACCTCCTATTATGACGTCATCCCTATTTCAATCTGCAACGAAATCCCTCGTATCTGATTAAGTATTCCCAGTTAAAAGTCCCACGACACGGTGGTCTCTTTAATCTACTACAATGACCAACGGTGCAGACAGGTTGTTCAAGAATCTATTTCAAAGATCAAGTCGACTTGGGCTAGGGTTAGGGGTAGGGTTAGGGGTTCCCCCCCCATCCTAATGAGCTAACTACCTCATTCATATGGAAGACATTTATTGGTGCAGACTACGGGAGAGAATTGCGTAGATGGACACAGAATTGACACACTTGACACAAATCTGGTGTCACCTGTCCATACTAATACTGATTCTACTAAAGATGTGTCACAAATTAGTAGGAATGAAAAATTGCTTGGTATCGGTGTAAACTCAATTTAGGCGATCTACACCGAGCGGTGGCACATTTGGTAGAGCGTCGGGGTTCGATTCCCGCTATATAATATATATATATATATATATATATATATATATATATATTTTTAAATAGCTATGGTTCCTAATTCTGGCATTATATTCACGTCAATCTCAGCGAACATTCGTGCATAATTATACCGTTTTGCACTTTCCATGTGTTAGCATCAGTTTTTCTGTCTTTGCCGAAACTATTGCCACGATCCGAACCCAGTAGCTCCTTCACGGTACGCTTTATTTTTTTGTTATTCCCGACTTCGTTCTGTTAGAGGCACCGAAAACGTAATTTTCAGTTGATTATTTAGGTACAGAGCAATAACCACAATGTATTGAGTGTATGAAATCTACTGAAAATCTACTAAATAACAACAACTATAGAGTTAATCTGTATGCACCAGTGTACGTACAAACTGCATATTCTTCTTACTAAAGACCGTATCATGTTGGAGTTTATCACTGCCTGCGAGAGATGCACGACACCTTTGCATTCCACATTCCTTAATGTAACATAACAGTAAACAGGTGTTAATCTGATATCTTAGCAGCAACAGATACAACGTAACGACCACCCACTCCATCATGATGTAATACCATCACTCAGTTCCTCTTCAGCCTATATAAGTATGGTTGATCTAGTTAGGAATATAAGGGCTTTCATTGGGCCCATAAGTGATTGTCTATACATGTACCAGTTTCCAGGCTGTCAAGTTTCCGGGTGAATTATTATCGAGAAAGGAGTTGCTGGCACCTGCTTTGACCTGTATTTAGTATTGCGCGCATATAGCCGTAGTGCTTGTTGAAAACCAACGTGAGTGCAAGTAGACGGACAGATAGATAGATAGATAGATAGATAGATAGATAGATTGATAAACAGAAAAGCATACGTAAACAATGAGCGAATAAGTAAGACATAAAAACACACATGAGAATGAAACATTTCCTATAACCAGGACCAAGGATGTGAAAGACTATAAGGGTACAATTCTGCTCATAATATAAGAAGAATATTCAGAAAAAAGTATAGCAAATATACCATAAGACACAATGAGAAGAAACAGTAGTAACGTGAAGGCAGACTGGCACCATCAGCGGGCTTATGTAGAGGATAATGACATTTATGAGCCTCTTTGTCCCTTGAAGGTACTCAGCGATCACCAGAAAGCGAGAACTGAAGTACTGATGAGCAGGATGTGAGTTATCGTTCAGTACATGGCGTCTTGACTTGTACTCCTGGTACAGATAGTGGAGAGATGGAAAGCCCGTACCAATAATACGCTCAGCATTCCTAATTAGACTGGTTTGATTTTGAGAAATATGAATGCATGAGCATTTATTTGAGAAAAGAAAACAAATGGTGATTCTGAACCTAATTTTGTGTGAATATTGAATATCTTGTGTGTTTCTCGAAATCGTCTAAATAGGTCAGTAGTGGAGCAAAGGTCATTGATGGCAAATTCAGTTTTTTCCCAGGAAATGGATCATTTACCTCCGTATTACTATGATGTCAAGAATTCCCATATTTTCTCAATACATTTCATAGAGAGCAGTGGAATTATCAAGTAGAAAGAAAAGTATGGCCCCTCCCACCCCCTAATTAAGTCAATTAATCAGGGTAGGCTCAAAGTTCCACCGAGTGTTTTATACAGGACATGGCCTCGTTTTACTCCTATTACTATGTTGTCAATAATTTCAATTTTCTCCAATGCATCATACAGATCATTACAGTTATTGAACAGAAGGAAGATTTCCCCCTTCCCTTCCCTCTACCCCCCTCTCCGTCGGCAGGATTCCCCCGCCTGTAGAGGACCCAAAAAAATGGCAGGGAGCTGAGCAAAGAAATAATAAAGAAACCTAGAAAAATGTAATTCATAAAATTTATATTTCTCAGGTTGGGGTGAGTCATTTGCCCGCACCTTGTGGTTCCCGACCAGTCCGCACACACCTTTCCACTCTCCACTCATTGTCAAACTGGCTGGACTCTTTTGTCTTCCCACTTCTTAAAGCCGCACCCATCTTTCCGGTGGTGGCTGGCGGTTTGCTGGCTGGAATCAATGGAAATTGTTGAAGAATTATCACATCATTTTGCAACTTTTCTATTTCTCCATTGGATGGGTTTGTCTGCTTTACTCATCTAATGCACCTTTGGTCAGCGTTCTCTGGTTAATTTACATTGACCTGGGTGGTGAAGGATTAGAATGTTTCATTGGTTCCAAGTATTAATGGAGAAGTTATTAGAGCCAAGGGTCAATTGGTTGCAGAATAACAAATTTTATGAGAAGTTCCCAAAAAAAGTCTTGTCAATTTTTCGTCATTCGCAGGAGCCATGGCAAAAAACACATCACTTGGTAACGTTTACACTAAGTCGAATATAAAGCAACAGGTAATCCAAACCACATTGAAAATTTACGATAAGCCGAATGTGCTCTTTGGCACCTCAATGGAAGAGCATGGCACGGGTGTGTCCATACAAGTATTTTGCTCGAGCTTGATTGTGATTCATCCAGAACGAAGTTCTTAGAATGGGCATCCCAGTGGTGGTGCAGATTAAGACATCAGTTGGCTTCGTTTTTTGCATTGCACATTCTCGGACTCACTGCCTTTGCATGCCTACTCTGTTACATTTAAGTTCCACTTATTACAATAGCACTTATCACTCCCACAACCTTTCGTACAGTTACATGACGCAATGTCCCATGTATGCCTTTAAGGACCCGGAGTCAGTGGTGGGGAAATGGTTTGGAATGACCGGCCCTCTCTCCACACTAGGCTTCAGTAGTTGACACGTTGTGTGTGAAACTTGACAGCATCACGTGATGGTGGGATCGAGTCCGGGCATTGCCTGGCACTATGTGAACAGCTTCGCCCGGGCTTCGTCACGATTCTGGAATGGGGACTCGCGGATGTGACAGTTGAAGTCCTCGCATCCTAGTACCTCCTCTTGACAGAGTTGGTGGAGACTTTCCGAGATCCTCAGGATGATAGGGTGCCAGTGAATACATCCAATGATGACTTTTGGGTGTCCAAGATAATTAGTGACACCGTATAACATACTGCGATGACATGGAATGCTAGCATGGTTTGATAGACTCGTCACTAAGCCAGTGATCCCTAATAGTGTGAATGGGAGCATACTTTGGTTTCTTCAAAAGTACCAGTCTCAAGCAAACTGCAAGCAAAGTGCACTTGCTAGAGTGATATGCCAAAAGTAAGATCAAGATGTCTGTATCACGAGCTGAGACGATTAGACTATAGTTCTGTCATTGCTGGGATACAGTTGAAGTTACACTCCGTTATCCGCTTCTTCATGGTGCCTTCCAGCCAAGTTGTGGCCCTGGTGGGATCACGACTTTGTACCTCAGTCTCGACTGCAAAAAACCTCCACCCCACCCAACGGTCTCTTTCACTGGAGCTTCAGCAATGAGAGCTTAGACACGAAGTAGTTTCAAAATGTGTTTGCGAAATTACTGGCGGGTTTCTCCTAAGGTGCGACATCGCTTGCTTTCCCAGTGACATTACAGTGGCTCCCTCATCTATGATGGGCAGTAGGCGGTAGCAGCTTACTGATGGCGATTCGGACCGACAGCACACATTTTTGTTAACACATCGAACATGATGGACTTGGAAACTGTCTGCGGATTGTTAGAGGTATCGGCAAGTCTCACTGAGACTTTCATCAGTGCATGGTCAGATCAAGCGAATTGAACAAACGCCAGGAAGGTCTTTCCTCACCATCTTGGCGGGCCACGGGAAAGGCCATTTGTCTTGAGCGTTAGTTTAATCAAGGGCAGCTCTGTTATCATCGGATTGACTGAACCAGTCGATCGGCACAATCCCAAAGTCTAGGCGAACGAACCAAATTTTTGGGGGTGGGGGTTCTGACGTGAGGCCCAAATGAAAGTAACCAAAAGTGCTACAGTGTATGTTGGGGATGGAGGCGAATGTGGACCCGACCCGCGATGGGCAACACTTCGAAGCCTACATCTTCAAGCAGGGCCGGGCAGTAAATCCAGGAGCGTCCTTCCTAGGAGGATCACGGGGGGGCATTGCTAGGGAAACGTTCGAAGCCATCGTTCGGAGCCGCCAGGCCAGGCTTAGGTAAGACTTCAGCTTGCACGGGAGCTTCGGCGCATTGCACTGAGGGCACTGCGATGCGACTGTGAGTGGTAGAAGGAGAGGGTCCAGCGTTTTCGTGAGTCCGTGGAGAAGAACACCGAGCAACGGGTGCCTCGCCACCAGCTCACGACGATTCAGAGATCTCGAAACTCGGGCCCTCTGTGGCCGTGGGTGCCCAGCTGTCAGGCAGTGATGAACAGGGTATGGACCGAGAATGCGAAGGCCTGTTGGGCTGGGTTATTTGAGGATTTGTACAAAGCTGCGCTACAATCTGGAACTTGAAAATTCGAAAAGGATAATGTTGCAACTGGTTGCAATGTTGTGCAATGTGCTCGAGTGGCCGATCATCCTGTAGATGTGAAAGTGCCTTACTATCGAGGGGAACTCGAGAGGCATTGGCAAGCGGTTGGAAGGGCGGAAACGCCCCGGGGTTGTGGCATGCATCCAGAGAGGGCTTGGGCTGGTGGCCCAGGCTGCCCTAGAGTTGTGGTCGGAAACCGCCAATAGACTGTGACGTGCCGGATATCAATGGGAAACTCAAGAGGCATTGGAGCAGTTCAAGGAGTAAAAAGCTTCCCGGGGTCTATGGCATACATCCAAAGATGCTCTGGACTGGTGGCCCTTGAGTTGTTGCATGATTTTCTCGGCTCTATTGGAAGCACTGGTGTTAATCCCAACGGACTGGAGAAGAAGGAGACTTATGGTGCAATCGGGAGGAAAGGGTGATACATGAGGACTGTAATAAACACAGGGGTTGCACAGGTGCTCTGGACTGGTGGCCCTTATTGTTGCATGATTTCTCTGCTCAATTTGGAGCACTGGTGTCATCCCAACGGACTGGAGAAGGAGACTTATGGTGCCAATCTGGGAAGGAAAGGGTGAACCTTAGACTGTAATAACACAGGGGTTACTCTCCTCTCAGTAACTGGCATATTCTTTGCTAGGATCATCCTGAGCAGGATCCGTTGTCAGATGCTTGCCCATCAGAATCCTGGGCAGTCGGGTTTCACTCCCAAGGTCTACTGTCAATCGCATCTTGGCTCTTCTTTTCTGTTTCCCTGAATTCTTGGATCCTAGAGGCCTTCTTATGGCCGAGCCACAAGCTTGTTTAGCAAGGCCTTCAACTCTGTGTGAAGTACCCTCTCTGGAGAATTCTGAGCAACATGTGACCAAGTCTCGTCTTATACACCTGGTATCCTCTCAGTATTCTGCAAGTGAGAATGGGTGTGCTGGTGGAGTCTTTGACTTTTTCCCCGTTAACATGTTGCGCCAGGGGTGTACACTGGCGCCACCCTTTTCACACCACGTGTATGGTGGAATCTTGCCGGTTGTTGCATGGTACCGACTGGCGGGTTCCCTCCTAGGTGGAGTCAGGTTCTGGGACTGGACTTCGCTGATGATGCCGCATTACTCGCTGAGTGTTGGGTTTCTCAGTCATTCGTTAACCTCGACAGTGTCATTAGTGACTCGCCTTCTTGCAAACTCGAGGTTAGTAGTCAAGTATCCCTGAATAGTGTGTGGCGGCGGCCGCGTTCTCTGAGCCAAGAACCACGCTCCGGTTTCTGGCTCCAGTGTACTTCCAGTCTTTCTATATTCTGGTGAGGCTTGAACGCTCTGTTGTGCTGAGACGGCGATTATTCCCACCCCCCCACTCCCTTTTCACACCTAACTTCGTCGCATCCTTGGTACCCGCTGGCAGGTTCACGTATCTAATGCCAGGGTTCTCGGAGAGGCGGGGATGGGGGAAGGTTAGCTAACTGATTCGGATCGTTACCTGCGCACTTGGAGAACATGGCGCCTTTCCGGCGGACGGTCCTCCCCCTTGTCCTGTGTAAAAGGGATCCGGTTGGGTTGGGTCCGACCGGGCCGGACGCCCCGTAGCTCATGGTTGGCGCAGATTCGAGGGTACTCCAGGAGGCCAGGTCTGGTCCTTGCCCGGAGGAAGCCGGGCGATTGGAAAAGAACGAGGGATGCGCTAGGTGCTGTCCCGGCATGTGCTCCTCTGAGTGAGGTGAGTGAGTGGAGGAGTGTGTGGAGTGAGTGTTCTGACTAGTGACAAGGGCGGGCCAGATTTCCCTGATGGGGGAGGGAGGATTCTTCTGAAGGGGAGAAAAATCAACAGGAGCTGATTAAAAAAAAATTGCCCGCCCAAGTTCAGCCAGACAGGTGCGAGAGCAAGACTCACCTCAACCTGAGAAATAGTGATTATTGTGTTAAATGCCACATTTTTAGTTTTCTCTTAGTAATTTCTTTGCCCAGCTCCCTGCCATTTTTGGGGCTCCCGACAGGGAGGGAAATCTGCCGAAGGGAGGGGGGGGGTTTTGGAGGGTGTTTTTTTTCCATCTATTCAATAATTGTAATGATGTATGATGTAGTGAAGAAAATGACAAGACATTGGACATAATACTAATTAGGAAGTACAACGAGACAGTCGGTGATTAAAACACTTTGTGAACTTTACCCCTGATTAATGACCTACTTGAGGGGTGGGAGGGCCCCCACTTTATGTCTACTTGATAATTTCAATAGCTGGATGATTTATTGAAGCAAAAATATGCAGAAATATTGACATTATAGTAATAAGGAGGAAGTGATGAGCCAGTGTTCCTGGGAAAAAAAAAACTGAAATATGCCATTAATGACCTTGACCCTGGTTATTGCTACATTAGCCAATTTGAGAAACACAAACAGGATATTCTTATTCAGCAAAAAATTATCTTCAGATTTACCATTGTTTGCTTTCCTCAAAAATGCCGAGCCAACTTGAATAGGCACCATTTTGGAATTTGTGCCTAGATATGATTATGCTTGCCATCGGTTTTACGGAGGTCACTCGGACGTCCGCGACTAAACCAGACTGACTGAAATGTTAGAAGTGAAATACTTTCATTCAATGGACAACCATGAAAAAAATCGTCAAAACATTGGCACTGGCCACATAGATTGTATGAATGAAAAGAACAGTCGGCTGGCGCCTTTCTTATTCTTGCGATTGTCAGAGAATATATGAAGTCAGTCGTAGTGGGTGTGGTGCGTTGTGCCGCCCAGCTTGGAACACGATAACTGTTAGTTCTGAGTAGATCAGCTCGTAAGTGTCGTTCTCCGTGATGATTAAAGGAACATATTGGGTCAGGTAAGAGGTGCCTTCTGAGGTCACAAGAGGTCAACAGTCTGGAAACCTTGTGAACCGATAAGTCCGGACTAGTTGGTCGATTAGTTAAAATTTGTTGTATAGTTCCTTTTGGGGGAGTACGACCCTATCATTCTCAAGTTTCAGTGTATTTCCACTTCCTCGGGGAAACAATTATAATCCACACTGGTAAATTAATAGAAGTAGTGTGAAAAGTGTAAATGGTAAATAAATGGTATAGTATTGTAAACATTCAAAGGAAGTGGAGGACCAGAAGTAAGTAAAACAACTTTTCGAGTCTGGTCCCTAAAAATGACACATGTAATAACATCACGTAGGAGAGAAAGAAACAGGGGTGGTAGTGGGCGAAGGAGTGAGTGGAGAAGTACGAGAAAAAAAGAGAAGAAAAAACAGTTGGAGGAACGCAAGACACACAATAAGTAATAGTTTTTTAGGAACTATGGTGGAGTAAGTGATGTTTAAGCTTATATCTGGACTCATTGAGTGAAGGTGAGTTTTTAATATCAGGGATTAAGGTGTTCCACATGTGAACACGGGCGGAGTTATTTGGGACGGCGGAATGAATGAAGTGTTCTGTGATAAGGACAGCTCAATAAGTTTCTTGAACGAGTATTATAGTCATGATATGTGGCGTTATTTAAAAAATACGCGCCGAATGTCTCAGGTAGCATGTCATTATGAAATTTATATAGAAAAATCGTAACATTGAATGAGGACTTACCTGGAAGTGAATTCTGTGAAGATTATTCGTCGTAAGCACTAGGGGGAGGTATTACAGGAAGAAACGCCAACTCACCATTCAGTGTCAGATCTTTAAACTGAGGGTCACTTCAACACCCCTAGAACCATGCACCACCCACGGGCTCTACGGGAGGGTGGGCTGTAATACCTCACCCCTATTTGCTTACGACGAGATAATCTCGATCGAATTTCAAGTTCCAGGTAAGTAGCATTTTCAATGATTACGATTATTCCTTACGTAATCAAATAGAGGTCGGATACAGGAGACTTTAAAGCTGAAACGTGAACCCGAAGCAAAATACGGGAACACAAGAAAAAAATGGATGAAACTCTTTATCATCCAAAGTGAGTTCCAACATATATCGTGCTTGATACCGATCAAAAAAACATGTTCAATCGCATTGAATAGAAAGTTGCTCTCATCAGCAACCATCGACTAACATGAAAACATAATAACTATGTTCATCCAAGTTGATCATATCCTATCTTGATTTAACCATGATCGAAACGTTCGCCACGTTGCTCCTAGCAACAATCAACATAACATTTAATATATAATCAAAGGTTCTTGTCCTCAATGTGTCCCTGATGTTAGCAGTGGTAAAATAACACAAAATTTATAAAACTTCGTCTAACAGTCTAAAAAAGGGACGCTGACAGCGAAAACATCCGAGGACTCCCTAAACTGGGTTTCTTTATGAAAACTCCGCGAACGTTCTTCGACCTTCCAACCGCAACCCTTAGAATCTCATACCAATGCATGCCCGTGCGGAGGCCGCCGACATTGCAGCTGCCCGGGTACTGTGGGCGGGTAATAAAAAAATGGTATCAACCCTGATGATGATAAAACCGATCGCAACCATCTCGCCAGTGTGTCCCCGATAAGCCATGTGGCTTGAGTGAAACTGATAAAGAGTTCGTGTGGCACTTTACCCTGAGAGATTCTGTTCTTTCTAAGTAATGTTCCAAAACGGCCATGGATTCACCCGGTCATCCTTGCGGAAATCATCTAAGACCACTCCTAAAGGACCCGTCCCCGGACGAGATTGCTTAACATGGTCCGTCACTAGAAAGTTTATTCCTGATTGCGGACCTGACATGGTGTAAGATCTAACAATTGCAAAGTTTGAAGTCGTTGAGCCGTCACCCGGGCAATGAGCATAACTAGTTTCAGAGTTAAATGCCGCAGAGAAAGTGTTCTAATGGGTATGGAGGTTCTAAGAGGTGTTTGAGAACCCAGGGGGACACATCCCAGATTCCGTAATCGGCAAGATGGCGGGCCCGAACATGGTAGACACCTTTAAGGAATCTAGGACACCAAAAAAAAATGACTTCCCCAATCGTGTTATGTCAATGAGCTGGAAGATAATTGCACAACCGGGCGGTATTATGCACATATCCAGCCCGATGAAAATAAAAGAAAGTAAGAAACGAAGTACCTGTGTAGAGAGTCGAAGGCTATCTGCCTTCCTTTCACTACCAAAAATTGTTTCCATTTTTTATGGACTTGGCATATTGTCTGCGAGTTCCGTGCTTCCACGATTTGACGCACTGATTTCGGAAGCGGCTCGCGCAAAAGCGTGCACCGGAGGGCCTCCCCGAAACGACGGCGGGCAAAGCTGCAGCTTGGGGCAAAGGGGGGGTGACACAACGGTTATGTCCTGGACGCCAGGAGGACCCTACCTGTCCCCTGGGGCATAAGAATGGATGGGCAGAAGCAACGAGAAAACAGTTGTATACCAAGGTTGGGACGGCCAGTTGGGACAACCATTATCCCATGCCCTGGATAAGTGTATTTTTGAACACCTTGACAATTAGGCTGTGAAGGGAGGAAAGGTTTTTATTTATTTAGAGATGAGTGAGAGAAAGAAGAAATACCCCAATTTCTGGAACAGGCCATCAATAAACAAGGCGGGATGATCCAGGCATCCATGATTTACGTAACGGTCCAATGCTATATATTTCGAGGCAAATAAATCAACCTCTGGTCTCCCGAAGCTATTTACAATGCGTTTTGTTGGGAACATAAGTTTGGCTGCAGCATCCATTCTGCCATGCATCTTTGAGGGTTTCGCGACAAACTCATCCGCCACAAGGTTCTCTTTTCCAGGCAGAAAGGCCGCAGCCAAACATGCCCGCTTTAGTGCCCATGACCCATAGAGCTTTTGACAATATTACACTGCGAGAGTGGCAACCCCACCCATGTTATGAAAGTAAGATATGCAGTCGTGTTATAGGACTGAATACGGATGTGGGTGCCCCAGAATTTGACACAAGGAACCTGTAACCTCGTAATATAGTTGTTATTCTAATACATTGATAGACATAGACTGATCTGTGCTTTCAATTTCCGGATTCCGTTTATGTGGGTCTAGTGTTAGAGCCCCCCAACCAAATAGGGACGCATCAGACTGCAAAAACACACAGATCAGGAACGGCAATAGTCTTGTGGGCGCCTTGTAAATTTGCCTCCCACCAAGTCAATATGAAAGTGCTCGTGAGAGAGCTGACATAGACTTTCAACAGTCGCAAAATTGCTCTTAACAGCCAGGTTTTTTCCATCTCCAATGACCTTATAAAAACAAGGTCCGTCGAGAACTTGGGAAAAGGAGATAAGCAGGTGACCAATCACCATGGCAACCTTCGACTGAAGGCGCTGCCTTCTTTTTAATGCAAAATAGCCCCCCTAAACAGCTCTGATTTTTTCCAATGTCAAGCCCGTACCATATTTCGGCCGAATTTAGGACAACCCTAAAAAGGTAATTCCTGGACGGAATAAGGCAAGACTTCTCCCTATTAATGATAATCCCAGTGTTTGAAACAGACCAACTGTTTCCTCTACGGCCTCCAAGCAGTCGGCATGACTGTCTCTACCAGGAGTAAATCATCTATATAAGCCATACAGTTTACTCCTCTTATTCGCAGAGAAGACAAGATGTTAAGTAGTTTGTAAAAAACTCTGGGGCTGAAGTATAACCATTGGCAAAGGCGTGAATTGGAAAATTTCATCGTCCAAAAGAAAACGCAACTAAACGCAAATATTGCCTGGAAGAGGCAGGGGATAGGAACGAATAATAAGCATCTTGGAGATCAACGAAGCATGATGAAGCAGTTCTCTTCATTGTGGCAAGAGCTGAGGGAAGGGCATCCGTCTCAAAGTGGGATACTCAATGTTACAATTAAGTCTTTTCAAATGAAAGATGACCCTGTGCGAACCATCTTTCTTAGGGACATTAAAAATATGGAAATTAAACTGACCAGGAGTACCTCAGACGGCTCAAGGAAGCCCTTAGTCGTATTTATCCAATTCCAAAGGGAATGACTGCTCGTCCAACGAAGGACAACCTGGGTGGGTGGCGGACATAATGCCTCGGTCCGCTTCCGAAACTTAATTGTATCCCCGATCACACTCTAGATATTTTGCTTCTGTGTTAGCATTTCCATTGTGGCAAAAAATTTTCGAATTCTACCCCCAATGGCTTCTGTTGTCCTCCCAAAACTGGGATTTTACCAAACCGTGCTACCGTGATCGTTTACTTCGTGGTACTTCGTTTTCCGATTCGAGGACCCATGGCCTATGGTTGTTTGGTGCCCAGTGGTAAAAAATGGCCTGCACCCCTGGCTCTCCCGGAACCACGTCCACGGCCCTAGAAAGAAGGCCTGTTGTTGCACGGCTTCCTTCACTTATCCGCGCTGTGGCCCTATTTGCATCAGCAATTTATCTTTCCAATTTCTGAGAAAGATCGTCCCCTAACAACATGTTCGTTACGGGATTAGAATATTGCCAAAGGTCTTATCTATTTTGAGCTCTGCCTAATTGCTCACGCCGGTAAGGGCTTTTTAGTTCCATGTGGCCGCGCCCAACAAGGCCAAGGCGTCAGCGGCCTTATTAAACGCCGCTCGTCCAGTACCCTCTGACCGAAAACATATCATTTGCCAACAAAGACACCCGCCTAGGGCTTTGGTCATGCCTGATATGCTGCAACTTTACAAGCCGTTAGCCTCCAGTGGTGGTACTGCGCAGACCGTTCCAGGTCAGGCTATTAATTTGGTCTTTTGCAACGACGTCAAGTTAACTGGCATGTCATACTTGGCCAGCAAACGCTTAAGCTTTTCGGATGGCCAAACATGTGTCAGGGGACGCTGGTCCCCGACGTTTTTACGCGCACAGCAAACTGGCCCTTACCAGGTTTCTTGTCTAATACAGATAAGACGCCAGGTCTGATAAGTCGAGACGCTACTTTCTGGAGGAATAGACAGAGAGCCGGGGGTCACCACCCCACTACTACCTCCACAATCGCACCATCTGGCTCTGCTGAAACCAAATCATAGAACTCATCGAGGTCAAGTTTTCACTGAGTAGTAGGGCCCTATTGTGCGCATCGCCAGACTTTGCGGCCGTCATCCTTACCCAGCACTTTATCACGCAGTTCCTGCATCTGCTTGCATTAGTAAAAAATGCCTCCTCTAAAAATCCAAAATAATGACTACCCGAGCCTGTACGTCCCTGTCTGAGTACACGCAGGAATAAAGTCTACGGGACGCTGGTCCCAGCGCGCTTGGTTCCCTGCTTTAGAGCAACCTGCTTGCTCCCCTAAGACCAATGACATCTCATCCTCATCGACAAAGGAAACAATGTAGTCCTCGCAACAAGGTAACCTCGCCATACCACCCAGGCGTTATGCAATGGAAAATGAGAAAGCCTAGGCCCTAGGGCTAAAAAATAAGTGTTAATGCAAAATAGGTAACTCACGCGAGCCAAGTCCAAAAACCTCACCTGGAGGGTTTCCAGCGATACGCAAGTAGGCTTCCTCCCGAAAGAAGCAACCTATAAACGTATCGACTAAATAGTAGTAGGGCTAAACCCGTTAGCCTGACAGGACTTCGCAATAAAGGCCGCTATGAACGGGTTCTCTCCCGGAGAAAGAAACAGAAAAATCTCATACATTGGGGCTGCTGTACTGCTTTACGGCAACTGTAACAGCTGAATACGCACAGCCCTTCCTCTGGTAAACGGTCGAAGAAAGCCGAAACAAAGGCAGCGTACACTGACAATAGGCACTGAAGCTTTCCGAGAGGATCACGTTCGCGATCCTTCTACGGCGAGGTGAAGATGAACACTGACAATGAATGGGAGTTGGAGTTCTCCTGTAATCGACATCTATTTGATTACGTAGAAAAATTCCCAGTGCATATTTAAATAGATTCTAAGATTTAAGATTCGCAACTGTTTGAATAGGGTTGCGGTATTATGCCGAAAAGGAAACATTGCAAATATTACGAACAATACGTGTTTTGCGCATGAATTAAGGTAGTAAGGTTTTTCTATTAGAATGACCCCCTTACTAAACCAAAATTACTAGGTGGTGGATTGAGGCAATACTAATGTATTATAAAGTGTCAATAGGGTCGCCCTGGGTAAGTAGGTTGAGGACGGGGTAATGACCGCATTCGATTTGTTTAGGTCGGGGGTCAATTTTGGTCAAAAATAGAAAAATTCGAAAAGTTGATATTTTGCGACCCACCGAATGAGTGAAGCTAATACTTAGTATGTGGTTCCCACGATTAGAACATTTGAAAAACGATTGTTGGTGTCAGGTAAGAGGGTCATCTAAGATCAAAGTCTGATGAAAACCTTGCAATTTAGTGTGTAACTTTATTTTCAAGAGGACAGCGAACCTATTGGTGGGTTGGGAAAAACAGGCAACTTTGTTAGACATATGTTGCCCTCAATGAAGAACCTGGTACAATCTCCCGTTTGTCCTGTGGCTGGCTATGGTTGTCAGAACGAATCAAGGAATCAGAGCCTTTTGGATTTCTGGGTTCAGTATCTTCAGTAATGATGTTCCTGATGAATTGTCCTAAAAGTGAATCCAACAGCATGAATGTGTTCACCTGCATTATACCAACATTCCATCGATTATGCGTCATTACGTCTGAAAATACAATTAGTTCCTTTGTTTACTAATATTTAGAATCAAATTGTTTTCTACATAAATATGCGCACTTCGTTGAGTACGTCGAGGTACGCTTTATCCCCATAGTAATTATCCAGCAGAGTGATCCAGGCTCTATACCCCGTGTTGAAATCAGGCAATTGAAATTCCCTTTTTTTCAGCACGCCTTAATACTGCTAAATCTATTGCATAGCCGCGTTAATTACAGTCGAGTTCATCATTTATGATCATTTAAGCTGCTTCAAATTCCCAGTTCAATGGAGCAATTATAAGGGCTCGCATTTCTGTTAGATACTTGAGGAACAAACTCTAGTTCTTCGCGCGCGGCAATGCTTTCCTGCTGTCCACACATGAACTGCACGCCGTTCACACTGGTTCACGTGAATGGTAATCTAGCAGTGGTTCCTGATATTTAGTCTGTTTTGCAATCACATACTGTCATCCAGTTCTTCTACAAAATCATGAAGGGAGGGGGTGGGGGGGGGGGGGAGCAGTAGATGAGAGTAGCTGAGAGTTATCTCCAGCATAACCTCTCAATTCTCAATCTTAAAATTGTACATCCATACGTTGTTATTACGCCTAGTAAGTACCATTTCCGGCATCTTGGGTATACGTATACGCCTACGTACGCATAGACTCATGAGCTCGCTCCGCTCAATAGTCAATGCATTCAACCAACGACGCCCCTGCAATACACTTGTTTGTTGGGTCATTTGAGGTCAACAGAGGTAAACGTCTACAAATCTTTTTAACACGATAAATTCAAATTGCTTGTTCCAGTCAAACTGAATTCTAACCTGCAGCGTTCATGAACCTTATATGAGGTCGAAGTCTAAAAATCATCTTGTTAACGCTCGTACTCCCCATGAAAAGCTACATATCGAATTTCAACCTTATCGAACCAGCATTCTCGACTCATCTTGTTAAAAAAATTGTCCGACTTCGACCTCTCTAGCTTGATCTCAGATGACCTTTGATCTGACGCCCAACATATGACTAAAATACATGTACTCATTGCGGGGAACTCAAATACCATCCATCCAGGTTAGATCGGGTTTTGTGTTGACAAGCTGGAATTGGCCAAAATTTCATTTTTCTGCTTTAATTCTTCCTAAATTACCCGGGTCTATATAAACCAAAAACAATAGTTCTTCAGTCCTTCCATAGACAGCTGCATTCCTAAATTTCAATCTGATCGAGTCCCTGAATTCTGGACTTATCGTATTTTTTACCTCTCTTGACCTCATATGACCCCTGATCGAACCCCAGAACAATATCGTACTAGAAAGGCTAAACGAGCACACAACAGTCTTGACTGTATATATTCCTCTGACTTCTGTCAAGGATCAACGAGAACGCAACATGTTAGTGATTTCTTGCTATTTCATTGGGTGATTAGGCAACTAAGCAGGCAGGTATAGCAGCAATCAACTTACCACATACCAACACGTCCGGATTGTGCTTTCGAGTTGAGATTCAAGTAACCCGTTTCTCCCTTTGGTTATTAACCAACCTGTGCACATAATACCTTGTGCTCATATCCCTGCTTTTCCTAATGGTAGGCCGTTTTTCTGGCTGCTTTTCATATGCCAGTGATAGGCAAGCACGATACCACTGTTGCTAGTTTATGTACTATTCAAAAGCTTGGTTCATCCGGATTGAAAAAAATATTGATGAAAGTTAATGACTGTCAAATGGTAAAACAAGCCATATACTGAGTGGGCGCTGGACGAATTCACCGTTTCTTTACCATCTCTTTCTCCCTCGATGAAACATCAATTAATGCGACTTAACCACGACATTTACAAATTTACTTTGCAACTCGGACAATTGTGTGTACATAAAAGTTTGGTCTAGGGTAGCCCCCAAGACGACAAACTTCTCTTGTGACGCTATTACTCTAGTTGTTTTCCGTGTTGATTCAATATTGAACATGAAATTTATCAGCGCTTCAAAGCTGTTTCACCCTTTCTCACAGAGGAATAACTGGAGATAGCGTGTTATAGATGTTTTAGTCCTTTATTGTATTTCCGTAATCGTTTTTACGAAAAACTCACGGGTCACAAGGTCCATTAATTCAAAGAGGGTCAAAGGTTGAAGGATGTCAGAGTTGGTGCCCCGGATATCATCTGCACAGACGAACAAAATTTTCGCATTCCGCCACTCCCTAAAATGTTTGGTTGCAAAGAGATATAAAGATTGGCATTTATCCGTGGGCTTGGAAGGTGTTTTTACCCTTCTACAAGAGGACTTAGCTGGATAAGCGTGTGATAGATGTGGTTTTTCGTAACGTCCGTGGAATTAACATAATTGTTTGTTGCCAAACGGGCGAGACTGATCGTCACAATGACTCCCATAAGTCACATGGTCCTTAGGTCAAATGAAGTCAACAGTCCGAATGAGGTAAGTAGTTCACCAGATGTTTTGTTCACTGGACGACGAAACGCCTCCATTACCAACAATGCTCAGAAATGTGTCCGTGCCAAAGATATAGAAATGATTGCCCTATGGTGACCTTCATTGACCCCCAAAACAATGGGCTCATCCTCACCATACGGGCAACCTACATACCAAAATAGCTGACAAGGGTTTGATCTGACATTGTTTTTTGTTTTTTTTTGGGGTGGGTGTTCTAAACACAGAGGGTTCATCCCCTCACACAGAGCACCCACGTGCCAATTGGAACTGATTATCTGATTCCGTCCCGTAGATACCGTGCTGACAAGAAAATGTCACAGACACACGCATACAGCTACGCGATCGCAAGACTACTGCCCAGATTTCTTTCGCCTCGGCAAGGAATCGGAACTGAGACAAGAAGCACTAGACCAGCCCCCCGCTCCCCCTCCCGCCCGCAGTGTAACACTGGTACCGTCTACTCATACCCACACATTTGCGGTGGTCTAGCTGTTTTTTTGTTGGATGGCCGATATTGGTAGCTCACTGGTCCCTTCTTCATTGCTTTTTCTGATTGAGGAATCACGACGAACAGTTGTGTTATCAGCTTGACCTAGTCAATTCTGTCCAGTAGATCTGAATGAATAACATGAATTCGTAACTGGAACATTGTAGTAAACTGATCCTAATATTTTACCTGCATAAATGTGGTGTTACTCCATATTCTCAAAAAGGGTTGTATACTACATGATGCTGGCGGCTTGAACACGATGTACTGGTGGAATGTGTTGTTTTGTTCCTGGGTGGAATATTGATTAACATAATAAAATATCTCTGTATTCATTGAGGAGTGCATGAAACTGTTGCAGCGTGACCAAGGGTTTGGATTGGGAACAACACACACATACAATGGCGGTGCTACTTGGTTGCTGAGAGAAGGACCATACGGTTTACGGTGACATACTTGTGGAGGTACTACATTCCAAACAAACGATGCCTCAATAGGCCTCTGGAATCTGATCGAGACATGGCGAGAGGTTTTGGATCTGTACGAGACGCTACACTGTATTGTTGGTGCGGACATGAAACGAAACGCGTTAAAATGGCCTTGGGTGTGGCACCTATCCAGTGCTATGGTATGTCCTTATCTTCATAACAGGTGACTAAAGGGACTCGTACTGTCTAATTGAGGTACGCTACCCAGCGTTGAATATCTTTGAAGTGATCTTGCACCAGAACCAACATTAAAGTGTGGCGTGCACCACCAATGACTAGAACGCTGCCGAGGGAGAATATAAAACGCTGGAAAGCCCTGGCTTCCACCAAGCGAGGTAGGAGCCAGTACAAGCATGGAACTAGGCGTTACCAAGAAGCCTCTCGGTGACAAGACTGGGAATGTACCAACTGGCAAAGTCTCTCATCACTGGTACAGTCCTCCACACCGATTACCCAGAAACACGAAAACGTTTCGAAACATGTTCTGCATGTTTCTGAAACGAATTTATGTGAGTAACACGAAGGTTACGGAAACGGTCCCATACCCTACCAAAAATGTGTTGGAAATATTCTAGAAACGTTTCAATTTACTTCAAATTTAGGAGTTACAGCAAAATAGGAAACAAAAAAGAAAATAGTAATATTACTTCGGACAACACTGATACTAACTTGAATCCGTTTTGGCGCAAATCTTCTGACACCAAAACCCTTTGAGAACAATTTCAGGAATTTTTGGAATGTTTTCAAAAACGTTCCTCAAAAGTTTCAGTGAACTTCTGGAAATATTTTCCTAACCTTGTGTTTACTCAACAAACAACATTTTCGAAACAATCCAGAAAAACATGTTAAAAATGATTTTAAAAGTTTTTTGTGTTGTAGGGTATATGAGCTGACTTCTGCAGTCGTGCCCAACTCCACCAGACGACCCAATTCCACAAGTCCGTGATATTGCAAACAGACAGCTTTCTGTCATTGCAAGCACTGGGGGAGCATACAGTGGCATCTCGTAACCGACATCTCAATATTGATCGTGAACGGACGGCTGTCAGGGATCGGGCCCCTGAATCGGCGACATCGACATCCATGATTCATGGCCAGTCCTCCTAATCTGCGTCTGTACCACAGACTCATCAGAGTCGTCTCCATATTTCTGCGGACTATAGAAGCCTAACCCGTCTCGAGCGGCAAACCACTTCCACTATTGATGTAGGAGGACTGGATGAGAAAGGAGGGGTCAAGTGCAGAAAATGTGTGTGCTGATGAAGTCAGCAGGAACTTGGGAATACAGCTGGACTTTGATCAGATTTGTGATTCACGCTGGAATTGTCTGCTGTTTGAGTGAGTTAGTCTTCCAAAACCCATGACTGCGTTTTTTTAGCTGGAGCTGATCAGATGAGAGAAGGGTTATACCAAAAACCTGCTGAGAGACAGGTTCTCACCAAGTTTGGGGGCTTGGTTAGAACGGCATGCTGCCTTTCGGAGGAAATTCTCTCGAACAGAGGGTACAGTCACGGTCAAAAGGTGGCGTAAAATCTCAGATTTTCAGTGAGGGAAAGAGTGGGTGTAGAGAAATGGGGAAATGTTTCATTTGAATGGGAAAGTGTTTTCCATTGAATGTGTGCTTGTGATCAAACACGGCTTGGTGAGCAACTCAGTATAGGTTGTGAGCATTCTACTTTTGTCACCTGTCTCAAACAGGAACAGAATGATGTGGGTAGCGTTCTACACACATTTAGCATTGACCTGTTGACTCGTATTCAGAGGGAGCATTAACTTGGTCAATAATGACACATGACGCTGAAAGTGTGTAACAATTAAACTCGTAACCCATGTGGTAAATATTTTTCCCATTATGAAGACAACAGCAGATATCCTATGCCTTTGAAGAGGTAAAGTATTTTAGAGAGACTTCAAATATGAACACTTGAACAAAGTGTGCTGTCTTACTGTAGACACTATGATGCGCAGCGCTTCTACCATCGGCAAGAATGGGTAAAGAGAATTATTCCCTAACAAAACATTACACTATCGACTCAACGACCTGGAGGCGGTCGTCGACTCTATTCACACCCATCGTGCTGACACCTATCATACATCGAACCATGATCTATCGACAGAAAACCACCCCCCTCGATCATAACTCTAGCCATCCTTGAACAAGCCCTCTCCACTCGCGTCTGAACCACCATTTGGCCCTGGCATGAGCAGCGATGGATTAACCCTAGCTAAGAAATCAAGCGTCGGGTCTCCATTTCTGCCGGCATGAAGAGGCCCCACCCGTCTCGAGCGGGTAAACCACTCACTATCTATGTTGTAGAATGGTTTGCGGTGTCGCACTGCGAATATGTGTACTGCTTGAAGTCAGCAGGGCTTTTACGGCTAAAGTTTAGATCGTGCCTTGTTATCGGTTTCTTGCTGCAATAACTTACGTTTGGGCATACTAGTAATTGCACAATGCTGTTGCTGTTTTTGCCATACTACGTTGTCATGAATCTTTTTAAACTATTCAGTATCGATACAAACCGCAACTCAGCACCAATCGTGCTGTAGCTCGAACCGTACAAAGGTACCAAGACGATGTACAATTATGAAAAAGGCAGTGTTTCAAGTCCTGGCCTATTGTGCTCCTGTCACAACCTTTCCCTTGACTTCATATTGCCAAAGAGTTTTAGGAGTGAATACTTATGTACTTTGAATGTGTGTGATGTACTTTGCCGGAACAACATTGGAATTTTTACACAATAAGTCCTATATTGCCATTCATGACCGTTGAAACCTTGACTCTCACATGGTCAAAGATGTCCAAAAGTCAAAGGGCAATGAGTCCCGAGTTTGGTCAACAGTCCATTGAAGAATAACTATTTTGGGGTTTGTAATGCTTTTTCATCATTTTTACTGGTTTTAACTCTCGAAGTACATCTGCTGGAAGAAGCTTATGGATTCCCAAACAGTCATTCTTTTTGATTGAGTTGACCAAACTTCGTCCGCAATGTTCATTGACCTTCAGACCGTCATTATGACCGAACATCATCACTAACCTGTGCATCAAAATTTGTGGGATAAACATTTTCTGGCTCACTGATGGCCGAAGTTTGCAAACTCCCCCAATGGACCCTGTCATTATGTGAAAATTAACTTTAAAGAAAATCAACTGAAAATTGTGAGATGCATTCAAGTACCATTGCGTAAAATTCATGGATTGGGCCCTCGGGCCCAATGGGACCTTAGACAAAAATGCCTGAACAATTTGAAGGTATCGCTGTTAGATCATCATTCTGAACGAATGTCAGCACTGTGCACCAAATTGGAGAGGAGAAACATTATTACGCGTAATTTCACACATGGCCCCATGGCTAACTGGTCTTCGGTCCTAAATTCCTGAGCACCCTGATGATACGGCTAATTAGACCATCATGGTACCGGAACATCAGGAATGTGCAACAAAATTTGTAGGAGATACAGATTTGTGGCATTTCATGTAATGGGCCCCAGGGCCCAAACTGAGCCCTGGGCCCCAAATTCTCGACACCCCCAATCTCTCTACCCAAGGCCCATAACATTACTGTACTTCCCAAAATATCAACTTGAAAGCATGTGGCGGAGATGTGCATTTCACGTACATTGTGTTCAATTTCATAACAGGGCACTCTGGCCCAAGTGGAACTTTTGACCAACATTCCTGACACCCCGAAAAGATTAACTGCTGTTAGACCAATCATTATGCCGAATTTCAGCACTGTGTGCAACAAAATTTGTGAGAGGATAAGCATGTTGTGTACTCACATGATGGGCATCTTTATCCCGTGGCACCCTGAAGGTACGTCAATAGAACCATCATCTACATAAGCACTGTGCAGCTAAATTTGAAGGAGATACAAGATTTTGCGGTATTTTATATAATGGGCCCCAGGCCCACCTGAGCTCAATGGGCCCAACATCCTGAACCCCCCCAATGGCTCTCTCCACTCAAAGCCATAACCTGTACTTGAAGAAAATCTATTGAAGCTTGTGGGAGGAGAATTTCAATTACCATTGTGTGGAATGTCCTGAAATGGGCCCTCGGCCCAAGTGGGACCCTTTGATCAAAAATTCTGAACCCCCGAAGTATGGCTATTGGACCATCATTTGATCTACTGTCCCTTTAATCCCTTGTTGACTTGACCTTCACGAAGCAAACTGTCCCATGGTCAATGAACATTGTGGGTTCCAGTTGGTCGACTCCATGCAGGATGACTTTTGGGAGCCCCAAGGGCCATTTGTTTGACCCACTGGATAATAGATAGATAGATAGATGATAAGATGATAGATAGAATAGATAGATAGATAGATAGATAGATAGTATAGTGCCTGCAATTCCAATAGCTCAACCCACATAGCTGGTTTGATCTAAAATATGAACATTTACACGCATTTTTTTTTTAAATCTACCCTACATGATGAAACGACGTTAAGAGAAGAACATTGGAAAT
This sequence comes from Sclerodactyla briareus, assembly GCA_026419785.1. Lineage (NCBI taxonomy): Eukaryota > Metazoa > Echinodermata > Holothuroidea > Dendrochirotida > Sclerodactylidae > Sclerodactyla > Sclerodactyla briareus. The sequence goes on along the minus strand of JAODTK010001888.1, from coordinate 24,646 downwards.
GAGAACGACTCATAAAAGTGGTGCAGAATAGAATTGTATAGTAATAGGTTTTCCGAACGTTCGGTGCCTCTCTGACACCGTTAGGGCTTACCAGGGTGTGACCAGATTTTGTTTACCCACGTCGGATTGTCTGCCTGTTTTCTAAGCAGTGTGTAGCAGTGGGGGAGGTGGGAAACGGCCCCCTGACGAGATATCGAGAGGGAAACTCTTGAAATCGAAGGCCTAAAACCTGGACTTGGAGGAGGGAAGGGGAAAATTAAAGGGAATATGGAAGACCCTAAACCACAAATTTGGGAAAAAGTGATAATATCGCGGAAACGAGTGGGCACAAATGGCATGAGGTCATGGGGGTACTTGATGACGCGGAGCCATCTTTCTTTGACAGATTTCGAGGTCAACCCCCATCCCCCCTTCGCCCCCCCCCCCTTCCAACCTACCCCGCTCATCAGTTGGGCCGATGGAGTCGCTCGAATGAAATACGCCAGAGCGGGAAATCGTTCCTCCCCTCTGACTCGGAAGGCTAGCTACGCTCGTCTGATTCTAAGCTTAGTCCTTATAATGCCCGAATCACAAGACAGGGACTAAGTAAAAACTTGGGATAAGTAATCTCATAGTTTTCATATTTTTAAGGAGTATCCAATTGGGGGTTGATTCATCGACCAAAAATGCATGAGTAATTTAAGTATGGTTTTGATGCACTCCCTTTTGTCACCTTGTAACAGGCACGGAATGCCATGGGGTATAGTCCTACAACAATTGCGCCTACTGGGGGCTTATCGAAAGGCAGAGGTCTATGGATGCTATATTTGCATCCCGGCGGCTTCTGGACAAATACCGAGAGGGTCTGGAGAAAGCTTATGACCGAGAAAACCGGGAAGAGTTTGTAATTACTGCATTAGGAAAAGAAGGGGTTACCTAGAAGTACTCAGACGGTAGAGTACATGTTTATAAGGACTGTCAACTGTAGTACCATGTACATCCGGGTGTGGACTGTGACGTCAATAGACGATCACAAGTAGGCTGGAGCAGATTATGAGTGGCATAGTATCGACAAGAAAGTGCACAACCCGATTTAAGAGGAAGATCCAGAGAGTTGTGGTGCAGCCATTAATGCTTAACGCATGGAACAATCCCCCTGACTAAGAGGCAAGGAATCAAAGCTGGATGTAGAAATATGAAAATGAATATGGATGCTGGGGCTGACAAGAAAGGATAAGTGAAAAAATGAGAGTTCGGAGGGAGTCTGGGAGTGAACCGATAGCAGGAGATACAGCAAGCGAGGTTCGGTGTTAAGCCATGTGTAGAGGAGGGCAGAAGGGAATGTTGCAGGCGAGTAATGGAAGATGGGCGATACCAAAAAACGGAAGAGGGGTAGCCGAAAAGGAATTGGAAGGGACTGCCTGATGGTAGGATTAATGCTTGATGAGGACGACCGCCTACGATGGTTTACTTGGAGGAAAGATGGTCCGGGCGATTCTCGCTCAATACTTGGAGGTACTGTGTAAGATTAAGGCCTCCCCTCGCCTGACTACATGAATGATTTTAATTTCTTCGTTTCTTCTTTTGATTATAACAAACAAAGAGGAAATTTATGGAAAATGTCAACGAGTCACTATGGAATTGACCACTCACTTTCGTTTCTACCTACCTGGGAATAATACAACACGACCTATATGCACCTTTTTTTTTTTTTTTTTCGATTATACAGTATGCAGCTTGCTATCTGAGGATATGTTAGGTGTTATAAGCCTTTTTATGCAGCTGGTTGGTAGTGAGATTCGCAAATTTGGCAGGTTCTGCCACCCAGGTGGCAACAAGGCAGACCACTGAAGTGAAAAGACCAATGGACTGGCTTTTATGTTTGTATGGTTTCACACGTTGCACAATAGAGCAATTACGCTGCAAATTCCCCCTCCCCATCCTAATGTACGAACATGCAGACAAAATGGTTTGTCACCAGTGGTGTATCTTACGACAATTGTTGGAGTAAAAAACTACTGCTCAGTCTAAGCCCGCGTTCATAATAGGTCAATTATGAGATATGGCCTTCGAAGTTGATGCATGCAAATTGCGCAACATCGGAAACATTGTCACCACCACCATAAAAAATGATGTCATTGCACAACTCCGAAATAGCTTCGTCTATGGGAATGAACATATTGCAGTTTTGAGAAATGATTAGTCTATGAAAGGGATTGTCGTAGGGGTTGGTAGGTGAGGTGGATGGTTACTGCATTGAGAGGAATACAACAGAACTTCTGAGGAATGTTGAGTTATTTGACACAAGCAACACAAGTGTGTTGTTCAACAGTGATGTCATGCATGTATTCATCACGCGATGGGGATTTTCCCTTATTCTCTGTATATAACAAACTACAGGGCAATAACTCACATTAGAAAACATGATTGAAATGGGGTTGGATCTATGAAGAGCTCGGTAGTGTTCGTGTTGAGAGCAGGCCACAGCAGACACTCAGCATTGGAGAGAACAAGGCAGGATCGCACCAGTGCTTCGCTAGTGCGCGATCAGGTCCATCTAATATACGTCATAATCGCAAACAATACGAGGCAGTTAAGTGTTGCTTTAAGATTTGGTATTAGCTAGTCAACAAAAAAGACACCCACCTAATCGGTGATCAGTTTTAATCGTAGGACGAGTATTGACAATGTGTACTAAAGGAATATAAGTTTGTGAAATGTGACTAAGATGGCCTGAATAGGCAAATTAAACACATTATTCAACTTTCTATTGACCAATTTTCGAATTCACATTATTTCAGGACATGGTGGACCACACTGAATACATTTCATGGGAATTCAACAAACTTGAACATTTGCATAACTGGAGCAATTATACACACGCATACTCCCCAGTGACTCAAGTCAGTTAACTTTTTTTTGAGGGACTCAGAAATGAGTGTGATGGAGAATGAAAAAATGAATGATAGCAATAGCAAAGTGAACGAGTAAATGTGTAACACATATGGTATCTCAAACCTCTTGAATATTAAAATCATGGCCTCATTGACTAATTATTAAAACCATTAACAACCATAACAACAGACTGGGCCTTTAGCACGATCCTACATACGTGACTCTATGGTATAAACCACATTACTGAGATGATAGTTCCCTCCAGATCCTCATATTGTCCAACCAATTTAATGACCATACGGACCACGGCAGCTCATTGTGGATACTGGTCCTAAATCTAAGAAAATTTGTTGATTATCCTCAGTGTCCACCCAATAAAGTGTATCTCCTACTCTCGTGCTTCCAGCCCGGCCCAAATACCTGCACTCCCTGGGGAGTTACTACCAGTGGCAATATAAGCTCCGCTACTGCAGGTGTAACCGAAAACCAGCCATTTGAATAGGTAGTTAATCATGAATACCAGCAACCAAGCCTTGTCATATACTCAGCACTCAATGTTTACAGATTCATGGTAGTAGTGGCACATGCATGAAAGGCTGAGTATAATCTCCTCCTGAGTTCCAGATGAGTGGACAAGGGAATTCCATGGAGCGTGTAGAGAAATAAACGCTCCATGATATTAGTGGCTACACAAATGTATGGAGTTGGTAGGGGCTTCTTTCATCATTACATGTTTCAAAATTAGGATTCGATAATTGGATAAATTGACTTCCGATAACAATAACAGTTTTTTTTTAAATATTCAACACATAACCCAGTGATGTCTCAGAAATCAAAGCGTTATCGCATACATTCTAGAGTTTGTAACAGGAAATGTTATATTTGGCAGTTTTTAGGCCATAAGTGACCTTGAATGACATTGACGTTGATTTCATGAAAAATGCCTTGCCTCGATGTGTGATGCAACAAGCTGCAAAAGCATTACATAATCAAATACACACACCCTATTTGGCATTGCCCGAAAGTATCAATATCATACCGAGCTTCGACCACTTATAACTTGAAGACAGGTGTCATATTGTAAGCGGAGAGTTGGTTTCGTCGATGTAGCACACAGATCTTCTATATCAATCCACAAAAGAACCGTTTTTATTTCTTTTGCCTTTTAATCCTAAATAGCACATTTTCCTAGGACTCGACTGTCCTTTCAAACTTTTCATTAGACACAAACCTCTACGAACACCCTCACTGCACTAAGTTCGATCGTTTATGTCTCTTTAATTGAAACCATTGAAAAATGACATAATTTATGCAAATTAGTCACATTACTTGACCTTTCATGACCTTGACAATGTTGGTAAATGATCTGGATTGAAGGGGTAACCATCTATACCAAGTTCCAAGAAATTCACCAACTTTGAAATCAGCAAAATTTTGGCAAATTGACTATGTAAATGCAATTGGTCACATTAAATTTACCTCTGTTGACCTCGCCCCTGCTGTAAAATTCATCGAGGACCATGACTAAACCCTCTCCCACCAAGTTCATGATCCAACCACTTCCAGAAAAGTGCATAAATCATGCAATTTAGGACTACTTACTTACATATATCATGCCAGGAATCTAATCAGTTCCTGTCCTTCATATTTTGCATATACTCCGACCGCATCACATGGCATCTACCGATCAGAGATTATTTGTACACAAGCTTCGGGCCATTTTCATTGAGAATATGCAAATTTATGCAATAAGTATGGTCTTTGTTCCGGACAAAAGTGAATGCACATTGACAGCTCTTCAACCGCGCCCTCCACGAAAAAGGATCAGCATGAGGGCATTCGTGGTTCAGGAGATATCGAACCACACATACTGACAGACAGACACACACATAAAGTGAACACTATGCCTCTCCTTGAACAACGTTCAGGCATACAAAATGTGGCATTTCATGGTTTCCAGTATGAATTTGACATCCTCCAAGGTAACACGTTCTAACGGGCTAAAGAATGAAGAGCAGCACAAAGCCCACAGAACCTTGACGGAAGCAACCCACCTCTGGCTGCTTAACCAATTCACTTTTAGGCATCAATAAGAAAATTGCAACTTCTTCAGATATTGGTGTATGACTCCCATACTACTAATGCCTCACAGTGATTTAACACGAAAATTGTCTGAACCAACTAATTAGGAACAGTGTAGTCACAATTATGTAGGAATACAAGTCTCTGCAAAACACCACTGGTGAGAATGGTGAACGGAAATGTGACATCATCATCATAGTCGTTTTAAAACGTCTGTTATCCACACTGATATGGTTGGAAGACACTGGTGTCTCTCTTCCAGAAACATCTTTACCTACAGTACAACAACTATACCCTTCTCCGTGAATCTTCCTAGACGACTCATTCCATCTTCCTGGGTCTCCTAGACCTCCGAGCCGATATAGCTCTCTAGATATCTTGCACTCACTACCAGTTTATTCTCCTTCATCATCTCTATGAGACCAAACCATCTCAGCTTCCCCCTCTGCACACATCACACCCTTAAAGGCTAAGGCCTATTCCTCCGCTCTTCTGGACTACACCATCTGCAAATACCCGATATAATGCATATCCTCTCAGTTTCTGGGATCGTGAACCCTGAGTGCCCAGGCCATGTGTCACTACTAACAGAAGAACACTCCTAATCCTACACCGGCCTCAAACACCCACCCGTTAGTGGACAAAGCAAGTGTTCAACTCTTATTAAGCGAAGCTCCTCTTATTTCTTCTTCCAAGCACTTTTGGACCTCTGTCTGAGCACTACTATTGCCCAACCACTCCAACTATATCACCAAGACACTGGAGAACAATTATATGCTGATATAGTGTAATATTTGTATTTTATCCAAATTTGAAATTGAAAAGATAATAACAGTTCTTGAAAATGCCAAAAATTCCTGCAAAAACAATTACTACTGCACGAACAATTATGGAATTGAACACATAATAGACACAATATAGGTGCCTGTGTGTGTGAGTTTTCACATTTTCCCATTAAGCAATATTTCTCTGAAAGGGTAATGGCCAATTTTACTCCATTCTCCTATTTTTAGTAATCAATAGGGTAAGCAGTATATTTGTGGTTATTTTATTATTAGAGCGGATTACAAGATTACAGTTGAAGCGTAGGAAGTACAGTGATGTGGTATGGCACATTGGAGTGTGGTAATTAAGTGTCAGATTCTCACAAATCTTGGGGGATATAGTCTACCTTCAATTCCTATAAACCTAAACATAACTGGTAATATTCATGTCAGTGGTGTCATTCAATTTGTTGAAATTGTCAAATGTCATTTTATATTCTGCTTTTGATCCTGAGCAATTCGAAATGGAACTGGAGGTCATTCAGTGGGTCTAATTGCCTGATTTAGGCCAATTTTGGAAGTTTGTTGGATTTAAAGAGAGGATCACAGGAGGTTACATGTGTCTAATTTGCATAACTTACGCCAAACGATTTTTCATTTGGCACATCTCCACAAAACTTGGGTAGACATTATCAACATCTAGCCCAATGCTTTTGAATGTGGTACAATTCCAATTTGCCCTGATTTGGGCCAGTTTTGCTCCACCTAGTCACAATCTCTAAATGCACGGTTGGTGGTGATCATCATTCTGTCCCCATTAAAATTTTTGAAGGTGAGACTGTCACTGGTGACTGATTTTATTAGTTTACGTCTCTTCTTCACAACACTTGGTAGGTATGGTCAACATTCAGTTCCGGTGAATTGGAAGGTTGGACTAGTCACTGGTGACTGAATTTATTATTTACGTCTCTTCTTCACAACACTTGGTAGGTATGATCAACATTCAGTCCCAGTGAATTGGAAGGTTGGACTAGTCACTGGTGACTGATTTTATTAGTTTACATCTCATCTTCACAACACTTGGTAGGTATGGTCACATTCAGTTCCGGTGAATTGGAAGGTTGGACTAGTCACTGGTGACTGATTTTATTAGTTTACATCTCATCTTCACAACACTTGGTAGGTATGATCAACATTCAGTCCCAGTGAATTGGAAGGTTGGACTAGTCACTGGTTAGTGCTATTCACATGTGGAACCTTAGGGGCAGGTGAAACCACCTCTATGATTCTTTCAAAATTCTGTTGTTGAAAACTGAATACCTCAACAGAAACCACCACTCACTTACGGGAGCACATGCCTGGAAGCAAAACCTAGCTGCCTCCACCCAACCACTTTTCCAATCCGCCCAGCCTCCTCTGGGCAAAGCGACCAGGCCTGGGCCTGCCCATCCCCCCTAACTCCCTGAGGTACCCATGAAGTTGCGCCAAACACAAGCTACAGGGGGAATTCCTGATGGTCAGGCCCCAACCCACCAATGACTACAGAACAGGGGAGACTAGCTACCCCTTGTGACATGCCCCCCCCCCCCCCTTATATGACCTCTTTCCTTCCTTCCTTCATGCATCATAGACACACGAACAACCAACATGACTATAAGATTCCTCAACATTTGTCAAGGGATCAAAGGCAGTAGTTGCCATGCTCATTGTTGTCGCGAACCAACCAATTGCATGGAGCTCTCATGTTTTGCAACCCTTTCTTCTTTCTCCAAGCCTGTCCAAACTATCCCTGATTCTGATCGAGGAGTAAATTCAACCAATGTCTTCATTTCACCGATTCCTTCCTGCAAGATTTCCATATACTTCTCAGTGCTGGCTTCAAATTGTCATCAAAAATTAGTCAATGCTCTGGTCTGTTATCCTCCAGAGATCGTCTCCAGTGAGACGCCAGTTTTCAGCTGCAATCCTGTACTCCTCTGACAGAGTTGTCTGGAAGACCCCTTTGTCATCAGTCTAGGAAGAAATACAGAACAATAGCATTGATAGCTAATCCCATACTAGAGACCTCCAAAAGTTTCAATAAGGAATGGAAAATAAATTTAACATTGCTTTTAACATATTCATTTTAACCGAACTCTCTTGAACAAGGTCTATCACCTTAGGGGCCTACCCGCAGTGCTTTCAAACAAGGTCTGTCTCCTCAGAGGCCCACCTGCAGTGCTTTCAAACAAGGTCTGTCTCCTCAGGGGCCCACCCGCAGTGCTTTCAAACAAGGTCTGTCTCCTCAGAGGCCCACCTGCATGCTTTCAAACAAGGTCTGTCTCCTCAGGGGCCTACCCGCAGTGCTTTCAAACAAGGTCTTTATCCTCAGGGGCCCACCTGCAGTGCCTTCAAACAAGGTCTATCACCTTAGGGGCCTACCCACGTGCTTCATTCATCAAAACATCAAGCTTTCCAAACAAGGTCTGTCTCCTCCTCAGCAGTGGCCTACCCACAGGCTTTCCAGCAAGGTCTAATTCACCTCAAGGGGCCTACCCTCAGTGCTTTAAACAAAACTGTCTCCTTAGGGGACACCCGCAGTGCTCTCAAGTCAAGATTTGTCTCCTCAGGGCTTCCTGCAGTGCTTTCAAAAAAGTCTGTCTGGAAGGGGCCTACCTTGAGCTTTCAAATGCGGGGGGTCTGGTCTCCTTGAATGCCTCACACTACCCACATGGTAAAGCACGTACTGGCCTGCAAGGTAACAGAGGTAGGTAGGGGAAATGGCGATGTTTGCCAGGGGTGGAAGTAGGTTATGACAAAGCTGCACCCTGTCCATCAGGTTCACTAAGACCCTTGGTTAGTCTCTCAGTGGGTGTGAGGGAGCGCTGCCATGTACAAGACGTAAAACCTGAATCTCGATCTCAAATGCTCCACCAAAGACTGTTGAAGTGTTAGGACATCATATACTCACACATAAGGTGACTGGGTGCCCTTTTATATCAAACAGTACTTGAAATGGCTGTCTGCATATGAGTAAGGTCTTTCCCAATCAGATTAGAGGTCAGGCAACATTCTGCAAGGCGGAGAGGAAAAAATTCTACAACTTGGGCATGTTGGTTTTTGCTATAGCTAGGTGTATAGTTTACAGGTTCATACTTATCCAAATAAACGATGGCAATGATTCAATTGAATCTATTAGTATATGTGGCATCTGTGTGTGTTTCGCTAATTGTGAGCACTGATATATGACAACACACCTTCTAGAGGTCTTTTTCCCTCCAAGGAAAATGCTTTGAAATGCCCTGAAAAACCCTCTACACACTAGGATGTTGTTTAAGAGGTTAAGTCCTTTAACATCGTTAAATTCTATTTTTTCCTTTTATGCTTGCGAGGAGACACTTGATTCACCCTCGTCACACGCCACCCAAAGACCCGAACAAATATGTGTCTCGGGTTAGCCATAAATACTGTGAAGCCTTTATGTGTGTGTGTGTGTGTGTGCGTGTGTGTGTTATGTCTCTGGGTGTATGCATTGGGTGTTTCATTCTATCAGATTTTTTAAGGTTTTCAATAATAGTATCTCCAGTTGAATAGTCCGAACAAGTCCATATTTGACATGAGCCTAGAAAGTCTTGAAAAGACTGTGTTTCAAAATGTTTAGGATGGTCATAATATCCTGCCACTCAGGTGCGCGCCCTCATGCTGTACGTTCAAGCACTTCATTCGACCTCCCATTGACCTACTCTCGACTTCAAAACAATTCAAAAATCTGGACCAAAGGTGAACCACCACATTCAACGGGTTCCATGAACATCTACAATCTTTGAACATAAATATTTATGAATGAATTCGAACTGGCTAATGACTCACATGTTGAATTATCACAGGAGCGAGGGCAAGACCACACCTATCTAACAGAGTTTTATGGTGCCCAACAAAAACTCCACGATTTGCGTAAATTAGCACATTAGACACAGTATATGGGACGCCAATGACTGTTCGTCTGGGTGAAACATTTCCCGGGATTGACAAGTCGACGGAATCTCACTAAGTTTTGTAAAATTCTGACAGATTCCTTAATAGCATATTTTTAATATCCGAGTATCTAATCAGTTCATCTACCTAACACCCTGTACCTATGTACCAACCCGGCGTCCTGGGTTTTCTTCTTCTTCCTTCCCCTCTCTCCGTAATTTTGTTAACCATCCTCAAACAATGGAAATAAAATAGGGTATTCCTCACCTTATCAGTGACCTTTGTGAGCGTTTTCCCCCAACCTTGAAACTAATACAAAATTTCATTGGACATTGGTCTCACTGTTCCGGATGATCCACTAAATGAGCAATCATGACACACATTAATACAACACAAAACAAACATACACTTCACATACAAGGACTTGCACCTAGGCCGTCTATACCTGAACTTAGTTCAGCGTGACGAGATATTATATGTGATTTCCCATCAACAAAATGTACCTTACCATTGGTCACTGATCAGAATATCAAATGGTTGCGTATTATAGTGTAGCTACTGAGCTCAAGCAATGCGTTTGTTCCACTTTTTGAACACCAGCCAACACTGATGTAGTAATCGCATTATGTTATTAGTCATTTCATAAGGATAATCTTCATTTAGGTTCAAAAAAATAGGTGATCCAGCGTGATGCGCTTTCAACTCATGGCAACATGCACAGCATGCATTTCAACACCTTCCAGGCATGCATTTTACAAGAACGAAACCCTTGTAGCTATGTATAGAGGACTCCAATAAGCACGAAAAGGAAGACCTCTTGTGACTCACAAGCACCATATGAAAATGAAAGGGGAAATCATTTTCATCCATTAAAGCAAATTGTCACAGATTATCCATGGGCTGGGTGGTTATGAAAGAACCATTCCCATAGAAATATGGCAATTCCATATGACTATAGTACTTCAGCCTTATCGATGGGAGTCCCCATCTTTGTGGATTGAAAGTTTGAAACCAGAGTCCAGTTGTTCTGGTGATTCCTAACATGAGCAATGAGCAGGTGCCACCTGACTCCAATTGTCATACCTGACCAGTGGGATTGCTATCAGGTTAATAGGACAGCACTGGACCGGGTGCCTGGAGGTTCACGCTCTCTCAAGAACGGCTATGTCATGGCTCCCAGCTCTCTTGCGGTTTGCTGTCTCAATTGATATAATGATATATTTGATTATTTCGTGCAGAGAGGAAAATCTGTGAAACTGGCCGACCGATTGGGAGTTTTGAAGCTTCCATCAGCTTCTCTTCCATAGCCTATGTTCTCCTGACGAGGTGGGTTGTTGAAGGTCCATGGCCGATCCTATTCCGGGGGGACTTGTGAAGGAGCAATCACTCTCCTCTGTTTGTCCCTGGCTGAGAACCTGTCAAGGAAGAAGAGGTTAATTCCCTACACAATCCTGCAGTCACCAACATTAGACTTATGAAATTTCCTGCTAGAAAAGAAAGTCAAAATATAATCTTTTCAGGACTTTTTCTCCTCCTTTTTTTATGCTTAGCTGGTCTATGTAACAAGGAGACAAAACCCCTTGGTATGCCCGCAGCGAATTAGGTGTGGCCCATTTGGGTATATCTTTCCAGTATTGCACCCCTCCTGACCTGTCCGAACCTATAACTGTGCACTGAGATTGTGAGGATGTGGCCTGTCCGTTAAAGAGGATCGTGACGACCTACAACGTAATGAGTGAGGTATGCTGAGGTAGAATGGGTGGGGGTCGAAGACTGAGGATTGGATCGCCTGGACTCTCCTGCCGTTGCCGGGGGACAGTCCCACTTGAAGCTGAGGTAAGATGTATGGACAGTCATAGCACTTCCATTTTTGTTTTTAAATATTTGAAAAACATTGCAAACAACTCGTCCTAACCAGCTGACATTTTGGACAAATACAAATAAATAAACCAATAGTGATGTAGCTAGAAACACACAAATGCGATCATTTAGTGCAAGAGGAATTACATTGTGTTTTGTGGAATGACACCAATTCAGTGGCCCAATGAACACCCACAGCCCATTTAAAGTCATTTGTCACTGATGAGAACACTATGGGTGGTGATCATCCAAAGTTAACCTGCAGGACAAAGCAATTTACCTCTCAATAATACCTTTCATACAAGGATATCCCCAAGAAGACTGCTGACCCAGACACCCCTAGCTGATCCAAATTTGCATTCAATATATTAAATGTGATATTCTTAGACGATGCATTTGTTTCGTTTTTTTCTACGATGGCTCATGTCATGCTCCACAAAATCGACTCTTGTAAGGCCCACCTGTCAATGAAAATGGTTTTGCCCCCAGTTTGCAGAAACATTTATTGAAAGGAAAAGCGTACTGCTAGTCAATGATAACACTGCCCAAGTATGACAGCAATCCAACCTAATCTATATAGAGGGGTGAGGGGGGATTTTTGCAGAATTTTTCAAATAATAGCTCAATATGCCTTATAATGTCCTTCAACAGCAAATAATTGATACCAGTAGCTCAATATGCAGGGTGGTGACCTTTGGCCATAAATCCCTGAAACACCAAGCAGGTATCATAATCCATGGTAACAATAACTGGCTGATGGGTGAAGCATTTGTGGGAGAAGGCTTTGCAATTTTCTTTGTGATTCTTCACATAATAGACTCAGTATACCCTTCGAATGACCTTGGCCCTCCTAACATCCTTGAACACCCAGAGTATCACTAATCCCTGATAACACCGGGGGGGGGGACCTGAGTATGCTAGCTAGTAACCTAATATGGAGGGGAGAGCAAGCATTGGCAGATTTTTGTCTTGTTTTGTTTGTTATATAATAGTAAATAATAGTAATATATAGTAAGTGGAGTTTATTGTGATCTTCAACATGAACGCCCCCACCCCCTTCCCGAAGGTAGTAATAGTCCATGAGCTACTGACAGGTACGAGCAAGGTAGGGAAGGTGTTGAGGGCATTCCAGCCTTTCACTCCACCCTTAAGAGGTGGGTGAGGAGCACATGAGAGCACATGGAGTGTTTGAAAGACTATATGCAGGATTGAGGTGCTGATCACCAGAACAGTCAGCATCAATGATAAGCATAAAGGTTGTACGGGTGTCTAGGACTGTTCAACCTGGGATAATACAGAGGTACAGCAAGCAAACTCACCTCCGCAGTGCAGTGGATAACTTCAACCCAGAGTTCCTCGGCCTTTGCAAGGAGGGGCAGCACCTCAGAAATATTTCGTGGTCTTGAAAAAACATGTGGTGTGTGAACAGCCAAATGTTATAGAGTTACGTGAGAAGAGTCCCTCCCCTCCCCCCAACATGCAGTTTAATCCCACTGTGATGAACCAACATCAAATGAAACCAATATAAACTGCTGGAAGTTCTACTAACAACATGACGACTAACAAACAACGCATTATTTGCCAATTTCTGATGCGTGTTTTGTTTTTCTTAGCGGGGGTTGTATGTGTGAAATTCTTGAAGAAAGAAACAGACCCTGGGCCTATTTTCCCAACTACATTTTAGGCATTTTGGCAATCCTACAGGTCTGTCAGAATCTTGAGACGCCAACTGATTGTGAGGAATAGGAATCGAACATGGACCCCTTAGTACAGGTTTTGATTGAGGTGCATGGTATGTGGCAGCAGATTATTCTCAGAAGACATACCTCTGTAGCCATGCGTTTTGATGGGATGTTTATGTTGGACAGTTCTCCCATAGAGTTTCCTTCAGGACAGAATAACCTCTATAGCACACAGTGTGATGATGTAGGTTTTATTGTTGGAACATGTTCTTCCCTGAAGTTCCCTCAGACAGACTGACCTGCGGATTATGGAAAATCTGGTTAACTCTTCTCCATGAGACATGGATTTCCCATAGGACATGCATTGCTGGGGGGGGTATTGGTAATAATGATAAATGATAATGATTCGATTTTATACGCCTTACTGTGGCAACCACATCTCAAAGGAGCTTCACAATCATTACCCCTCCTCATTGGTAACTTTTCACAACCACACTATATAGTGCACAACCCCTGCTGTTCGCACCTGGGACATGAAGTATGCCACATCATTGTGTCCCCTGGGGGAGTTCCCATAGGTGCAGCCACATACAGTGCAACGCTTATGACGTTACTAACGGGTACTCATGTACACCTGGGGGGAGGTGAAGCAAGCGAGGAAAGGGAAAAAGCATACCTTGCTCAAGGATTACTACGCGAACCCACAACCCTGGGTTATGAGGATCGACGTCTAACAATTAGGCCACCACGCTCTCTGGTTTTAATTGTCCTAATATAGGAATGAATAACACCCACTGCATTTGTATAGCAGGGGCCACAAACCCAACAAAAATCCAGTTTCTTTGGGGGAGAGAGGGATATTTTGGCCACTGTGAAGATAGTCGCAGCTCTTTTTCCATTCTGCCGCTTGGCTGCAGAATATTATCTTTACCCCCCAAGATGGTTGAAATTCACCCCCAACCTTCTCTAGGGGTACATCTACTCCCACTGGTACACCATAAAATCCTACTAGTGAGATTTGAATACACTTGATATAAAACAGAGGTGGACGCAGACTTACAAAAGGATGCCAACTGAGGTCTAATCCTATAGAAGGCCAGCACTTGAGTTGAGGTACTCCTCAGCTAGTTTGACCACCTCCCCCATGACGGAGGTTCACTTGCGGTCAAGGACAGAAGCACTGCAGGAAAAAGGAAGAGAGTGTTAAACCAGGGAAATGACAAATTCTGCATAAATTATGCCAATTAGACTACCTAATCAGCAATTTTTTTTTACGCTAAAACTGACCCCCAGTTCATGTAAATACTATTTCTCAGTAGCTACGCAGGAGAGATGTTGCAGTGGAGGGGAGGGGGGAGGGGGATGGGGGGGTTGAGGTCGGAACCCAAGGAAGTGCATCCTACTAAATGGCCTTCACCCTTCCTATGGGCCCTCGGGCACTTGCTGCTGCAGTTTGTGCTGAATAACAGCTGCACAAAACTTCTACTGAACTTCAAAAACCACGTGCGTACGCCTGCTATCCTGTACCTATATACCAAACCACGGCACCATAGCTCCTATGTTTGTCTGCATCTTTTGTGACCCCGCCAAACAATGGAATACATGAAATAGGCTTATTACCATTCTTGCCTAACTAGATCGATGTATACCACCTACAAAATTCATCGAATTGGCCTAATGGTTATGAGGAGATCCCGCTAAGGGGAAAAAAAGCCTGATACACACATTGATCATCTGCCCTCAGCAAAGTACCTCAATACCAAAAAAACATTGTTTTTTTTCTTTTTTTTCCTTGTTCAACCAATGACAGTAGGATATCCATACACAAATATATTTTATCAGGGTTTGCGTCCTTGCTGGGGCTGAATAGGACTGATCCTCTCTGCTCAGCAAAAAGTATAGTATATCATTAAGGACATTTAAACTTTTTTCTTCTTTCTAAAACTTCTTTCTTTAAATAACACAAGTCCTATCCATATCATCAAAAGTGGCTCAACAGATTGGGTAGGCACTTGACACACAAACTTGACTCCCAGCCACCACATATGCTTTTACAGTTGGTGATACCCAAACAAGTCTTGTGCCCATTTAGGCGGTAAATAACTTAATGATACTGTGTATATAAAACAATCAGGGAGTGAATCTGTCCGTACACTAAACTTCCAGCTTCGCAAAATCCACGCATCGGCGCTTTCTATGTGATCCTGCATCATGTAGTACATGCTTTAGTGTATGTTGTAGTCACACAGAATACTGCAATTCAGTATGTATTGGATCAGCTGTGAGTCTTATATCAGCTAACTGCAGACTACAGAACACAAAGCTTACAGGGTTTTAGATAGGGGTGTTACCCAGCATGAACGCATTTCACCAATCCTTCCATCCCTTCACTGGCTACCTGTTAGAGAGCGTGTTAATTTTTGAAGTACTCTGTATAATGTATCGGTGTGTATCGGTTGTGTGTGCCCCTGTTATCTCTGTGAAGACTTGTGACGACTGGCATCCTCACCTCGATCCAGCAGCAGGAGCTCGCTCCTTCTTGACCTACTAAAGTGAATTGTACCTCGCCACACAGGTCGCTGGTTGGACAGGGCATTTTCATGTTGCTTGATGAACCTCGTATGTGGAATGCACTCTTTCTCATATCCGCCAGGCCAACTCCAGTGATATATGTAAGAACTCTCAGTCTCACCTTTTCCTTCCGAGGAGTTTCTCTCGCTGGAAGCGCTTTGATCTTCTTGGATAGTGCTATATAAGTTTGTTATGTATTGGAGTGATTTCAGGGATAGTGAGGACGTAAGGCAGAAGGAGAATACAACCTTTGGGTCCAGTCTGTAGCTACAGGTCCCAGCTAACCACGGGTAGAAGAGGACAATGCTTGAAGGCCCTGGAGGTGGAGTATCGACACTTCACACCTTTGAAACTTCACTACAATCTTCAACAATAGTCTCCTGATGGAAAACAAAAGTTCACGATGCTTTTATCTGCACAGTCATCATAGGCTATAAGCAACAATTTAACCTGTGGTGATGCCCAAATCTTCAGAGTTGCATTTTTAATATCATTCAGAACTGTTTCGATTATGTTCTAGGGGTTAAACATGTCGAAAATATGCAAGATACTAACCTTAATATATATAAGGATTAGGTCTTTATGCTATGGGGAATTCAGATACATAATGGAATAGCTGAAAAAGTGAGTTGAACAGTTGCAACCTGACTCAAATTAATTCTAGAGCTGATATCAACATCCAGCTTCTAGAGAACCTATCACTGAAACAAAGTTTTGAAGCACTCTTCAGATGACAGTATCACACTCTGACTATTAGTGCCTAGATCATCCCAAACTACAAGAGCATGACTCTCTGTTATCACCTATCTATACAACACTCACTCACTGTCTCTGGGGACTCCCCAGTATGAATAGGGCTGCTGCAACAGCATAAGTACTTTTTACAAGTCCCCCCTTGAGGCCCCCATTTACAAGTGTAGCATGAGACACTAGGAACTGAGCACTAATGGGGCTGTAGCTCACACTAAAAATGCAAATACTATCAGCTATATCAGCCTTGTGGCGTGAAAGGACAGTTTCAATTGTTGAGCACCCCCAAATTACTATTGCGTCATGGAGACCCGATGGATTGCATCATTTATCATGCAAAACTCAATCATCAGGATAAAAACATTGACTCCTCGAAGCAACGTTCCCATCCCAATACACCCTAGTAACCTTTCTCCCATTTCCAGGGCATGTACACATACAACAAGGTGCGAATCTCTAATGGTGCATCGTCCACCTTCTTACCACATAGTTGTAGGTAACGAAAATCTGCACCTGGCTGACTCTCACATGCCCCTCCAACTATGGATGTATAAACTGATAATTTATTCCTCTCTAATACATGGTTCCCAACCTGGGGAGGCAACCCAAACTGGGGTCGTGAAGCAATTCTTGGGGGGTCGCAGGTCTTGTTTCAAAATATATAAAGCTATAGCAACAATGGTGCTGTAGCGCAAAACTGCACGAATGTTACCAAGACGAATGTACTATTATGGTGAATGTTCAAGATCATGAGGTCAAGAGGCAGGTTTTCAAACAATGGCCTATTGTGCCCCGTTATGACTTCTGACTATGATCTTCATACGGCCCAAAGTTGTCTTAGCAGTCAATAATATTCGAAATAATGGGCCAGAAGGGCCAACAGTCACACTGGGCAATGGGTCTTAAATCCCTGCTGGGCCACCCGTGAAGGTACAGATATTAGACATCATTAGAACTAACATCAGCAATGGTGCAACAAAATGAGCAGAAGATAACAAGATTTTGCAGTATTCCATATATTGGGCCCTTGGGCTCAAAGTCCAAACACCTCCAATGGCCCTCTACCCAAGGACCGTTACATGTAACTAGTTGAATGTTAAGAAAAAATCATGAAGCTTGTGGGAGGAGATGCTGTCAAGTACCATTGTGTGAAAATCATAAGGGCACACGGGCCAAGTGGGACCTAGACCAAAAAATCCTGAACAACTCAGAGGTACGGATGTTAGTTTAAAAAAACCATCATTAGGACCCCGATGTCACACATGTGCAATGAAAATTCGTAAGAGGAGGAATCATTTTTGCATAATTTCACATGACAGGCCCCAGGCCACCAGCTGGGCCTTGGGACCTAAATCCCGGGGCCAACCTGAAGGAAGCTATTGGACCACCATCTATGACTGAACATCAGCATGTGCAACAAAATGGTAGGCGATACAAGATTTTGCGGTTATTTCATATAATGGACCTAGGGCCCAAACTGGGACCTTGAGCCCAAAATTCTGAACACCCCTATGGCCCTACCACCCCAAGGACCATAACATGTAACGTTGAAGAACATCATGAATCTGTGGGAGGAGAGCATTTCACGTTACTATTGTGTGAAAATTCATAAATGGGCCCTCAGGGCCCAAGTGGGACTTGGACCAAAAATTCCGACACCCCGAAGGACGGCTGTTTAGACCATCTATTGTGACCGGAACATCAGCACTGTGCCCAAATTTTGTAGGAGGAGAACATTTGTGATTTTGAAAAGTTTACAATAATGGCCATAATGACTCTTTAATGAACCTTTGACCTGACCTTCACCAAGTCAAATATTGTCCATGGGTCAATAAACATTGTGTCCAAGTTTGTCCAAATCCATCACAGAGTGACTGTTTGGGGGCCAAAAGGCAATTGTTAACACAAGGTAGATAGAAGATGAGATAGATAGATTAGATAGATAGATTAGAGATAGATAGAGTGACATGCAGATCCCCAATAAGCTCAACAAGCAATAGCTGGTTGAGCTAAAAATCAGAGCGGGACCCAAATTTACCCGAATTGAACGTTTTCGCAGTCAAATCCTACAAAATAACTGAAAACTCATATGTAGTGTTTTATTAGCAGCCCGTCTAGCGTTTTCCTGAGGGAATCTGGCGTTATTTGCACATGTTATGCTTTCTCGACCAAATTCTTGATTTTGTGTCCTGGTGAGAGCACCATTCAGAATGTTTGTCAAAATTCACAGAACTAATGGTTTTGGAATCTGTGAACTACGAAGACTTACCCCCATATTGCCACTTGCAACCACCCCGCGCCATTGACATCTGGGCAAATCTTTTACAGTAGTCCGGGGGTGGCAACCATATGTCCGTTCTTGTTTTTCTAAGCAGAGGCGTCCAAGGGATTGAGGGGCGAAGGCCCCGATCCGACGAAGGAGGGACGCCCAGTGATGGCCCGACAGTGGGGACGGTTAGGGGGATACGTCCAAGATGGGTAAGTATTCCGTGTTACACAGATTCTCAAACAGTAAGTTCTGTTTGAAATCTATTTCACCTAACCCCCACCCAACTTACCCCATATTGCACTTTGCACCCCCCAGACTAAAGCACAGGGCCACTTGGAGGAGGGTCCGTGCCGTCACGAAGCGGGGTTGTTGGTCGGTTGGAGATGCAGGAGCATTCCTCGTGCCGGCGAGGACGAGACTGTGTTGGAGAAGCAGCTTGAATGAACCGAACGTCGTGTGGTAAACCCCATCGACGCTCGCATACCGTCTTGCGAAGAAGGGTAGCTCGGGAGAACGAGCAGGGCCGACTCTCCAGGTCGCGGTTGCAACGTGGTAGTGCACAGTGTGAACCCGGAGCGAAACCTTGCTCAGAGATATGCCGGCCTTGCGAAGCTCTCTATCCCACGGACATGAGAAAAGCCTTTGATCCGGAGAGAAAGCTGACTACATAGGACGAAGAGTTGAATAGAGTTGAATGCGTTGACGAAACGAACGTTCGTTTCACCCAGTAACCAGTTGCCGTGCCCAGCACCGGACACCACACCTGACGCCTCCAACCGTGGATGAATTCCGACGGTGCGGAGGTAAAGTTCTTCTCGCTCGGGAGAGCCCATTATAAATCAGGGAGGGCCGAAGAGTTCCGACCACAGTCAGGAGGGGCGGAAGCGGTCGACACACGGCTCGAGACGACCGACAGAGATGGTTCACGGCGGACGAGCATACCAACGGCTCCGGGGGCAGACCCGGTTCGGGAAGACCGGAAGAGAGGTTTCACGGCTCTGGAGGGCAGGACCGCTCTGAGTCTCAGTGAGACACGTCCCAGCTGGGAACACGGAACGCCACACCTCCTCAGCGAACAGGGCGGGTGGATCGAGCGAGCGTGCTGGCTTCAGGAAAACGCATCCGACGTTGAAGGTGATACTGCGTCGAAGTAGGACATGGGGTCCACGGAGTACGTGTAAGTAACGGCAGAGAGGCTGCCAGAGGGGAGCACGGCTACCTCAGGGTGAGCCGGGTTGCTTCCGTAAACGGGCCGGGGTTTTCTGCCTTCAGCGGGGGGAACAGGGCGGGTTCGACTCGCCTGCGAGCGTGCTGGCTTCGGGGAAAGCGGCGTCGGGTGAAGGTGAGGGATGCGTCGAAGTAGTTAAGCCATGGGGTCACGGTGTAGACGGCAGGAAGAAGAAGAGACGGCTGCAGAGAGTACGGCTACCTCGGGGTAAGCCGGGTGCTCCGGAAACGGGCCGTATGGTGCTGTTCTCTCAGGAGGACATGTCGATTCGATCGAGCGAAATGCTGGGCTCGGGGGAAGCGCGTGCGACGTGAAGGTGATAACTGCGCCCAAGAAGTAAAGGGGTCCACGGAGTGACGGAAAAGAGAGGACGAGATCTAACTCAGCAGAGAACCCGAGGGACGTCGGCGGAGGAATGGCGCTAGTAGGTCCAGTAGGCCTAAAAAGGCGAGACGTAAGTCCCGCAGCCAAATGTCCGGCAGCACAGCTCTTCTTGGTCGGCTGGATTCAGCGTTGAGAAGCCCCCGCTATCTTCAGTAAGCTGTCATTAGGCAAGCCTCTAGAGCCTCGGTAGGATGGGAGCGGCGAGAAGGGCCTGGTAAGAATCCGAGGGAAGGTAGCCAAAGTGTAGTCTCTCCCACGGTAGCAGTAGGCTTGGAAGCCCGACCCTGACGGGAATAACGGCCTGGTCCCTCGACTGCAACGGCGTTTACTGTTCGCTAAGTAATGGAGCCTGCTACTGCCCCGGTGGCCCTACGCCTGGGGGGGGGAAGGCTAGATAGGCGTCCACTCGCCTTGCGAACATTAGTAGTCTTCCAGCATCAGTGGCATCCGCGAGCCCGCTGATCTTTCTTGTAAAGAGATCGACTCTGGCAGGGGTGGCAATCCTGGGCGGGGGCCCCGCAGCAAACCCCGCAGCTGACCCGAGCGGCTCCCCTGTCTAGGCAAGGAGGCTAGACGGTTCCTGACGTAGACCTGTGGTGGGAAGAATCCTTCCAGTCGGCTCCTCCAGGGACTTAATTTTGTCAGGACGCTAGACCGCACTTCTTCGACAGATCCCGCGGGAAGGGCCCCAACCCGTGATGGATGGCTGACCTGAAGGCAAAATCTTACCAACCGGGCTGGTCCCACTAGGGCCCTGTTGCGATGTCCGGCAGCCTTAAAAGTCCACCCGCGCCCAAGTCTGACATACTGGGCCAAGGATGAGGAGGGGCATGGACCAACGAACGCGATTTAGAGTTTACTTGCTAGCCGACAGAGTAGCGAAGTCTCTGTCCCGAAAGTAGTTCACTAGTCGGAGAGGACCGAGACAGTTCTGGCGATGCGGGGACCTTAACAACGCCCTCGCCGAACGAAAAAAAAAAAAAAAAAAAGACACGCCAGCGCTAAGGTCTCGCCTAGTTGATCGGGATCACGGCACCCTAACGAGGATGTGTCCATCCGAACCCCGAGGACTACCGGCGGGTAATAGCCGCGCCGCTCCGGGCGTGAACACACTGCTCCCCTGAGTCGCAATGCATGGACAAGAGAGAATCCCGGCGCTACGGCTTTGGTGTCGGACGGGACTGCCTAGTACCCCAGGAGCCCCTGAGAGATCTCGGGATCGGGTGGCGAGCGTCTTGTCGTCTCCTTCCCCCTCTTGCCCGAAACCAAACAGAATGAAGTGACTGAGGGGCCGCCGTACGGGCCCGGAACGTCGGCCGCTCTAAACTGTCGAAAAAACGGCAAAAATGGTCTGTAACATCGCCCTGCAGGGCTTAGCGGGCTTGGCTTCCAATGTAAACTACTCTGCCTAGCCGCTATCCGAATCCAGCAGAGGACCTTCCTGGGAAAGATGTTGGACGATGTAGGCGTGCCCTGGAGGCTTGAATCGATCCCTCCTGGTTCAACTGGATCCCTGGTCCCCTGGCGTGGTCTTTGAGGCCTGAGCAGTACCGGCCCGCCGGATCCGCCCGGCCCGCGGAGGGACGGTCCCGACCGCACTAGTCGGGACCTCCGGGCCGATTCAAGGTGAAACCACCAACCCCGATCGAACCCGGCTGGGCGGCACCCCGACTGCTGTAGGGACTCCCGGGCCGTCTCACGAGGTGACCCACCCGTTCGGACCCGGCTGGCCTGGCCCCGACCTAGCTTTCGGGACCCCGCAGGGCCATTCCCGAGGTTAACGACACCACGTTCGGGCACGCGCCTGGGCCGGCCCCCCCCGACCTCTCCTGTCGGGACCTCCGGGCCGTCCCCAGGTGTAACGACACCCCGTTCGGACCCGGCCAGGGCCGGCGCGACCTTACCAGGCCGGGCCTTCCGCCTGACAAGGAAAGACGAGCCCTTCGCCCGCCCCGCCTGGGGCGGCCCAGACCTCACCTTGTCGGGACCTCCGGCCGTCCATGAGGTGTCACGAACACCCCGTTCGGGGTTCGGCGCCAGGGAAGGACCAGCAGACGCCGGCCGCATCAACGTGGAGCGGCCAACCTCGGGCCCGCCCCGCCAACTTTAGGGTAATGCTGACCCAGAGATATTTTGCCTGTGGGGACTACGGTGCTAACGAGCACCTGCCCACGGGCCCTGGAAGGGGCCAAGCTCGGGTCCAGGGGGATAGTCCCCCCTGGTAGAACGTCACTCTTCTTCAGCGCCGGCCCTATCACGGGTCTTCTCTGCCGTCGGTACGTAGTCTTCGTAGACAAGTCGGCGCCTCCCAGCGTTCCTCTGTCACAGGTAGCGAATGGCCGGAAGGTGCGGTAGCCGCCACTGTCCCGTATTCTGAGGGAAGGAGGAAAGTCCCGATACGAGAAAATAGAACGTCAGGAGTATAACTCCTCACGAAAACGAGATACAATAACAAGATCACAACTAGGAATTCACTTCCGACATGAAATCTGATATGTCATAATACGAGTGTAATTGCGTATAAGAATATACAAAAAAACAAACATCGCCGATACCGAACGGTTAACCATAGCAATAGCACAGATAGGACTCATTTCCGACGTGATATGCGATATGTCATAATACTAGTGTGATTGCAGTATAGACTATACAACATCAAATAATCGGCCGTAACAATATCACAAATAGAAGCAATTCCGACATGATAAGGCGAAATGTCATAGGTACGGAGTATTGCAGGTTATAAGAATATACAAAATGACACACAATCAGCCGAAACGACGGTAGACATAGCAATATCACAAATAGGAATCATTTCTGACATGATATGCGAAATGTCATAAATTAGGTATTGCAGATAAGAATATACAAAAGCACAAAGTAATTCGGCCGGTAACGAACTTCACATAAGGGACGACGTACTTAGAACTCCAGCCAAGTTAAACGATTCAGTATCCCCCAGTCCATCGCTCTCCCACCGTCTCTGCGTAACATTCCCTAGCGCCAGAGCGCGGAGAGCCCCGCCCCCCCCCCTCCCCTCCGGGAGAAAGGGACAGGGAGGGAAGGGAAAAACAAGGAAGGGAGGGAGGGAAGGAGGAGGGGGGGGGGACTCAGATGATAGGGAAGTACCCCGGACAAGTCCAGACCTACTGAACCTAACACAATAGGAGACCACACACCCACGTGTGTTAGGCTACGGGGGAAGCCATGCACAGCCCATTGTGTAGGAGCCAGCCTGGCTAAATATGGACTTACGCAAAACACAGGATCGAGCGGGAGAAAAAATCCAAAAACATATCACGCAAACCTGCTAAGGATTAAACATATCTGATAGACGACATAGGAAGGAAAAATGCACCTAGCAAGATTCTGAAGTCGATTGAAAGCGATGGGTGATTTTCGGCGATGAACAAAAACGATGAAAATTCTAGCCAAGATGATTATGAACTTAAACGTTCAACTGGCAAACTGAGAAGGACGTAGGGTTGCCAGCCCGGTCTACTGTAAAAGATTGCCAGATTGTTCAATGGCGCGGGGTGGGGTGCAAAGTGCAATATGGGGGAAGTTGAGTAGGGAAAGAGATTGTTGGTTCTCCTGGGAACATCAGATCAACTGGCCCTACGTCGACAGCCAAATATATCCAATGATCCTGGAGGTTGGCCAGTCTTCATTATTGAGGCCAAAAGTTATGCAGGAGCCCAATTTACAGTTCAAATCTCCCCTGCAGGGTAACATTTTAGAAGAACAGCTAGGGAAAAATGATAATTTCTGAACACTCGCATATGTAACATTGGCCAATGATAATACGAACAACTCACGATAATCCAATATAGTCGAACTCACAAGAAGACGAGGTTTGACTGTTCAAACAAATGGCTGGAGCTGAACCCTAGAGTAAACTGTGACGTCAAATTCTTGACCACCCTCATTTGTTACCCACAAGCGACTCATAGTCATTAATCTAATGAATATGCTGGACCATTCAAACGGGATAGCCCAAGTTTGTCTTCTATATGGACTTCCAATTTCGATTCTTGACCCCCAGTAGGTACCATTGGTCAATAATATACTGAAAACATTCATGATAATTCAGGATCTATTTATAAGGAGAGTAGTTAGTATTGTGTTAAGACGATATAATGTAGTCCATCACTCGTTTGAGGAATGGTCCTTATCGGCTGCAATAAAAAAAAACATATGCACTTCGATCGAAACCACAGCGAATGTG